>VDFB02047230.1:110923325-110942196 GCA_007258455.2 Sequoia sempervirens
GACCAATGGACAGTTATGTTTCCAAATTCCAAAGACTATTAGCGATGATCATCGATGCATGAGAAAGAAAGCTCACATTTCTTTTTTTTTAAGGGATTAACAAAACCTTTTTCATGAATGGGTGAAATCTTTTCATCCTCTTACATTACATGATGTTATCAAGAGAGAAAGAAATATAGATTTCTTTGTACCTAAATTTAATTTCAACCTAATACATTTTCTCCCAAGAAAGATAAGAAGTCCTTTCAAGAGGAGTGGCCTAAGAAACCCAACATGGAAAATGAGGAAGAAAATGAGCTATGCAATAAAAAAATATACTTTTCATGCAAGGAACCTTGGGAGCCTAGACATAAGTGCTTAGGTAGAGGCAAGGTACACTATATTGAGGTCACTTTTGATGGTGAGGGGGGAAAGTACATGAGTTGGGAAATGAATAGAATTTGGAAATAATTGAAATAGAGGGGCATATGAGTGGAGGAGCTTCTGTATTAGCCACCATTGTTACACTATTAGGTGCTCTTAGATATCACTCATTCAGAGTTAGGGGATTTTTACAAGGATAATGAGTTATAGTTCTAATTGACAATGGGACAACCCATAATTTCATGAATGAGGACCTAATAGCTAAGAGAAGCCTAGAGGTAGAGGAATTTGAAGGGTTCAATGTTATGGTTGTAGATGGTTTCACCATGAGTTGCACAAATAAAATATTTTGAATGAATCTCATGTTAGGGGTTTTGAGAGTGATTGATGACTTTTACATTGGGAATTGGTGAAACATATGTTATCTTGGGATTTCAATGGTTACATTCACTTGGAAAATATTCATAGAACATTCAGATAATAGAATTGAAATTCAAGGTAGATGGAGAGAAGGTGGTTCTTTGGGGCATGTGAGATGGAGCACTGGAGGTGATTTCAATAATGAATATAGAGGAAACTTTTAGAAATAGTAAGGTTGCATGGGTAGCCCAATGCTTTATATCCACAAGACATCCTTGGATGGAGAAAGAGACTATCATGTTGATATACAGTTTCTTTTAGACAAGCATAATTTTTTTTTTATGAAATTCCTCTTGGTAGAGGATTTAAGCATGTCATTGAGCTCAAGGAGGGTGCTAAGCCCATTATTACCACTCCTTCTAACCACCCTATTGGTTTCCAAATCAGTAGGTCACAAATCCCTAAAAGTATGCATATCTTTATAATTGGGTTTCACATGCGAATTGGCTAACGAACGAAATCAATCAATATGATTGGAATTCCCTATACTTTAGGCTATGTTATGCCTAGGTGGGTATTACCTTGATCACCAATGAATATACACTCTCCACAATTTCTTGGTGATGATTAAGCAGATTATTTACTCATACGAGTTTAAAGGGTTTGTTTGATCCTATTCTCTTTATTTAATTATCCACTCTTTAATCCATTTCATACTGGCGTGCAGGTGTGAAATAGGTTACCTCTAAACTACTCCTACTCTTATTGCAAAAAACAAAATGTGATTTACAATAATGGTACAAGGAATTGTTCTGGAAATGAATCGATCGGTGCCTTAAGGTAAGAGAGTCAAATTTCAATTGTGTGTGTTCACTTTTCTAGTAACAAATCAAAATACATGGCACTACTCTATTTATGCCTTGCATAAACGTGCAAAATTGTATTTATCAGGCTCTTCTTATTTCTCTAGATGATTTTCACAAGTTACTATGATTTATTTAACAAAAGTTAATCCTTCCTTGAAGGAACCAATTAAATTAACCACATAAAACAACCAACGTTCTTCAATAAACCAATTATATCCTTGATATATTGATTTAAACAATAGAGAAAAACCAAATTGGAGACAACATGATAACCTTAATTAATGACATACTACAAGCAATTGATAACCAAAGTTTTAACACCAGAAAATCAGCTTCTTTATTGATGATATTTGTTACAGGCCTTCACAAAACTCATTCTAGAACCTCGCTTCACGGTCTTAGTTTCCCTCTTATAGAAATGAAGGAAAAAACCATTTACATTCAAAAATTGTCTGTATTCTCAACCGTTTTGTATACCATTCTGCAACATTCATTTTTAAAAAACTACTTGCAAAAATACTAAATTGCTTTTCCCGCTCTTACCCTATAAAGTATTTTTCTTCTTACATTATCGAAAATAAAAAATACATTTTGCAAATCAATTCATTGAAGAAACTCATGATTAGCATCCTTGACATGTCAACATGCCTCTGACAATGTTATCGCTACCCCATATTGCATTCATCGGGCTCCCTTCATGTTGTTGTTGAAACTATTTTCTCCCTTCAACAAATTCAACGATATGTGTATTGTCCTTCGGGGTTTCGAAGAGATTGTTGCTATTGTTCCACCAATATGTCCTTCTCTCGAATTGCAAGATGTTAAGTCTTTAATGTGTATCACCCCATCGAATAGACCTTTGACTACCTCTCTTCAATATACCATATTCTCTCTGACAACGTATTGCCCTTTCCTATCTATTGGGTGTTAGAAGAGACAATGAGATGAGTCTCTCTGACATAATGTTCAATCTACCTTCGAGTATAACGCTATATCAAACAGACTTCACATCTACTCCTACCAAAACAATGTGGTCTCCTCGATGATATTAGCAACCTCTGTCTACTAAGAGTTTGAAGAGACTATGAAATGGGTCTCTTTGACATAACACATTCTCTTCGACATGTTGTTACCCGTTGATGGTGCTCTCTTCAAACCATCGAAGGGACCCTAAATTGGGTCTCTTCAACATAATATAGTCACCTTGATGCTACTCCATGCTGCTTCAAATGTGCAATATAATACATGTATGAACCTACATGGACAATGACTATGAAGAACAAAATACTAACATGACAATGTTAGAATATGTTCCATTATGGACTCAAGGTTAACAATTTAGGGTAAACACATACATATTTTGATAGTTGACTCAAGGTATATTTGGATTACCAAAGGCATATACGACAAGTTTGGAACTTGAATAAATTTTTTAGTGTTAGTCAGACCTAAAATAGATTTGCAAAGTGAGCTCAATCATGAAACCTAGGTATTCTACACAACTGGACTTTCATATACTAGGTTCAAAAGTTGTTAAAATGGAAAATTTACACAAAAATATGGAGGTTCTAGCAATGGCTCTAATTGGGGATGAATGGCTATATAGGCATTGCAAGAATCTAGGTCTCTAGTGAAAGCAGACCAAAACACAAAACTAGACCAAACAAAGAAAACCAAAACCCAGAAAAAATCCTAAACTACTATGCATGGAAAAAACTTCCTTAAGAAAAGAAGTGTTTCAAAAATTGTCCATGCACTAGAAAATTCCTCACTTTCACCCACCATGCTCTGCAAATAATACGAATCTTCACCATATTTTCCAACCATGAAAAATGGTCCCAACCAAAGAGCCTTGAACTTTCCATGCTTTCCTTTGTCCTGACTCCGAACATTCCATGTGAGAACCATATCATCAAGCTAAAACTTCCTACCTTGACCTCTTTTATCAAAAAGATACTTCATTTTCTCCTGCATTTTTTCATTTTATTTCTACGCTTGACTTTTGATTTCATCCAACTCTGCTAACTGCTCCATCCTTTCCTCCATTGGCTCAGGAACATCCAAATCTTCTTACAACATGAACTTATAAATAGGAAAAAGATTATGCATTGGCATTCTTGCTTGAGCTCCATAGACTAACTCAAAAGGTGATTTGCTAGTAGCCTTTTTCATAGTAATTGTGTCTGCCCATACTGCTAGCTTCAACCTTGAGTCCCATGCCCTTTTGTTATTATCCAACATCCTCTTGATTATCTTCATGATACTCTTGTTACTGGACTCTACTTGACCATTAGCTTGGGGATGATACAGAGAGGCATATGATATGATTATTCCATAAGACTCACAAAATTTCTTGAATTCATTAGATTTGAAACACATACCATTATCAGTGACAATTCTTCCAGGAACCCCAAACCTGGTAATATTATTTTCAACCAAAAAGTTTTATGACTACTTTACTGGTAGCTTGTTTAGTTGGAACTACTGCAATCCATTTAGTAAAGTAGTCAGTGGCAGTAAGAATCCATCTATGCCCACCACTTGATTTATTTGTTGTCTATCCTATAAAATCAATGCCCCATTGATGAAAGGGAGTGTCAATCTACATAGGCCTTAGAGACAAAGCTCCTTGATACTTCAGTTTACCAAAAAAAATTGGCATGCTTCACATTTCCTTACATGTCTATGAGCATCAACAAAAATAGTTGGCCAAAAACAAATTGCTCTCAATATCTTACGTGCAGTGATCATAGTTGAAAAGTGTCCACCACATACACCATCATGCATCTCCTTCAACATTATTTTTTCCTATCCTTGATCCAGACACAAAAGTAGAACACCATATTTATCTTTCCAGAATAAATCACCATTCACAAACACATACCTTGATGCTTGCAGCTTCAATGTCCTTTTTTTTATTGTCATTCAATCCATTTGGGCACTTCATGTGTCTAAGGTAGTGAACTATGTTTGTATGCCAAGGTGTATGCTTAATACTAGACACCATACCTTCTTCTTGTTCAAAATTACATACATGAGCAGCCTCCAAATTAGATTCGTCCATTAATTTTTCCAACCCTTGTCCTCTTACAAGCTTGGTGATTTGGATATTGATGTTAAATTCTTGAATTATGTTTATCCATCTACACCTTCTTCCTGTAACCTCTATTTGTCTGAGGACATCCTTGATTGTTGCATTTGGTACATAGGTAGTCACTTGTGCTCCTACCAAATAGGGTCTAAATGTTTTTACTGCCTTCACTAGCACATAGGCTTGTTTCTCAGTAGAATCATACTTCAACTCAACTCCTTGATGTGATTTGCTAAAAAATGAAATCGAATGTTCATGCCCTTCTTCATCCTTTTGCAAGATGACAACAACAGTGTGAAAAGAGGCAAAAGAAAAAATTAGGAATGGCTTACCAAAGTTAGGAGATTTCAAAACTAGAACCTCTTTAATTGCCTTTTTGATTGACAAAAATGCCTCCACAAATTTTGATGTCCAGTCAACCTTTGCTCCTTTTTTTAACATTCTTGAGATGGGCTTACAATTTCAACAAAATTAGAAATAAATCTTCTAACAAAATTAATCTTCCCAAAAAATGACTAGATAGTTGTCATTGTTTTAGGGATGGGAATCTTATCAATTGCTACTACCCTCTTTGGATCTATCCTTATACCTTATTTAGAGACTATGTGTCCAAGCAACTTTCCTTCACTCACAACAAACTGACATTTTTTTAGGAGTCAAAGATACACCATATTTAAGAGCCTTTATGAATACCTTTTCCAAATGCATGTAGTGATCCTCTGCCTTCTTTGAGTATGTTGTTAAATCATCTTGATATACCACCATTATGATATTGATTAAATCTGCAAAGGCAACGTCCATGGCTCTTTGGAATGTGGCACCAACATTCATGAGACCATACAACATCGTTACATACACATAGGTACCCCAATGTGTACTAAAGGTGGTTTTATATTGCTTTGATTCCTTGAATTTAACTTGATTATATCCAGAGAACCCATCCATCATGGAAAGCAATTCACACCCTATCACCCTCTGCAAGATAGCCTCAATATTTGGCAATGGATAGTTATCTTTCAATGATGAGACATTCAAGTTACGAAAATCCACACACAACCTTATATCACCATTTTTCTTTCTAATAAGTACCATATTTGAAACCCAAGAGGAATGCCTAATAGGCTTTATTATACCACCTTCCTTGAGCTTCATCAATTCTCCCTGCATTTTTGGTGCTAAAGCGGGATTGATAGGCCTTTGTCTTTGTTTGAAAGGTTTGGCGTCTGGTTTCAATGGGATCTCATGCTAAAATAGGTCTTCTCTATAAGATTTCAAATCTTCATAGGACCATGCAAAAACATGTTTGTACTTCCTTAGCAAGCTTATAAGCATGTATCTGACTTTTGGGCTAATTTTCTTACCTATGTGCACCTTCTTTGGAGCATCACTAATGCCAATATTCACTTCTTCTAGATCATCATGATGAACTGGTGCCTATTTCAATGTTGACCTGTCATTTCCATCAAAAACTCGTTCCAAAGCCACAAGACCCTTTGGAATTTTGTTTGTCTTCAACTGTACAACTTCCTGACCAAAAATAATGTCCTTGCCATCAAGATTTTCAACAAAGGCATTAAAATATATCTCTTGAGCTTCATATTTATCTACACATTGAAGAAAATTTATCAAATCCTTATCATCATTGAACTTGCCAACTATATACATTGTTAGGAATATAAGGTCTAGTTTTAAATTATATTTCCAAAACACCAATCAATGGAACATCATCCCTTATCAAAGCAATTTTTGCAATAAAATCAACCATCAAATTCTTGGACCTATCTACCTAATCAATTGAAAATGCATCAAAGAGTTCAATTGTATCCCACACTGCATGCTTATATTGTTTGAGCCTTTTATTCTTTGTGGCATATTTAGATCTTACTTGTGCTACAACCAATTCAGAATCTTCATACACAGTCAATAATTTGATTCCATTTTTTATAGCAAAATTTAGGCCCAATAGCAATGCTTCGTATTTTGTTATATTATTAGTACATTTAAATGACATAAAAAATGAGTACTTGAAAGTTTTACCACTAGGAGGAATGAAAATTACACCAACTCCATTTCCTTCCCTGCTACAAGCTCCATCAAAATATGTTTACCAAACACCATTTTTATCCAATTGAACTACATCGCCAATTGGATCACTATTTTTCAATTGAGGCTATAATTGTTCAACTTTGAAGTTTCCTAGCTCCACGTCACAAAAGCAGTTCATTTGATTAGAGTCAATTATTTCTACCACTTGCTTGGATCTTGGCTCCATGTACAATTTGACCTCTTTCCCATTCACAACAACAGGGTGAATAAATTCTCCACAGATAAACAATGAAGAGCCTATCCTTCTTGAAAGACTTAACCAAAGAAAACCCCAGGGGATCCATATGATAGGATAAAATTTGACTCAATTCAATCCCAAGTCTCTGGTAGTCAGATCTTGAAAGTACTAGGTTCACTTCAGGGTATGATGTGATATTTTTGTTAATCTCAAAGGGACTATGTTTGTTTGAAATCATATGTATTAGACGTTGGATTCTTAGTTAAATCACAAAATAATATCATGAAATCGAAAGATTTGAAATAATACTTCATGAAAATCAATAAGCTTGCTATCACTTAAGTAGATTTAGCTTTAAGTGTTCAACAATTTCATAGGAAACAAAATATTTTCAATAAATTTCCATCCATTCATTTATTTTTTTGGAAATTTTTTCCAGAATTTAAACATCTATTCTAAAATAAAGCATAAGAATACTGAAGAGTTGTTTTGAAGAGTGTCCTTCTTTGTAATGGCTCCTTCTCCATTGACGCTTTGATGAGTGTTCTTTTTACCATTAATGATTCTCCAACTTTAGGAGCAACATGTTGTGATGGAGAGTTTACACTCTCATTATCCTCTTCATGCACCAATTGATTCCTTCTTTCACCTCCATGTGAACTAGAAGCTTGACCTTCATTGCACTGCCATGCTTGGTGTCCAAATTTGTTGCATTGATAGCATCTTCCTGTGAATCCACCTCTTTGATCAACAACTTGTTCTTTGTCCTTGCTTGTATCTTCTTGACTTTCATATAATTTTCTTGATGTAGAAAATGTCCCTCTTCCCCTTGAATTGCTACCTCTGCCCCTGTTTGACTTATCTTGCCTTCTCTCTTTAGTTTTTCTTCAGCTCTTATTGTCATTTTATAACACTCCTCAACTGTTCTTGGATTTACCAAAGTTAACTCATCTTGGATGTTGAATCTCAATCCACTCAAATATCTAGAAACCTTCTCCACTTCATCCTCCATGTGACCTACCCTTATACTCAACTTATAAAATTCTTCAATATAGGCTTTGACATCCATTTCTTTTTGTTTCAAACCTTGAAGTTTCTTAAACATTTGAATAGCATAATCAAATGGTAAGAACTTACCTTTCAGCTTTGCCACCATTCTATCCCAAGAAACAATCTTTGATTTACCTTTCTTTCTTCTTTTAGATTGCTCATAGTCCCACCATAATAGTGCATGACCCTTCAACTTTGTTTTTGCAATCTTCACCCTTTGCTCCTCAGATACATCTTCATATTCAAAATAGTTGTCAAGTGATGCAATCCAATCTAAAATTTCATCATTAAAATTTCCTCCATACTTAGGTACATTAATCTTAACCTTGGGTTTATCTTCCTTGACTGCTCTCAGCAACTTAGCCATCCTTAGATCATCAGGATCCAATTCCTCTTCCTCTTCTTCTTCAGTCTCCTCTTCTTCCTCTTCGGAGTCACTCTCATCACCCATGACCATACCTCTTTTTTGACTTGTTTCCAGCGCAGAAAGCCTCTCCTTCAACTCTCTCATCTCTCTAGCATGTTTATCTTTCAACTCATTTACTTCTCTAGCAATGGTTTACTCGTTTGGAGGCATTTTGTTATTTTCTCAATTCACACTTTCCTTCTTGTTTCACACTTTCTCTCCCTTCTTTAGATCAAACCTATGCTATGATACCAATTTTATATAGATCGGGGAGGGAGAATACAAATAAACTCAAAACTAACTCAAAAAAACCAAACTTTCAAACTTAGAACCCTAATTTCATGGGTTTCTCTTACAAACTCACCATTCTCCCAGTACGACAACAAACCCTATTTTTCTCTCATAACTTCCATGTTAGGCCTCCAATACAGAATCTAAAAGCTATTTTAGATACCCATTTTGGAGTTCTACAACATATCAAATTTTCAAGGTGGATTACAATGGAACACAACCCTCAAAAACTTGTTGCTACATTGCTCTTTAGGCCTAATTAGACTACTTTAACAAGGAAAATATAGGTTCTACAATCTCCAAACCTCCACTTTTGAAACCAACACCCCAAACATATCAAATATGGTCTACACAAACTTTTTTCATAACTACAAGTCAATTTTCAATTTTTTTTTAACAAACCCTAGCACCTATGCCTCTCAATTGCATGAAAACATGAGTTCAAACCACTAGGGCATCAACCCATATGCCCAAATCCTTAACCCCTACTCCTAAAAGCTTTACCAACAAAAATTAAATCCTATCTAACCCCATTCCACCAATTATCAAGCATTTTCATCATTGGAATGGGTCTCAAAACATTAGTTTTACTCTCAAACCCTCAAAACCAGGGTTTCCAAGCAATTTTTAGAAAATTTGCTCTAACTCAAACAAATCCTAATGAAATCAAATGAAATAAGATGCAAAAGAACAAGGATTCAGTTATCCATCAACCCCAAACAAAATATAACCACTTACAAGACATACAAGGCCGTACTATTTGCTATAGCAGCAAATTTTGCCTTGAAAACACAGAAAACAAGAGCTTTGTTATTCAATTTTTTAAAATTACACCAACAACTTCCTCCAATGATGAAATCAGACTTTTTATGCATTTCCAAGCCTACCCCAATAGTTACAAACTAAATTTTTAAACTCCTTGACCGTTGAACTTCCCTTAAAGCCAAAATTGCAAAATTGCCTTAACAACTTTTTTTCAATTTTGCAACATTTTACAAAAATGACTCAACCATCCACCTAGAAACCTAACATTGACTCAAAGCACCTTACATACATTAGAAATGGTCTTGAAGACCTTATTATCAACAAAATTACCTAACATCTAACACTTTGCATCACTTTCCCATTAAGAGCTATGGTGCCCTGCACCATGCATAAATATAAATCAATTCACTTACAATCATGCTTAACACCAATATCGAGACACATAACTAAGATTAATTCACTATTATTTTCTCTCAGATATAATTCATCTCAAAAGAGAGGTTATTTTTCAAATAATTACAATTATATAAATAAAGGACTCTAATTTCCTTTAATAACTATCTAAATTGAATGAGACTAACTATAATGCATAAAGAACAAGGAAGGAAATATATTATGATGCCACCCTTGATCCTCGATCCTCTAAACCCCAACGATGGTTTCCATGACACCCAATCATGTGAAACCAAAAGGTCCACTCCCCCATGCTAGGAGATAGTCACAAGGCCTAATCACACATAAAACACTTGGGAGATGGGATAATACTCATGCAAGCCATGAAGTATACACAACATTCAAGCATGCAATAAGAAATCACTTCCACATTATGAGATTAAGGTAAGGGGTGCTCTAACATTCAATAAACCAACTCCAAAGGAGAAATTAGCAAGAGTCATAACAATGGCCTCAAGAATTCACCCACGGAATACCACCATACCTCTCACAAGAGACGAGGTAGGCTACCAACAAATAAAACAAGGTCATCAATGACTAGTCTAAAACTCAATGTATTTCCATGTTTGAACAAGCCACAAGAAATAATGCACAATAAAATTTTATGACAAAATTATATCAATCCAATGGACTTGATTTAGCATTTCACGAATTAAACCTTTGTCCAAACATTATAAAACATCATATTTCATAGGAAACCTTCAAATTTTCTTAACAATTTTACATATCAAAAACCAACAATTTCCCAAAACTCCATTAAAGTTTCACCAAAAATAAAAAAATTAATATTCAAAAATCCAAAAATACCCTTTGGTGCCAAAAGTTCCCAACATCCCTTTTTAACTATAAAATACACATTTTACACATTTAACCAAAACTTGAGCATTATAACCCCATTTAAATGAAATTTATCAAAAAATTAACAAATTAAATAAATGAGAATGATATTCTATGAATTGAATTGTATTGGGAGGTTTCTACACTCCCTTAACATCATTTCAACAATCAAACTTGAAAGAAATTAACCAACTAAGAAGTAATAATAAAAATGCTTCAATTCTTATCAAATTTTCAAATAGAGAACTTACACCACACACACCAAACGAATGACCCAATATATGCACAAGCACATTCCCTTCCAAATTACTATTCTAATAAAATTGATATCACTCAATTCCCTTACAAATTGCTCTCCCAATCATCAAAATAAGAATTTGCTAAAAGATGGTTTTTCCTCTCCCAAAATTTCCTCTCAAAATAAAACATAAAAAAAAGAATACCTTTTCCTATTTTTTACTCTTTTCAAAACTCAATTAAAATTAATATAAATTATATTAATAACATTATGTTTCCACCGATGTACTTCAACAAAGTGTCCTGGGAAGGGATGGCGACAGTGTGCGAGTGCGGGTGAGCTAGGGCACCCGAGCCCTAGCTTGCAGTCTGGTTTTTGTTTCTGTGTGTAGGGTTTTGACAGGCTCGCGGGGGGTCAAGGGGACTAGAATTTCATTGGGGTTTTTTTCTATTTTTGAGAGCTGCGTTTTCTTCTTCTGGTGCTGCGCTATGTGCAGCTTTTGCGGGCCTCTATCGGGGGTTTCTTTCTTCATTCTCAGCGCCCTGTGGTTGGTGCTTGGTGCATGCTTGGGGAGGGCGCTTTTTCCCTCTTTGTGTTGCTGATTCTTGTCTTGGTGCGCCCGATCTGGGCTCTTGGTTAGGTTTTGGCCTGGTGTGCGGGGGGCTGTGGGAGCCCTCATTTCGTTGTTTCAATGGTTGCTCACATGCCTTTAGATATGGCGGGTCTGAATTCTGCTTCAGCTGAGGTGAATGCTGGAACTCCTTCGCAACCTTCTTCTGGCTTGGGTGGGGTTTGAAATGGTGCCCTTAAACTCCATAAGGTGAATGGATGTTTGGAGAGGACTCAAGAAAGACCAGTTTTAGTTGTTCAATCAGAATCGGTAGCTGAAGATATTGAATACTATTGTAACCATGTTTTGATTTGTAAGTTCTTGGGGATGAGGGTTTCTCTCGCTTTTCTTGATAATTGGATTCTTAAGACATGGAACCCGGAAGGCGACTTTGATATTCTTATGGCTGCGAATAACTTCTTTATGGTAGATTTCTCGTGTGTTTCTGATCGAAATAGGGCTTTTGAAGGTGGTCCGTACTTCTATAATCAGGTGGGTCTTTTCATCAAACCATGGCATGCTGGCTTTAACTCGGCAGAGGAATTACCTTATAGAGTCCCAGTTTGGGTTCGTTTGCCTCGGCTACCACTAGAATGTTGGAGAAGCGATATACTACAGTCAATTGCATTGTTGCTAGGAAGGCCTATTGGTCCCTCTCAACAGACTCTGAATAAGAGAATTTTTTCTTATGCTAGGGTTTGTGTTGAAATTGATTTGAGTAAGCCGTTACCAGACTCTATTGATATGACTGTTGGATCCTGCTCCTGGACTCAACCGTTAGACTACGAGATGCTACCCTTCAGGTGTAGAGTATGTCATGAATATGGACATCTCCAACGGAGGTGTCCCCGTGCTTTAGGTGCTTTTGGTACAAGCAATGCCTCTTCTCAGCCCTCTTTGAATGCAGACAAGGGTAAAGCTCCCATGCAGGGTGGGGGGCCAGATAAGGAGGGATTTATCCTGGTTAAGCCTCGAAATCGTAATCGAGGCCAAAAGAGAACATTTAAAGATAGGAAAGAGGAAGAGACTCTCAACAGGTTTGAGGCACTTGAAGATTTAGTTCAAGAGGAGGGTTTTCAAGAAGTCCTACAGCGATCAGTAAATTGTTCTGCTGTGGAGGTGCCTGGATTTCAGCCTTCTGAGCCTCCAAGTCTGATTCAGAATGGAGTACAGGGTGCTCAAATGGGTACTGTTGAATCTTCTCCAGACCTTGTTTTGGCTACGACTGATTTGGTGATGGAGGCGTCTAGTGGGCCTGCTGACATTGGTGGAGCTCACCCTGACATGCAAGGAGCTTCTGATCTAGGTAAACTGAAGACTCACTCTCCTAGTCTAGGTCTACATCAAAAAAATTTCAAGAAAGGGGCCCTTGAGAAACCTCTGAAGGTGGGTAGGAAGAAGGATCAGGAAAAAGTCAAGCTAACTGGTGAGACGCTGGTAGAGTCAGGCTCGGTGAAGACTATTGATTCTCACTTCTCCCAGCCTTCTCGATGATTGTGCTTTCTTGGAATGTGCGGGGTATGAATAGCATCCCTAGACAAAAGGCTATTCGAGATTTGATTTGGTCTCATTCTCCTGATGTGGTTTTCTTACAGGAAACTAAGTTGTCTGTTGATAGT
Source organism: Sequoia sempervirens (assembly GCA_007258455.2). Taxonomy (NCBI): domain Eukaryota; kingdom Viridiplantae; phylum Streptophyta; class Pinopsida; order Cupressales; family Cupressaceae; genus Sequoia; species Sequoia sempervirens. Next base: position 110,936,559 of record VDFB02047230.1, read on the forward strand.
ATGTTGGCAGTGGCTTCTAAGGTTTGGGGTCGAGGTCAGTGCCAATGCGTTGGGGCATCTGGTAATTCTGGTGGGGTGGCTTGTTTGTGGGATCCACGCAGAGTCAGACCTATTTGGTGGTTCTCTTGTAGAGGTTCGATATCTTGTGTTGCTTCTCATCTTGAGTCTGGGGAGAGAGTTCTCTTCTCGAACTTGTATGCACCGACTGACTTTTAGGGTAAAGTTTTGTTGTGGGATCATGTGCGATATGTGAGGTCATTAGATCCATACCTCCCTTGGATTCTAGCTAGGGATCTTAATGCTGTCACATCTTTAGAGGAGAAGAGGGGTGGTAATGTCCGTCTGGACTCTGCTTCGACTCTCTTGAAGAATAATATTGCACTCTTGAACCTGGTTGACATCAAGCCGGGTAATGGGCTATTTACCTGGAGTAATAGAAGGTGTGGGGAAGCGGCTATTTCTGAAAGATTAGATAGATTTCTGGTTTCCAACTTTTGGATGGGGGATAGGTGGGTGACTAGCTCTGAGATTTTGGATGGCAGGGGATCTGATCACTGGCCAATCAAACTTACTGTTGCATTACCCCAACAAGGTCTAAACCAGTCTTTTAAGTTTCAGCTTATGTGGCTCAGGGATGATTCTCTTCATGACTTAGTTCTTGGATGGTGGAGGCTTGGGAAGCCGTCGCATGGGACGGCTATGTACTCTTTCTCGAAGCAGCTCCAGTTTGTGAAGTATAAGTTGAAGCGTTGGAATAGGCAGCACTTTGGTAATCTCTTCCAAGAAAAGAAAAAGGCTCAGTCTCAGTTGGATTCTATTACCCGGCAGATTCGGGATCTAGGTTTCACAAAGGAACTTGGATTGCTTGAAGCTGCTGCGGTGAAGGTTGTGGAAGAATGGAACTTAAGGGAGGAGATTTTTTGGAAACAAAAATCGAGGATCAAGTGGCTCCAGGCTGGAGACAGGAATACCTCCTTCTTCCACAACTCTGTGAAGGATAGAAAGCAAGGTAATGTTATCTCCTCTTTAGTGTCGGAGAATGGAGAGATTTTTTCGTCTTTCGCATCTATTTCTACTGAGGCTGTCCGTTTCTTTTCTGCTTTGTTGTCTGAAGATTCCCCTCCTGCGGAGGAGGATGAAGCTTTGATCCTGGGTAGCATACCGACTTTGGTGACTAGAGAAATGAATGATTCTTTGCTCCGTCCTATCCCTTTATCCGAGCTTGAGGCAGTTGTTTTCCAGATGAAAAGAGGAAAAGCCCCAGGGCCTGATGGGTTTCCGACTGAATTCTTTCAGGAGTTTTGGGAAATGATTAAATTGGACCTTCTGGCGGTTGTTCAAGAATCTCTATTGAACAAACAAATGTTGAGATCTATGAATGCTACTTTCTTAACCCTCATACCAAAGAAGGTGGGGGCTAATACTTTGGATAATTTTAGGCCCATTGCTTTGTGTAATGTGGTGTTTAAAATAATTACAAAGTTGATTGCTGAGCGGCTGAAACCTTGGTTAGGCAGGCTAATTTCTGAAGAGCAAGGGGGTTTTGTTGCTGGTAGACAAATCTTGGATGGTGTCATTATTGCTGCCGAGACCATTCATTCTATGGCGAACTCTAAAGAGAAAGCCATGTTCATTAAGTTGGACATGGCTAAAGCTTATGATCGTGTTAAATGGACCTTCCTGTTCAAGCTTCTGGAAACATTTGGTTTTGCTAGTGATTGGATTGAGTGGGTCAGGAGTTGTGTCACTTCTTCTTCCTTCTCAGTGTTGATTAACGGTGAACCCTCTGAGTTGTTCAGGGCTTCTAGGGGGCTCAGAAAAGGAGATCCCTTGTCTCCTTATTTGTTTATTTTACTTGCTGAAGGCCTAGGGAGGCTTATAAGATCTCGCGTGGAGTGTGGCTTGATACAGGGGTGGAGTTGGGGAAATATCATTCACTCCCAATCTCATCTGCAGTTTGTGGATGATACTGCTCTCATGGGTCGTGCGAAGGTTGAGGAGGCTGTCAGGTGGCGTAGCACTCTAGACTGTTACTTGGCTGCTTCAGGTCAACGAATTAATGAAGGGAAGTCCTTTATCTACTTCTTTAATACTCCAAAGATTATTCAAAGGAGGATCGCTGGTATCCTCCATTTCCAGATTGGTACTCTCCCTTTTGTTTATCTTGGCATCCCGCTCGCGGTTCGCTCGCTTCCTAAATTGTTGTGGAAGGAGATTTTGGACAAGTTTCAGAATCTGGTCAGTCATTGGACTTGTAGGTGGCTCTCTTCTGCTGGTAGAGTGACTTTGCTAAAGTCTGTGGTTCAAGCTCTTCCTATATACAGATGTTTTGTTCTCTCGGCACCTTCCAGTTTTATCAAAGATTTTGAAAAATTGTCTAGGCAATTTCTTTGGACTGTCAACCTTCTTCATAGAAAGTGGAGCTTGGTTAAATGGGATGTCATCTGTAGAACAAAGCAGGAAGGCGGGTTGGGGCTTCGCAGGACTAACCTGAATGGGCAAGCTCTGGCTGCAAAACTATATTGGCAGTGGTGCTCTCAGCAAAATCAGTTGTGGGCAAAAATTCTTACCTCAAAGTATCTTGGTGCGGTCGAGAGTGCTGATGTGGCTCGCTTTAGCCTAGAAGGGAAGGGTTCTATGATTTGGTGCACTCTTAAAAGGGGGGCCAAGTTGGTCAAACAGGGGTTGTTCTGGATTTGTAATGAGGGTAAGGAAGCTCTTTTCTGGCATGATTCTTGGGATGGATATCCTCCCATTTTGGCTTCACATCCTCATTTGCAAAATTTGTGTCAATGCTTCACTGACGCTGGTTTTTGTCACGTGGCTGATTTTAAAACTCATCAAACATTGGGGCAGGCTATTGTTTTCAGGTGGAAGGACCCAAGGGAATGGCCTCCTGATGACTCAGTCGAGGACCGTCAGGAGCTTGCGGGGATTTTGTCTAGACGTGCTTGCTGCTCCCTCTCTGGGCGGGATGTGTTGGCTTGGGACTCTGACCCAAAAGGAAGATTTTCTGTTGCTTCAGGTTATGCTGCCCTTGATAAGCAGTTGTTTGGGAGTACTGAGATCTCTTGGTGGAAGAAGGTTTGGAATAAGTTTGCATGGCCTAAGTGCAATTTCTTTTCTTGGTTAGTGGTGCAAGGAAAATGTCTTACCTGGGAAAATCTCTACAAGCGTGGTTTCCAGGGACCTTCTATGTGTGTTATGTGTGCTGGACATGAAGAGTGTATTCCTCATCTTTTCTTTCAGTGCTCCTTTGCGAAAACCATTTGGCACTTTTGGTGGAACTTGTGGCGTATGCCGTGTAGACATGTTGCTTCTTTGAAGGAATTTTGGGAAAGTCAAGGGTCTCCTTCGGTTAGGACTTCTTTTCTTTTAATTACTTGGGTTATTGGCCCTAGTCTGATAATTTGGCATATTTGGTTGGAACGCAATCGAAAGATTTTTTTGGATAGAAAGTTGCTGATTGGTCAGCTTTGGTTGAGAATCTTGGGGGGTCTTCAGGAAACTCTGACAGCTAAGTGCAATTTTTTGGTTCCTGTGGATCCTGGTGATATTGGAATTGTTAGTGCTTTGGGGCTATCCCTAGGGGGGAAAGGAATTGGGAGGACTGGTCGCCATGGGCGCGGGAGAGAGAAGGTTAGTCGGGCTGGTCACTGGTGTCCCCCGGCTCTGGGAGAGTTGAAAATTAATACTGATGGCTCTTCTAGAGGTAATCTTGGGCATGCTGGTGTTGGTGGCATTGGTAGAGATGGCTCAGGAGTGGTGGTGTTCTTCTTCTCTATATATAGAGGTCAGCATACTAATAACCTCATGGAGGCCACTGCCATTCTCCTGGCTTTGGAACGGGCTTGTGCTCTGGGATGGAGAAGGATTATTTGTGAATCTGACTCTCAGGTAGTTATTGATCTTTTAAATAAGAGGCAGTTTGAGGAGGTGAACTGGCAATTGGCTGTGGTGGTCAAGCAAATTGTTGCTTTGGCCACTACTTAGACTCTGTTGTTTTTTGTCATGTCCCTCGGGAGTGGAATAAGGTGGCTGATGGCTTGGCTAGGTGGGCTTCTGAGCAGATGGGGACTTGGAATGTGGCGGATTGGGACAACCTCCCTGAAGATTTGGCTTTGGTTCTTGAAGATTTGGTTATGGAAGATATGAGGTGCTTCTTAGGAGTTTCTTAATTTGGTGTTGTTTTGGTGCTTTTGCTGGGAGTTTTCTTCCCCTTTGTAATGCTTTTCTGATTCAATAAATTTTTACCCTCTTTTTTAAAAAAAAACATTATGTTTCCACCAACCTATCATAGTATAAAGTTGGCTAGAGACAAGGGGATCTCAAAGCTATGGATCGAAGGGGACTCTCTTAATATCATGAATTGTCTTAGGAAGGTCTCTCCCCCATCATGGACTATCAAATTTTTTATTTTGGATGCCCTTTCTTTGATTCAGGATTTCGATGAAATACATATTTCTCATGCTTTTAGAGAGGCGAATCGTGTGGCTGATTGGGTAGCAAATCTTGGGGTGACATCTACAAGGTATTGGGAGGAGAATGACGTCCTACCCTTTGAGTTAAGTAATCTACTCCATAATGACAAATCTTAGCACGTTGGCATTTGCCATCTCCTCGACTATTGGAATGCATGGGTATTATGGTCTTTTCTGGCTAATTAGACACTCTGCACAGGTGATGCTTATTGGAAGTTGTGGGCATTCAAATATGAGTTGCATGAGTATCCTTACCATTATTGTTCTTGGTACCGCTCTTGGCAGAATCTCATGCTTTTTGGGTGTTCATTTCCCTTTTTCCTTATTGTTTTTATGTCATTGTGTGTGGTTTCTCTCTGCAATTACAAAGATCTCAATGATGGGTGGGGATAGGTGCAAAATGAAACTGCTTTCCTGTGACGACCTCAAGTCTAATGTCGATGTTTGGGACATCCGGCAAAAGGGAGGGGTGACCCCTTTTATGGAAAGGTTGCATGGCTTTAAGTCCAGCATCTCCAAAGACTTCGTTGATGCCTGGCATGGTCATGTTCTCAATTTGTTTGGAAGGGATACCACAATTAATGAAGACTTCATTGTGGAAGTGATTGGGATATCATCATCAAAAAGAAGTTCTACAGAGATAAGAACCTCTCGCAGTCGGCTAGGAATTTTTTTCTCTAGGATAAAGAATGTGCTAAAATGGTTAGACTGGATTGTGGTAGGTATGATAGGACAAAAATTAAACCTATTTGGCAGGATGTGGCGATGGCATTAATGTGATACTTCACCGTAGATGGTGTTAGGGTTAGAGATGGTAGATATCTAACAATTAAATACAGATTTAATTAATAAACAGAGAAACTAAAACATGCACAAAATAAATCATAACACAAAGAATTTAACGTGGTTCACCCAATCTGGGCTACATCCACCAAACCACAGCCATCCAATACTTTTATTATCCAGTGTAAAACCTATTACAATCTTGCGAATAATCGTGTTTTTCATCATACTGTAATACCCATCCAAACCCCTTTTTAACAAGCTTAGAAGCTTCCAGATTTTAGGTTCTACAAAATCGGATTTTTCCTTTTTCATTGATTTTTCCCTTTTTCGGTCATGACGTGAAAAAGTAGGAAGAAAATTTTTTTCGGGGG
>VDFB02047230.1:110942296-111067858 GCA_007258455.2 Sequoia sempervirens
CCTATAAACATAAATGTATATTCCATTGTGCACTCGTTTCTCTTGCATAATGCATGTACAAGTTAGCTACATTGAAAATTGGGGAAATATTTATTCTTTCTAGAAGCTCAATCTCATATGCATTGGATGAAAATTTCCTCAACACCTTGCATGGTTCTATCTTCTTCCATTTCAATTTATTGTATGTTCCCTAAAGGAACCTTTCCTTCCTCAAATGTGCCATAACTAGATCTCCCACCTGATATTCTTGTTCTCTCCTATTAATATCAGCATACTCTTTATACTTCATGGCAATTTTCTCTAGATTTTTCTTCACCTCCTTATGTAACCCCTGTAGGTAATCAACAAAACACTATGCTATAGCACTTCTTCCCAAATCAAAAGTATCCCTCGATTCATCTACTCCTCTTGTGCTAAAACCACAGACAATGTGGAATGGATTATTCCCAACACTTCTATTGACTGAGTTATTATATGCAAATTCTGCATGTGCCACAAATCTCGTTGATGAGATTGGAAAGTCTAAAAATGAATGCACCAGCTGCCAAACAAGACTGAAGTGGCCAACTTGAGATCTGATTTAAGGAAAATCAGCATCCAAGGAGATAAATAGCTGCTGCAAAACTGAAAACCAGCATCCAAAATATCACATCTGCTCATATCCAAGGCTGGAAACATCCTCTCAAGAGACTCCAACCCCACACAAAACCACCCTTTGCTCAAAATATCTCTCCAATCCACCAGTTGATGAGCGAAAGGAACCAACGAATGGTTGATAAGGCTAGGGACAACATCAAAGAATCTGAAAATTGAATCCTTATCCCTCCAAGAATTCATCCTTCCACAAGTACTTAGCTCCATCAACCCAAGTTGAGGATCCAAAGCATGGATACCCAACTGAAAATAATCTCCAACACACTGGAAAGAAAACATAACACATCTCTAAGTGTCGGTCAAAACCAAGTGCGTACTTGTGAAATTGGCATCCCCACTAGTGAACCTCTGAAACCAATCCATGAAAGCGTCAGCAATATTGGAGCATGAAACATAAGATGACTTCAAATACAAATCCCAAAATTGACTAGCATCACTCAACCCAAGGAATGGATTGACAAGAGTGCAAACACCATGTTCTGGTCCATCTTCCCAAGTGGAATCTTCATCCTCTACCCCACCTATGCATTTATTAACAAGCAGCCTCAGAAGATTTCCAATCACAGAATGTGGCACATCCTCATGGTTTGATACCACATCATCCATACACTAGAAACAAAACTGAGTCTCATGTACAGTTTTATCCTCTATCACAAAGAGAGGATTATCATAACTTTCATCAACACCCACTTCAAAGAGTGGATTGTCAAAAACTTGGAAGTCATTGCTTTCATCTTGCTGATCCAAATTTGCACATGCAACTTCCGATTTTCTTGTGACGCTTCCTAGATCAAACTCCACTTGGAGACTATCAAGCTTTCCAATCACTTGCTTGATTTCTTCAGCTCTTTGTGCACTCTCTTGCTCCTTGAAAAGTTTGAAGTCAACAAACTGGGTCTCTACCTCCATTAGAGTCGATTGAGTATCTCGTAACATGTCCTTTGTTGATTCAAGCTCCAAAGTGAGTTCATCAACCTTTCTCTCATTCCCTTGGAAAGCACTGAAGTTCTTTGCGAATTTAATGGCATGATCTCGATCTTCAACCAAGTGCATGTACTTGAACTTCAAGGTCTCCATGGAATCTCTGATGAGTTGCAAATTGGGAAGAGCAACTTCATCTTTAACTCCTCTTCGTCTCTCTTCAAGTTGAGCCTTCCAGTAGAGCTCTTCAACTAAGCTATGTGTGCGATCAAATCTAGATAGAGCTAGCACCTCATCTTCAATGGACAGCTTGAATTGGCCTTCCCACTCATAAGAATGCGAAGATGGTGAACTACTGATAGGCTGCAAGAAAAAATCAGAACTTTGTTTCTTGCCTTTGCTGCCCTCATTGCTCCTCCAACAATCTTGTCTTTCGCCACCAACTAGCGGAGAATGCTCAATGTTATGAAGAGGATCGTACTCCACAATTTCTTTGACCCTATGTTTGCAATCAACTTCTTGAATGGGTAAATTAGATTTGTGTTTGAGAACGTCTACAAATCTTTCATTCTCCAAAGCCATAGGGTCTTCTAGCTCTTTTTCCCCCTCACTGTCTCCTTGATCAAAACTTATGGCAGCCCCCAACCCATATGAAGAATCATTGAACATTGTTCTAAAAGTTTTGGTAGCAACGAACTTTTCCTTAGTGGTTGCAACCAACTTAAAGGGACCATCATGGAGCTTAACCAAGCAACTCCTTCATCAATGACACCTTCGCCTCCAAAGGCCACCTCAAAAATTGCAATGCAATCTGGTTTTTGATCTTCATCAAGATCAAAGGGAGATTCATCCCACACAAGTTCTTTATCATACCTTGGTGCCATCACACCCGAATCCCAAATGCTAATGGGTCGATTGAGATGGTCAACAGGAAAATGCTTATTGTGCTCCTCTTGAAGTGTTGACTCTTTGAATAAGTCAGCTCCCAAATCACTTAAGCTAATATCTTCAAAAACAATTATTTCCAATGGTTGGGTTTGCTGATCAAACCCAAGACCGCCTGTGTCACCACCATGATGAAGTGAAGAATCTTCAATGCTAGCTGTTTTGAAAACTTCATCATCATTATCTTCTATGTAACCATCTTGAGTAAATATGGCGCTGATTTCTTCATGTGGAACTTCTTGGGAAGTTGGGACAGCAACAAGAGACAAACCCTTCATCACCAAATCTTCAACATGATCTTGCATGAACTCATTGGAATCATCACTAGCATCATGACCACTAATATTTTCTTTATCTTGCTCAATTTTCTTCAGAAGTGGCTTCAATTTCTCCTCACATTGATTAAACAAATCCTTGATCAGCATAACAGCAATAGTAGAATCCTTTTCTTCACGTTCATATGCATCCAAGAGGAGAGATTGGACATTTGGTGGAACTTCATCAGCCTCTTTAATAGTGAGAACAAGAATTTTTTTCACAGCTGCAACAACATTCTCTTCTTGTTTGCTCCAAGCGGACATAAAGAGGTAGTGGAACAAGTGATAAATTTGATCATGCATTTCCAAGTCTATTAGCAAGTTACTTGCCCTGAAATCGGAAAATGTCTTTAAGATAGCAATTTTTCTGGGAAATTGACTGCTACCAGTTTCATCAAGATCTTAGAAACTTTCTACAATCCTATGAAGAATCTTCATAATTTCATCATCATAAGGCATCAAAGGTGCTACAATCCTCATAACTTCACTAAAGCATGAAGTAACCAACAAACTGATTTCTTCATCTAGATGCCCTATCCAATAAGGATGAATCAAATAGGTTACTATAGGAGATATTGCCTTATTCAACAAGTCAGTACATGATTGTTGGACTTGGCTCAAACAATGTTCCAACTCTGATAATATACTCACTTCTTCACCTCTTGTCTGACATTCTTCATTGAGCCTTGTACCGACAATGGAAAGTGACCTTGCCAAACTTCTCTCTTCTTTAGAAGCCATAATCAAATCTGACTTCTCATGATTTCTAAACAAAAAATGTAACATCTTCGGAACTTCTGAAAGTTGATACTGAACTCGGTTCTGACCTCTGGTGTAGAATTTGATTTCTCTGTCACTCATCTATCAACTTAGAAGCCATAATCAAATCTGACTTCTCATGATTTTTGAACAAAAAATGCAACATCTTCGGAACTTCTGAAAGCTGATACTGAACTCAGTTCTGACCTCTGGTGTAGAATTTGACTTCTCTGTCACTCATCTGTCAACTGAACTGTCTTTTTTCACAAGATGGCAAGATCTTGGATCTAATACCACTAAAATGACCCCCTTATATTTTTTCAAATTTTAACACATCAATTTTCATCTGTTAGCATTAGCATAATCAAATCAGCTAATGAGAGTAACCCTATGCCAAGAATGTTCACTCAAGACCCAAGATGGGTGAGGTGATATCATATGGCGCCAAGTATTAGAGATGTCCAAAGTGTTGTTGTAATGTCCCCATTTTAGCTAAATGCCCTTCAGTGACTGATAGCCTATTTCCAGAAGCCCGTAGGCTCGTCAGAGGTAAAATTAGGGTTTTCTATTTTATAGGGGTTCTAATGCATTTCTGATGGCTTGTATGTTAGAGTTTCGGATGCATGTCTGGTGGAGTTTTTTGGGTTTTCAGAGAGCTTCGCAGTGGTATGTTTTGCAAAGGCATTAGGCAACTTTTTAGAATTTACTATTTTTAGTAAGTTCTATTTTTGGCAATGCCATCTTGGGCAGTAGCATCAGCAGTTAGCTCAATTTCCATTTCAAGCAGTGCAGTTTGGAGCATATTTGGCTTTCAGCATTTTGAGGCTCATTTTGGGCAAAATGATTTATTCTAAGTCATTAATGTTCTAATTTCTTATTGGCCCCTTGGCCTAGTATTAATGACTTAAAGTTGTTTTAAAAGGTGGCCTTTGACGGTGGATGCCTCATTGAGAGATTATTTAAATACTTCTAAAGTAAATATTTCTCCTCAAGTCTTGGACGCCTAGAAAGGTGAATTTAATGTTTTAAAAAGTTAAAATATTTCAAAAGTGAAATGGGTGTCTCTTTTGGAGGGAAAAAAAGATGGAAGCTTAAGAGCCAACAGTCACCTTCAATTCTATAAAAGCAGGCCATTGCTCATTCATTTCTTATCTTTGGAAAATATTGTAAAGTTATGCTCCTAAATTAATTTCAGAACCTGGCTAAGGGGGAGCTTAGTATTCGCACCATTCTTCGGGCCTGAAACTATGGCGCCCTAGATGGTCAATTGGGAGTGTGCTTCATTTAGAAGTACATACAGAGCTTCATCGTGGTGAAATTGGTGATAGTTTTCAGTTTTGCACTTGCTGGTTATTAAATGGCTGAAGTAGATTTTCACTTGCAAGTCTTTGTGTGATTTAAATCTCATTGTGGGTATTGACGCTTATCAATTCTATGCCAAGGGCGACCCTTTCTACAAAATATCAGATTTTATTGTGAAGTGTTTGATTTTCTAGAGAGGCCGTACTTCATCTAGGGCCGTACTTCCTCCAGCAACTTGCTTTGGGATTCGTGCTCTCCAATAGTGGCTGTGTTTTGATTAAAATCAGGCTTGTAGCTGGTTGCCTTGACTAGGGAGTGCTGTAAGTACAGTTTGGAGTGTGTTTTTGAATTTTTGAAAGAGATAGATGCATTTTGAAGTGAGTTTTATTGTTGTTTCTGAGATTACAGTTTGCTGGTCTGCAATTAGAATTGTTGTTGTTTCATATCAGACTTAGCTCTGCCTCAGTTTTGCACTAATTCTTGGGTGTCTTGGCTCCTAGTCATATGTACATTCATTTTGGAGGAATTAGGAGTTTGTTTGGGTTGAAGATTTGAACAACTTGTGAAGTTACTTGCTGGTTTGAACATTTATTTTGCTGGTTATCTATAACAAACCTGGTTATTCCAGCTTTTTGCAATATTTCATTCAAGTTCTTTCTCATGTTTGTAATCGGAGATATAGTGGAAAAACATCGCAGAAGTTTGGAGCAGATTTCATTGTAAAATCATTGTATTTGTGCACTCATTACTTGCAGATGATTTGCATTGTACGACTATAAACAGTAGTACTGTTCCAGTCCTTTAGTTTGCGGCAAATTTTATAAATTAATCTCATATTTGTAAACCCTGGATGGTTTACCGCCAGTGTGGAGAATGAATGTTTAATCTTTCCTTATACCCACTGTCAAGTGGAGAATTCTCACTGCTATGTGGATGCCCGCCGCAGCGGATGAATTAGTTGAATTATTTGTAGTATTCCCCCCACTGTTTAAGTGGTTGAGCGGAAATCTTCATGGTTGGTTCACTGCATAAGTTCTTTCAATTTTGTAATAAGTACTCTGCCATATGTTAGCATCTCGCCTTCAAAAAGATCTTGTGTGCACATTCTTGGCGTTGAGTTTTATCATTTACTTCCAGCTTTGTATTTCAAGTTCAGATTATTGCTAATGATCTCATCACCATAAGCTATCACCTCGCCTTCAATAGGATCTTGGTGAACTTTCTTGGTGAAGGTTACTTTCAAGTTGGATATCTTTTGGGATCTAAAGCTAACATTTGGCGTAGTGCTAGTTTGTGTTGTGGAAACATTGAGAATTCAAAGGAAAAAATTAAGGGGTATATTTCAGTTGCAAATGTTATAGAATGTCTCTCCAACTCCAAAAGACTCCCAACCATGAAAAACAAGCCCAAAAATTCCAACTACTACAATCTGATATTCTAAACCAACAAACTAAAAATGCAAACCAGCAAGCCTAGAACACACCAAAATCCTCATAACTCCATCAATACAACTCTGAATGACATGAAACTGAATGCAAAGGAAGCCTAGGGGGTAGGCACCAAAGTCTAGCCAATGAAACAGTATTAAACACCCACCATTATTTTATGCACGCATTCCAAGGTATTGGCAGGCAAGATTTGGCCATCAAAGAAAGGGCTACTATAGAAGGAATGGCTACTCATCAAAGAAACAACTCCACATGGGTAAGTGTAATTGAAGGGTGAGTCAAGAATAACTACTCTATGAAGTTGAATAAATGCCAAACAAATTAGAATTATCTAAAAATATTACACTACAAAAGAATTTATTCCTGACAAAGATTAAAAAACTATTTGGCATTTTTAGAACATTTATCCAGTTCCATATAACTTTATTGTAACAAAGAAAATTCAAATGAACCCCAAATATGTAAAAACAAAGAATATACAACAACTGAAATGCTTGTATATGACTTACTTTAGATAGAAAGAATAAATACCAATTAATTAGGTATTTGGTGCTTTGATCTTTTGTCTCAAATTTTCTTTCATAGTGTTTAACCATTAACCACAAAAGGATATTGTGAAGGGATACACAATTTTTTTGGGGATCAGAAAACAGTTCCTCACCCAGCACACATTTATGAATACCACTGACTTCCCAGTTCCATTAATTATTTGTCATTTAAAACAAGGCAATAGTGTAGAGAAAACAGATGCCAAACATATTTTTTATCAGGAGATCAAGTGGTCATTGTCCAATGGATATTCCATACGCCCATATTGACCATGTTGAATAAAAGTTGAATACGGTGCAACTGTTTTACTTGCCAATCTGATCTCTGGAAGATCTTTGCATGAGATGATAATCATTAATGTTGGACACTAAAAAATGAAGATCAGCACTCCAACAATGGAAAACCATATATATTATTATTTATCTGTTCTGATTTGTCTCCATCCATTCCATTTGAAGGTCAAAACACAAGAAAAACTTAAAAACCAGATTACCAATTAACTAAAAACTTTAAGATGAATAACCTGTAACACTTTGAAATTTTCCAAAGGATGGGGAAAGCTTTCAACATTTGCCTGTGCATAATGAATAAGGGAGCTTTCATCAAAACGATGAGCTAACTGAACTTGACCAATCATACTGGAAGTTTGTGCTGCCATTTCTGATGCTGACCTGAAATGTCAATCCAGATAAAACTTACAAACAACATTTCAGGAAAATCAACATTGGCATATATAAATCAATAGTAATGCACCAAGCCGATGTGATTGATACATCTGAGCAATTACAAACCCCATTCTAGGGATACTTCTATAGTCAATGTCAAAACAAAGAGTTTTCACCAGAATCATCAAAATTAATATGGTACTAAACAGAATGTAATAAGAAAATCATGCACATTGAATACCAGAGTAAATGCAATGTACAATTTTAAGTTGCAAGAACATGTGAAGCTTTCTGCATCCATTTCAAGATTTTACCAAATATCCATAGTTTTCTCCCTTCCCTTCTCCCTGAACCCCCACTTTCCAACCTCTGCCTATAGTAATCTACAGGCTGTCTTTGGCAGACTTCTATCCATGATTATATCCGTGAGTTTGTAAAAATATTTTATAAATGACATGCCCAATGAATCCTTTTAAAATGTTCAAGTGTTTTTTAATCAGAAATGGATGTTTCTCATTCATGACAACTGCTTAAAGTTCTCAATCACCAACTGCTTTGTAAGGCAAATATTGTCAGGAATGTTATAAACTCTTAAAAAAAGTTATTCAAAAGCAAATTACACATACAAACAAAGCAAAAGTCTCTAAAGACTTGCCCTCTGCATCTTAAGCCTCACATTTATGTCAAGTGTTTTCCCTATCAAATTTACAAAAATTGGACTTCGGGAATAGCAAGCAATCAAGCCCTTGGAGATAACTCTCACTTTGAGCTTGTTCCTACATTCAAAAAAGATCAGGGTTAAGGTCTTCACTCGAAATGTGAGACTCCTGATAAAGCCACCATTAGGAATGATCACAAAACAGAATGAGTGAAAAATGAAATGTGGTATTAATCAAGATACAAAGTGAAGCGGAGAACAGGATGCCATGCAGATTTTCATTTTTTTTTGTATGAATTTGTCTGAACTATATTTAAAATTCAGACAGAACCAGCAAAGAAAGTTTTCAAAATGAAGATCAACTAGCTGGAGCTAGAAGCAGCTGTAGTCTTCACCCAGCTCACAACTAGCTGGATTTTTTTCATTTTAATAAGACAAATATATTAATATGTAAATCATGACAAAAAACATTGCATCAAAGACAACTTGGGCAACGAAGGAAGAGTGGCAGCAGAACTAAGAACAAGTAAAAAACAACAGACTGATATTACACATATAGCTGTTTTCAGCAAAATAAGAAGCTATGAGACTAAGCTACAAAAATTATAGTAAAAGCAGTAAAGAAACCAGGTTGTAAGGACTAGTTTTCAAAGTGTATTGAGGGTTCTCAGAACAACAAATCCAGTGCAAGATCAGAGACAGGTTGCAAACAGTGAATTGGATGAGGAGCACTAACAACAGATTGAGATTGAATAGGGGTATTCTAGCATTTGTTGAGGTAGGGGTAATACCCATGCTCTTGTATGAATTCTGAATACATTTTCTTTGTGGGATCCCTATAGAGCATATGTAATGTCTCCAATCAGAAAACTATAGGAAATGGATGATTTATCAAACATGTGCAAGCTGAAACAATAATTGAATGACCAATGTAGATGCCAAATCCTAGCTGATTAGCAATAATGTAAAATGAAGCTTTCTAAAGCCATCTTGTAGTATATCATCCTTCGTGAATTCTCCTTCATGCATCAAGGGTGGCAAACCTGTTTGTAGCTTGATTCCAAAAACATCACACCATACTTAGTCAAAAAATCTCAAATATCAAAATGACATTTATTTTGCTTACCATTTGTCGGTGATCAAAGTAGTAGGTCCTAAATCCCTAAGGTTGGATAGTCACCCAACTACCAAGGTTGTCAAACCTGAGAAAAAAACCCAAAAACCTATATTCAAATTGGAAAACTAAAGACCAATTATTCGGGTGGGTAGGAGTTCCTTCACTTCTGGCTTTGCAAAACCAGGGGGAGTTTCCCTAAATGCTAAGTTAAATGAATTTATAATGGATGAATATTTTCCTTGTTACAAACCATACCCACAGCACATTATACCCCTATACAAGTTGTCACAATGCATCTATGTGCTGGTTTGAATATGCATGGTTACACCTTTATATAGCAAAAAAGGGCTTACCATGTAAAGTGTTTAAAAATGTGGATATAACAACCCCTGTAGTTGGCCGAAAGCATATTTAGTCGGCCAATTTTTGTTAGTGAATAAAACTATAGTTAGTTGATAAATATTTCATATAATTTTGTACATGTTTCGGGAAGACTAATTCCCCGACTTGTGTTTAGTTGTTGTCATGAAGAGTCATGACGGTTGGTTCCTCAACCATCGCCAACAGCTATTTGTACTTAAGTCAATTGGGAGACATTATGTTGGTGTCTATGACATTGTGTTACATGCTATTATATTTTGATGTTATATTCTAGTACGGGTAATTGTACTTGGTTACAGTGAATCAATAAATGAAGAACTATTATGCTGTGCAATATGAATTCATGATTATGTTGTACTTGTTTGTGAATTTCCGTTTACTCTCGTAGTACAGTGAAAGTATCCCAGTGAGTAAACATTTGGCATCATTGCCTAAGTGAACTTAGGGAAACCACCCAACGATAGAATGGCATTGTGATGGGTTGGCCAATGGAAGAACCTGTACAAGCAAACACGGAATGAGAAGACAACTTGACACAGGACCTGGTCAACTTGTGGGATATATCATTGAGGGAGCACGTACGAAGGGAGGCTCTCAACTGAGAGATCCCCCAGTCAGTCATTTGGGACAGACTGCATGTCAACCCAAAGTAACCATCTCTTCAACCAATTGCCAAGGTTGTTGGCACGTCATTACATCATCCTGCAAGATCTTCGGGTGGAGAGTGACCAAGAATGCCAAAGACAACAGATACTACAACAATACGAGGAAAGGACAAAGCAGGAGGAAGAGGAACATGATACTAGCTGAAGACGTACTCCCGCCAATCAATGATCTACGACCAACAATTAATGCCCATACAGCCCAATAAGGACAAGAGTCAAGTACCAATCGAGCAAGAAACACCAGAAGAAAAGGTACGGCAATCACTCAGATTAAGGGAACAAGAAACACAATGGAGAAGACTAAAACAAATTGTTGAAGAAACCAATGAAGACATTAATGAAATAAACCAATCTATTACAAGAGTACACCAAAACCTTGCCAAGAAAAGTGACAAAGGACCTTTCAAGACACCGTCTGTAGCAGATAGAGAAAAATTTGAAAATGATGAAAATGAACTTCTAAAAGAACTTGAAAACAGTATAAGGCATATCCGAGAGTTGTCCATATTGGACGATGAGGGACCAAGGATTGGAGGATCACAGCCAAAGACCCCTGGGCAGAGAGAGTACCAGTAAGAACCCCAAGAGACTCAAGGTGCAAAGGACGTTGAGAGAGGACGTGTTGCCGACCCGTACATGGCCGAGAGTGCAAGAGAGGCACTAGAACGTTAGGGGAGAAACAATCCAATCAAGTCCAGCACACAAAGAGGGCATCGGGGAAGAAACATGGTGACTCTGCCAACCGAGAGGTAGTAACTACCGAACTTTACAGGGAATGGTTAGAGGATCCCGTACATCACTGTAAAACGTGCGAGACAATATGGATAGCAAATGGGCAGGACAATGAGGATTATTGGCTACAAGCGTTCCCAACGATGTTGAGAGGCATTGCCATAAATTGGTATACCGAACTGGAGCAAGTACACAAAGCCTCATGGCGATTACTCAAGAGAGCATTTGAAGAAGAATTTAAACTTCTCAAAGACAACAATGAAATTGTGGCAAAATTATATTGTTGGAGTTGTCATTGATGTCAAACATGAAAAGACAAGTTGTCATTGATGTCAAGTTGAAGTTAAGAAGGAAGATGGTTCAAACTGTCATTGATGTCAAGATAAGAAGGTAGATGGTTCATATTATCATTAATATCAAAGATATGATATAGAGATTGTTGTCAAAGGCTTGATTCTGTGTATTAAAAAGGCATCAACCAGATTTAAAAATGCACGTGTACAGGTTGTAGTTGAGAAAGGAGCAGCAAGTAATGATTAAGAGCAGAGATTATATAAGTTGTGACTCATTCACATAAAACAGCGATTAACATTTAAAAACCAGCAATCATAATTTACAAAGGACATATTTCATAAGCCAGCGTTGAGTATGAATAAGACAAAAGTAAAAAGGAAACAGAACAAGGCAAATCAGAAAAACACAAAGTCACAAAGAGACAGATTAGGGTGACGTGGCACTAGTTTGGAGGCTAGCTGAATGAAAGTCACAAAAAGACAAATTAGGGTGACGTGGCACTAGTTTGGAGGCTAGCTGAATGATTCTCACATCTCGGCAACTATCCAAAAAGCAACGATGGCAAAAGAAATAATAAAAATAAGATGAAGCATATAAAGACAAACATACACATAAGACAAAAAGGCACATAAGACAAAAGTCAAATAAGAAAAATCTATCTTATTCATTACATAAGGAAAAGATGTGATCTTTTCAATAAAGCAAACTAATAATATTAGAAGTCAAAGTGGTGCGATGCAAAGTTCAAATGATCTGAAGTGATGCGATTCTTAATATCATGCGATTCATTTAAATTATGCAAACTTCAGTTTACTAAAAATCGATTAAAATAGAGAGGGGTGCGATTTATTTTATGCAATATAAAAGAGGGTCATTAAGCAAACAACATTTGAAGAGGTGCGTTTAAGTTGAAGAGTTGCTGTCTATTGAAAGGACACATTAATTCATAGAGTCACCTATCTTTGTGAATATATATATATGAGATTAAAATCAGATTTGTAGATGGGTGTGAGTTTTACAATGAGAATTTAAAAAGATATCTACAGCAGAGTTTGTGGGGAATAAAATTTATATCATTTAAACTCAAGCAGGTGAATAATAGACATATAGAGTATACACTCAAATAGTTCTGAAGATCTGAAAACTCTTTTGAAGGCCAAATGATCAATCCTTAGATAATAAGAGTGTGTGCATAAAAATGAATATCATTTGAGAAGCAGATTGTGAAGAGTAAGGGTGAAAATGAATATCATTTGAATATGCAGATTTGAAAGAGGAAGAATATACATGATTTGAGTGGAACAATGAAGTGAATAGAAAGAACACTCAAAGAGATAAGTGTGGTGCGAAATACAAAGAAGAATATCATATACACCAAACAAATGTAAAGCAAAGTTTAAGAAGATTATTTGCAGATGTGTTAGTGAAAAGACTTGATTGTTCTTGTATCCATTTCAAAAGGTTGCATCAATTCATAGAATCATTGATGACATAAAGGCAAGTGGAGAAGTTGTGTGTGTGTGTGAGAATGTGAGATACAAGAGCAGAGTTAAAAGAATTTGTGTGGCAAGTTTATAATCAACTTACAACATATTCAAGATAAGAATTGTAGCAAAGAAGGAAAGGAGTATATTTGCAGATTTGATGAAGGAATTGTGAAGCATAATTTGGATCAGATTTGAAAGAAATACAATCGAGCAGAATTGTCCATCATCCGTTGAAGAAGCAACATTGAAGGTGGAACATTATTCCTTAAGTTATTATCTTTGCTGAGTTGGTGCTTGGCAAGTGGGGGTTGTTACCTCCGGTAGGTTGGTGCCTACGAACATTAGGGGTTGGTGCTCCTTGTAGGTTGGTGCCTACTAAATCAGTTTAAGGGGTTGGTGCTCCTTGTAGGTTGGTGCCTACTAAACTACAAAATTGATCATTCAAGTAGGTCGGTGCCTACAATCTTTGTAATTTCATATAAAAACATAAAGTACAATTGTTGATGTCAACTTGATCATATTGTCTCTTATTGCATAGTTGATATTGTGTTGAAGTTTAAAAGTTGATAAAGTTGAGAGGGTAAAAGTTTGCTGATATACTGATTCACCTCCTCGCGCCCCCCGCCCCGCCTCTCAATATATCTGATGCAACGAGACTAGGCTCACTATTGCCCTTTGTATTAGTCACATTATAAGGATCACAGCTCCTCGGGTTCCCCATGATGTTGGCACAATGAGGTAAGTATTGCAGTTGATGAAGATGAGAAGGTCTTACATCTCAATGACAGTTTTGCAGAAGCTCTTGATGTTACTTTCAGCGCTCAAGAAGTTGTTATCAGCCCTGATAACAATTTTGATTTTTATGACAGCAGTTATTCTTTTGAGCATAACCATGATTTAAATGTTATGACACATGAGGAGAATGTTGTAGAAGGGACTTCTAATGTTGGCAGGCAAGCTATGAGTGTCAAACACGAGGAATACATGGAGAATACAAGTCATAACAGTTCTGATTTTTGTGACAGCAGTCTGATATCTTTGCATCAACATGAGATAACCGCCATTACACATGAGAATGATGGTTGTGAGGGGTTGTCTAATGTTGATACTCAAGCTGTGGGTATTAATGATGCATTATGTGTTGTGGATTTATGCCACAACAAGACTGATTTTACAAATCAGACCATGGAAGATAAATCAGAAAATTTGTTTAATGGAGAATGGTCCCAGGATAGCTCTTTGGATGAACAAGCATCTACTTTGGAAGAAGAAGTGTGCGATGATAATGTCAAATCAACAAATTCTACTATGTCATTTGAGCCATCCTATGAGGTACATAATAGCAATACCTTTGATGTTAATGTGTGCAAAGTTGATGGCACACATAATGATGGTTTCCAGACGGTGAGTGATGATGATTCAGCCTCTTATCATAGTGCAGATTACAAATCAGAAAATTTGTGTGGAGATGATTTGTCATAGGGGTTTCATCATTTGGCAGGGCAATTGAAGGTTAATGATAATATGATTGCTACAGCCTTAGAACATTTTGATGTTGCTCGATAGATGTTGGCAACTTATGGTTGGAGTACTCCTAAGACAGAGGAGCACTGTGATAGTGGATTTTCCCTTGCAAAGTTCCAGGCACTTAGAGATGCAGCTGGGTTAATGAAGAATAATTACCTACAGCTATTATCAGGTAGAGATCATCTTCTCATGCTCGACAATATCTATTATGATGTTCTTAAGGGAAAGGAAGAGGAAGTTGATGAACTCACCTATGAGCTTGAGATCACCACGAACTCTTTGAAGAGCGCTCAAACAGCCCTTCAAGAGTCAAAGTTGTGGATAGATGAGCTTACAAAGGAGTTGAGCTTAGCGCAGACATCATTTCCAGCAGATACAGTTCTGAAATCTATGACTGTTACTGGTGATGAGCATACATCCACGGGTAGTGGTAAGGAGCACACTAAGAATGTGGCTACGTCCATTACATTTACAAGTGCAGGTGACATAGATGGGATGAGTGCATTGGTTGAGAGTAGTAGAGAATGTCATGTCTCCAAAGTGGTAGAGAACAAAATTTATATTTAAATTTAGCCACGCTTGATATAACTGTCAAAGACTATTACATTATACATATTAAAAATATAAATCAGAATAAATTAAATATTAAAGTATATAGAATTGATGTGAGACAAAAGCATAACGTAATATTATAATGAGTAAATATAAATTCATAAAGAAACAATTCAGATCATTATACAAATGATATTAAGGGAAACTGAATTTTTGCGAAGGATATGAGAAGCCGACATCCTTGTTGTTGGCTACTCGGGAGATATCAATATGTTTGCAAAGGATCGACACTAATATTCTAGCCACCAGTTAGACAACAGAGTCTCTCATCAAATATCTGGCCACTTATTGAGCATGAGGTAACATTAGTATCTTAGCCTTCAGCGTACCAACATTACCAAGTTCCCATTTAAGAAGTGCCACCGCCTAATGACTGAAATAAACGGCATAACATTTGGTCGACATAAACAGTCCACACCATCGCTGAGTAAGGAACCAATGGAAATCCGTTAATCGACTTCAGGTGAATGATAAATAAAGCAACAATAAAGGATTAGTATACACAAACAGGTGAGCATTAGATAACCAAAGTCGTCCCAATCATGAAACGATAGGAAGGAATCATGAAGGGAGGCGATGAATAAAATAAACGATCAAACCAATAGCCTAAATCAAGAGACGTCTCTTTCCAACGAGACTCCTCCTTCCAAATGAGACAATAGGATATAAATAAGATGACGAATAGAGGCGATGGGAGGGAAACAGTAGTATATCTAGAAATCTAAACAGTAAGTCAAATTGACCTAGGAAGCAACTGATCATCGAGGTAACAAGAAGACAAATAGGGAGCGGACAACATAGAGAATACAGTCCTAAGGTAAAGTCAATTCACTTAGTCTTAATATCTAGCATTTCCAATTTTTGTACTAGATAAACTTTGAGAGATAGATGTCTACGTTTGCTATATGACTAAGTTCCAATAAGCTGTCCCCCTTGCCCAGCTTGACTATTTCCATATTGACCCAAATCTTTGAGTATCTTTAGCAGATAAGCCTGAATTAAATAGAATCTGATTGTTAAATAGCTACATTTACTGAGATGACTAATTCTAGTTTCTATGAGATCAATGCATTGTCCTTCAACAAGTAGATGATCTTGATGCTACTCACATTGCAATGGTAAAGAAGTATGGATAGGACTATTTATAGGAAGATATACATGTTGCCTCTCATTAATTTAGAATAGCATATGCATGGATGTGTTAGTCTGATTATTGATGCAATGTTTCCCTTTGGTATTATTATGATTATAATTATCTTATGAAATGATTATGATTTCTTTAGTATTGTTATGAGTACAATGGAACTATGAAATGATTTGATAAGGATCAATAGTGAATGCAAATGTATTTGATTGTTTAAAGATTGTCTTCTATGTGTTTGTAAGCCTACTAGGGTGGAAGGGCCTAAGATAGGTGGTGCCTAACAACCCCACTTAACAATCCACTGCGGCCATGGAGGGGTGGTAGGCCTAGGCCACTTATGAACTCCGTTGGCTTCCCCCAATAATGTGTCTTCTGAGGTGATGACATGGGTAGAGAAAGCAAGTACAAGTGGTTCCACTAAGCACGCCACTTCGAGGGTGGAATTGTCTTGATGGACATTCAGCTTGGGGCCAAGGGGTGGGTTGTCCTAATAGGATGCTTGTGCCCTTGGGCTTAGATGAATAGCTTCGGGCGGATCTACCCATGCCACTCCCCATTTGTCTTCATCATTGCTTTTGTGATTATGATCATATTTTGGATATCTAGATATTAATGCTAACAGATATGTTGTTAATATGGTGAATACAGGATTCAAATCTAGGGTTATTGAATTAGAAGAACATTCATTTATAAATAAGAAACCCTAGCCCTAATCAGCAAGAAAATTTTAGGGTAAGTCAAATAAGGGACATTACAGTGGTATCAGAGCATCCTTCCTGCCATCCCGTGGGAAATTATGCAAACCTACCACCGAAGAAGCTCTAGGAACAACAACCTAGGAAACGACCTCATGGGTGACCCATTAAGAGACTATGCTCCACGAAGTTTCAAGGATGGGGACAGTAGGGGACGGCGGGATGAGTTTTTGGTACGAGGGGTACTTTTGGGCCATTTTTTAGGGGACGGCTGATTAAAAAAAAGGCAAATTTTAAAAGTATAGAGAAATTTCAAATTTTCATATCATAACATTGATAAAGCATTCATCATAGACATTGTAGAAGATTAATACATAACATTAGACTTGAATTGAGATTTCACATGAGAATCGACAAACAAATTAACAAAATTCAAATGCTTTCATTGTTAATGTGCATACATATTAAATAAGAATTATAACAAAATGCCCAAGGGCTCCAAGTTTCAACTATAAAATGACAAAAACATAAAAAATATATGGCTGTCCCTAATCAACAAATGCAACTAGCAAGTTAGTATCAAAATTGGAGCTCAACTTTGTGTAACCATCAGATGCAACAGCGGTTGGAAGTTTCCAAGGAGTCCCCGAAACGTTTCCAGGACAGGGACAGGGGTACTAGGGTAGGGGACGAGTCCTCGTGGAGAACTGTTAAGAGATGAACTTAGGGCCTTCATGGAAAATAGTAATAAGAAAACCCAAGCCTTAATGGAACAGAATGAGAAAACTAGTCAAGCCTTAATAGAATAGAATGAAAAAACTAGCCAAGCTTTACTCCAAGCCCTCCAAAACTTGAGTAGCAATAATACGAAGGAAGCAAACTCTAACCACTCTAAAAACAACAATCCCACACCCTCACGGGCTACAAGTTCTAGAACCACCCGACCGCCATTCTTGCCAAGTGAAGAAACCATCGGAGAAAACAATATCAATAGAACCCCCATAGAGGATGTTGATGAGATCGTTGCAGCCTATTATAGACTGGAGCTTGAATTGAGGGAGCTTGTGCCTTTTAAAGACTATTGTAAAGCCAAACAAAGAGTCGCCCCTAGAAGGGAGAGGAATGACCCAATCAATAGGGATCTCAAGAATAGAGTAAGCAAATTAACCCTCCCCAACTTTGACAAAGAAGGCAAGACCACCACACAATCATGGGTTCAAAAGTTAGACACTTATCTATCCTTAAGCCCAATGACCGAAACAAATGCCATCAAGTTTGTCGTTTTACATCTAACTGGAATGGCCCATGATTTGTGGCATCACGGTCTCATAACTCAAGGCCATCAACAAGTATCCACCTACGATGATTTCACCCAAAGGTTGATCAAACGATTCGACCAAAAACACCCCGAATGGTACTTCCAAGAACTTACTAGAGTAAGGCAACATGGGACTATTGAAAACTATGCCACTGAGTTCTAGAAACTAGCAGTCATGGTCCCTGAAATTTCCCAAGAGAGATGTTAGCCTCCTACAATGATCTAACAACTAAGCCCTTACAGCTGTGATTCAGAGATTGGACATGTAAACTGAATAGCCATTCAATCATCATGGAGGTGCATTTAACTTGTCAACCGAGGGACGTGAACTTGAAATGGGTCAGCACAATATGTGCACTAAGGATTCAAAGTAGCCATATTCATTCTACAACTAAGAAAACCATAATGTTGAAGGTAAATTGCTTGGAAGGAAATAATATAAGTGTTGAACATCAACCAACAACTATGCTAAGCTGAAATGCATGACAGAAACGAAAAATATGAGCAAACAAACAGGAAACTACTCTGTCTACTTTGGCTGCAAGAACAGTCACAGAATGGAATTCTAGTGGTTGCAAGAACAATCAGTGCCAGATTCTTAACTAATTGTTGAACAGAAAGTAATAACTAAACTAAACTAAAGGACGGAATGCTCACCAAGTGGGCCCCCTTGAATGAGTATCCTCTAAAACTAATATAAACTTAGATGCACGGATTTATAACTTCATCTTATTCATTGGAAAACATGAGTACAATAAAGCAGTGTAACTGTATTACTGAAAACTAAGAATGCAAGTACATCATCAGATAGCGCAACCTCCTGAGAAGGAGCATCCTACTCTTATTTATAGGAAAAGAAGCTACTAACTAAACAAGGCGGTCAACTCCACGAATTGGGAGGACGCCACTTAGGGAAAGCAAAGAAAGTGGAGAGGCAGTTACGTATGCACGGAATCTGGTCAGACGTGCTTGCTTCAATGCAGATTTAGCACAGCAATAACGCCTATATTCACTCAATAGCAATAAAGACCATTTACAAGGCAGTTACAACTCGATTTACATGAGGAATCTCCGACCATCGATAGTCTTCCCTTCGTTGACCTTTGCATGACTACTTTGTTAACCATTATGGTAAATGACCAGCTGGCAGAATCTTCTCAATTTAGTGGCCTCGAATCATATCTGCATGGCAATATTAGTACGCACAATAATTGCATATCTGTAACTATCTTAAAGAACATTCATTAATCCACGTGTAGAATTAACACAGATAGTCCATCTAACATGTCAATGTCATTAAAGTTTTGCAGAGATAAAAGTAGGCCCAATGTCTATGGTTTTGAGGAAATATCAACATTCAAACATCAAAGTCTATGACAACTTCAGTAAATAGATCATAAATTCTACCAAAATTAAACCATAAACTAGATTCATCAAGTGACTCACTTATTTGTTCATAGAAAGTCTAAGAGGATCAGTCAGAAGTTTGGTGAGTGCATTAGAACCCACTCGCCTAGATGAGGCTATTTAGAAGGCTATGAAATTTGAAGAAAATGGGTCAAGGGACAAACCCAAGAACTTTACCTCATCATCCAAACCCCCTCACAAGGAAGAAAGGCCAAAAAGGGAAGATTCACTAAGGACACGTTCTTACTGTAAGGGGAAACGAGATCATGGGCATATGTGTCAAGCAATGAAGATCTAAAAGAAAAAGGGTTGTGCTTCGCATGCAATGGACCATGGGAACATGGCCATCAATGTAAGAGAAAGGGCCAAGTCCACAAGATAGGAACGACCCTTGAAGGTGAAAGCAAAGGACAATCAAGTAAGAAAACAAGGTACAAGGAAGGTGATCTCAAGAGCCAACAAATGGAGCTTCGTGGAGGAAAAAATCTAGTAATTACAACACCCTCAAGGAATCATCTCCTGAATTAGAATTCCCAAGACTTGTCAAAGTATCTTAGCCAGAAACTAATGTCTTCGCGAAAAGGGGAGCATTATTCAAAGTACAAATCTTAAGTGTGTTTGCTTGAGGGCAAGCAATTTGAGAGGGGAGGATTGTCATGTCCCCGAAGTGGTAGAGAATGAAATTTATATTTAAGTTTAGCCGCGCTTGATATAATTGTCAAAGACTATTACATTATAAATATTAAAAATATAAATCAGAATAAATTAAATATTAAAGTATATAGAATTGATGTGAGACAACAACATAACGTAATATTATAATGAGTAAATATAAATTTATAAAGAAACAATTCAGATCATTATATAAATGATATTAAGGGAAATTGAATGTTTGCGAAGGTTATGAGAAGCCGACATCCTTGTTGTCGAATACTCCGAAAGTATCAATACATTTGCAAAGGATCGACACTAATATTTTGGCCGCCAATCAGACAACAGAGTCTCTCATCAAATATCTGGCCATTTATTGAGCATAAGGTAACATTAGTATCTTAGCCTTCAGCATACCAACATTATCAGGTTCCCATTTAAGAAGTGCCACCGCCTAATGACTGAAATAAGCAACATAACATTTGGTCGACATAAACAATCGATACCATCGCCGAGTAAGGAATCGATGGAAATTTGTTAATCGACTTTAGGTGAATGATAAATAAAGCAACGATAAAGGATTAGTATACACAAACAGGTGAGGCATTAGATAACCAAAGTCGTCCCAATCATGAAACGATAGGAAGGAATCATGAAGGCAGGCAATGAATAAAATAAACGATCAAACCGATAGCCTAAATCAAGAGACGCTCTTTCCAACGAGACTCCTTCCAAATGAGACAATAGGATATAAATAAGTAGAGGCGATGGGAGGGAAACAGCAGTATATCTAGAAATCTAAACAATAAGTCAAATCGGCCTAGGAAGCAACTGATCATCGGGATAACAAGAAGACAAATAGGGAGCAGACAACATAGAGAATACAGTCCTCAAGTGAAGTCAATTCACTTAGTCTTAATATCTAGCATTTCCAATTTTTGTACTAGATAAACTTTTAAAGATAGATGTCTACGTTTGCTATATGACTAAGTTCCAATAAGCTGTCTCCCTCGCCCAACTTGACCGTTTCCATATTGACCCAAATCTTTGAGTATCTTGAGCAGATAAGCCTGAATTAAATAGAATCTGATTGTTAAATAGCTACACTTACTGAGATGACTAATTCTAGTTTCTATGAGATCAATGCATTGTCCTTCAACAAGTAGATGATCTTGATGCTACTCACATTGCAGCGGTAAAGAAGCATAGATAGGACTATTTATAGGAAGATATATATGTTGCCTCTCATTAATTTAGAATAACATATGCATGGATGTGTTAGTCTAATTATTGATGCAATGTTTCCCTTTGGTATTATTATGATTATAATTATCTTATGAAATGATTATGATTTCTTTAGTATTGTTATGAGTACAATAGAACTATGAAATGATTTGATAAGGATCAATAGTGAATGCAAATGTATTTGATTGTTTAAAGATTGTCTTCTATGTGTTTGTAAGCATACTAGGGTGGAAGGGCCTGAGACAGGTGGTGCCTAAAAACCCCACTTAACAATCCGCTGCAGCCATGGAAAGGTTGTAGGCCTAGGCCACTTATGAGCTTTGTTGGCTTCCCCCAGTAGGTCGTGTCTTTTGAGGTGATGACATGGGTAGAGAGAGGAGGTACAAGTGGTTCCACTAAGCATGCCACTCCGAGGGTGGAATTGTGTCGATGGACGTTCAACTCGGGCCCAAGGGGTGGGTCATCCTAATAGGATGCTTGTGCCCTTGGGCTTAGATGGATAGCTTCGAGCAGATCTACCCATGCCACTCCTCATTTGTCTTCATCATCGCTTTTGTGATTATGATCATATTTTGGATATCTAGATATTAATGCTAACAGATATGTTGTTAATATGGTGAATATAGGATTCAAATCTAGGGTTATTGAATTAGGAGAACATTCATTTGTAAAGAAGAAACCCTAACCCTAATCAGCAAGAAAATTTTGGGGCAAGTCAGGTAAGGGACACTACAGAGAACCATATGTTGCATCAAGGGTCTCTGAGGATAGTCCCATTTTAGGTGATGCAAAGCAAGTTATTGATAGCTCTTGTGATGAGGTGGTGGATTCTGCAGAGCATTGTGTGATTCATCACAACAATATTTTGTCTTCTTCACAAGAGGTATGCAGGGTATCATCTAGTTGGGAGATTGGTTCTCATGTTGATTTATTTCCCTCTTTTGGAAGCAAACCAGAGATTACATCCCATGCAGCTGATTTTGATCGACAACTTATTGAGCCACAAAGATGGAGAGATCAGGTGAAGGTTACAGGAGAGAAGGTTGACTCAACCTTATCTCGTTTTGATTGCACTCATAAGTATGTTGAGTACCTTCTTTGGACAACAGAGTTTGAGGAGAAACGGTATGGGGTCTCGGCTAGTACTCACATTCGTGACTTGCGGATTATCAGGAGTGCTTTGGAGGAGATAAAATCATAATATCTCCAATTGTTTCATGATAGAGAGTATGATATAGGGTATGTAGAGAAGGTTGGCAAAGCATCTACCCAACTAGCCATTCAGGATCAAAGACATGAGCCATCTCCTAATTCTAGTGATGAGAGTGATGAGGAGTATGTTCCCATAGCTATGATGGTCAACCATTGACAGAGGCAAGGGCATTTTATCTTGACTGCATAGTGAGGAGTGCTCATCACTTTTCCTTTAGTCCACACATTGATGACTTGATGACACATTGGTGTGGATTGGCTTGGGATTTATACCATCCATTGTGGGATGAAGAGTTGCCATCTACAAAAGATGGAACTAGAGATTGCAGGTGTCTGACTCAGTTATATTCAGAGGATTACTTACAGGTTCAGAGATCAGATTACCATCATGTTGATGTGTACTTGACAAAGTTTGCAACTTCTTTGTCTCAAAAACTACCATTGGAGACATGGCTTCAGAGAGGTTACAGTGTTAGTAGGCATGACGGCTTGATTAGTCTTTTCAATGATGGAGGAGAGTTATATTATTTCCTTGATTTGAGAGGAGCTACTACATACCTTCCAACAGCTATGACAAATAGTCAACACAGCTATGGGAGTTTAGCAGAGGATGGAGAGAGATGTGTTGCAAACACTTCCAGATATTTTTACCTCCTCATGACTAATAGATGTGAGTTTTGGTTGAGTTGGGATCCAGGTGGTGACAGGATTGGCACTGTGGTTTGGACGGGTCCCATTGGGTTGCTTCACCACTCTTGGCATGGTGAAGTTGATATCAAAGTAGTGCAGTGGAAGTCAGTGGGTGATATGCATGGCAGACTTTCATTCTAGGTTTGGGATCCAGGGATATTTTGTTGGGCACTCTACATATTGCTATGGGATCCTTCTTGTGCATCAAGATTCCAGTCAAAGTTTACTGATGAGTGTTACAGCGTGTACATTGTGCGGATTGCATACAGTTTTACCTTTGATCCACATATACATGAGCTGACTTCGATGCACAAATTTTGTGCGGATGAGTTGGATAGTTTGTATGATGTTTATCCTTGCACAGTTGTGCTTATGTTGGTGCTGCTAGAGTTGTTTGGCGATTTGAGGGTCATTCTATAGTTTTTCCCTTGGGCCTCTGATGGAGTGGTGTTTTATGTTCATTTGCGATTGCTTGAGGACAAGCAATTTCAGGGAGGGCGGACTGTAATGTCCCCTTTTTGAATGTGCACCAGAGTTGGTGGTTTAGCCTATCATCGGGTCGTCGTAGGCTAATAATGGTGTTTAGAGGGCCCAGTGTTGGAGTTAGCTAGCTCCTCAGTTGGCAATTAGCAATGTTTTCATCTCCAGATCCTTAGCTTACTCAGAGGTTATGATATTCAAGGTGTTTTGGCTCCGTTTTTATATATTTACTATTTATAGTAAGTTAGTGTGTTGATAGAGGCCAACCTTACTATTTATAGTAAGGCACCCTGGTTAGCAGTGAATGCAGCTCCTAGTGAAGTCAAAATTGATTTACGATGATTAATGATAGAGTTATAATATTATAATTATTATTAAAGTTATACTTTAATAATAATTAATTATTGAGTGAATATCATTAATGAATTAAGTGGACTTTATTTAAAAGGGGGATTTAAATGCTTTTAAAAAGTATACTTTATAAAAAGTGTTAAAGTGTTATTTTAAAGGGGAGATATAAGTGAATAATAAAGCATACTTTATTATTATAAAGTTGTGCACCAAAAAGGAGGGAAAAGAAAATGAAATTAAAGTAAATTAAATGAGATAAAGTCAAATGCAAATTGAATATTATAAAAGGGCATTTTTGGAATTCATTTCATAATGATTGATCATTTTCTCTCCACTTGGCTTTGCACATTGGCTTTGGAGGTGAAACCTAGGGTTTTGCTGTAATTTCAATCTTGGGAGAATGTAGCCTCTCTTCGATTGTACTTCCTACAAGTGAGAAAGATCACCCGGGGGTTGCAGTTAATTGGTGGCTTCACACGGAGGTCACATCTGAGCTTCATTGGAGAAGAATTTCAGTAATTTCAAGGACTTGAATGAAATATCAGAATAATGCAAATATATTGATCGTTATTTTAAGAGCAAAGAGAACTACAAGAGAACTTCAATAAACAGGTGGTTGCCAGGCAAAGGTTTTGGCAATTTAATTGTATGTAGCTTTGCACTAGGCATGGGGATTGGTGATAGTGATCATTGCTAGAATTTATTATCATCATTGTTGTTG
The DNA here is from genome assembly GCA_007258455.2 of Sequoia sempervirens. NCBI lineage: Eukaryota > Viridiplantae > Streptophyta > Pinopsida > Cupressales > Cupressaceae > Sequoia > Sequoia sempervirens. The sequence goes on from VDFB02047230.1 coordinate 110,967,244, forward strand.
TTATACTGCTGCAAACTTTATACTTCATTTTGGCACCCATTTTCAAAGGTTTCAAGGCATATCTTACCTGTAAGTTCCTGAATTGTAACTCCTAGATTTTCTAGGTATTGTTGTTTTAGATAATAGGGGATATTTTATGAACTGGGTTGTCGATATTTTGTGAAAATACTGAGTATCTAAGCTGATATAAAAATTTGGAATTTTCAGCTGTGTATTCCCTACGTAATGTTCAGTTTTTGAGTTGAAATTATTTTTGCAAAATCTTCTATTTTTTTGCATTATATTGTTGTATCAAACATTGCAAATATATCAAAAAAAACATAAAACCACAAGCAAACAAACAGGCAGAATTTTGAAATTAACTATCCTACCAAGGGTGGGATATTACATATACCTTGCGACTTACGTGCATTCATGTATATACTTTGCGACTTATGGGTATACTTTGTGACCGACGTGTATTCAAGCCAATACTTCATGACTTACATGTATTTATGTGCATGCCTCATATCTCAAGTATATTTATGCGTCTTAAGTATATTCATGTGTTAGCTTCATGCTTGATATGTCTTCAACAAAGACTACTCCATGTGTGTTTAGGATTACTTTAAGCTTAAAAGTTATTAAAATGTTAAAAACTTGTCTGTCAAAATGCTCGAGTGAGAAACACTAACAAACTAGCTTAGCTAAAGTCGAATTATTATTAGTATCCAAATGCAATAATAAAGAGTTGTAACTATTTAAAGTGAAGAGGTGTGACTCCCTCAAACTTGTGATATAAAAGGGAGAGCATTTCATCCGTACCATCATTTGAAGAATCCAATTAAGAATAGAACATTAAGTAATTTTGCAAGAAACTCAAATTAAGTTCTTAATTGTAGTTAAGATGTGTGAAAAGAATGTAACTCCAAATGTGAAAAGTTGTGACCCTTCAAATGTGAAAGACTATGACTCTTGTGAAGAATCCATCAATAGGAAATGAATCTAACAATCAACTTGGAAGTAAAGTATGGTTGTCAAAGGCAGTCATGAAGAGTGATGACTCCTTCAAGAAATGAATAGGAGGGATGAATCAATTCATTGACATTCAATAAGCAATCATCACCCATCAAGAAATCAAAGAAAACTTTTCCAAGATATGAAAATGGGGATATGTCAAACAAGAATGATAACCTTCAATTAATTTGGGAGGCTGGAACACGAATTAGAAAATAGGGTAAAACTATAAATTTAAGTCCTATTGCTTGCTAGGAATGCTAAACTATTATACACAATGTTCCATGGAGTTTCTTGACGTGGAGACGGGGGGACAGGGGATGTGTTTCGAGGACGAGGGACCTAAGTTTGGGACCGGTGGGGGGACAGCAGAAGGACGGCAACGAGGGAGTGGCGAGGGAGTAGTGCTGAAATACATATAGTACTTGAAAGATGTATAACTATAGAAGCCTAAGGAATAAGTAAAGTTTAAAGTTTAAACACATTGCAATGATTTCATTGAACTAGTGAACATTGGAAATCAAAATATATACATTGGAACGAGAACTAGAAGTTTCAAAATTTGAATTTCATAATCATGATTTATAATTACAATCAACAATGTTCAAAGTTCAAACTTCAAAAACAAAATACTAAATAGTAAATGGCTAATGGCCTTATGCCTCTAATGATCTAATCATCCCCAAGCTCCATGTCAATCTCCTCATCACTGGAACTGTTGGACCCCACATGCTCAAGCTCATCTAAACCAATACCAACCAGCCCTATCTGTGTAGCATCATCATCTATATCGGCTCTTCTAGCTCTACATCCCATCTGGCTTTGCTTGCACTCATTGTATTCCATGAGATGACATCTCTTTGAGGCATTCACTCAAACAGTTCACATGCCTTGCCCGTGCTTCCACATTTTGCAAACATCTCTACAGCCTATGGGACGGGCTTTGAAAATAAAAAATTAATGCAAAAAAAAATAAACATAAAAAATAAATAGAAACTTCAAACTACATACCCAATGCCCTTCCTGAAATCGCCTTTCCTCAATCGCACTCAGTCTCAACTCTCACGCACTCAAAGACTCGGCTAAATGAAAATAAAACAAAAATCAATCAATTTAGTCTTTTAGGGTAAGTTAAGTTTAACTTAAAACTTTTAAGTTTTACTTTTGTTTATTAAATTTAAAAAAAAATCATTATTTTTTTTCATTTTCATGGGGGGCGCCTGGGAGTTTCTTGGGAGTCTCGGAGACGTCTGAGAGTCTTGGGAACATCTGGGAGTCCCCTTTTGGCTAGAAACACTAGGGAAATGTCCCCTTGAAAAGAGAAATGTTTAGGAGATGGCAAGGAAATGTGGAGACAGTGAGGGGGCAGTGGAGGGACGTTTCTCAAACATCCCCACGTCTCGGGGATGTCCCCGTCTCGGGTGCAACAGGATTTTCGAGGGGGACGCGTCCCCGTGGAAAACTGATTATACATCTTTTTGGTTGACTTGATCAATCCCATAAACTTGTACTTGAGTATTAATTACTTCTGGGAATGATAGATGTTTGACTAAAGCATTATAAGCTCCTCATTAGAAACAAACTTGCTTCCAACTTTGTTTCAATGTTTACACAAAATGAAACATACTTTATCTAAGGGAAAATTATGATTCAAACATCTATGTCCTTTACACAAATGATTTGGCACAAAGGAGTGGATCTTGATATTCACAACATTCCCACAATCCATCATGACTTTAGATTTCAACAAAGGGAAATAAAAATTTGTATCATTGCCTAGGATCCTTGAGGTAATGAAATGAGAGAAAACTTGTCTCAAGTAACAAATCTTGCCAAATTCCAAAAATCTTGGTAAAAACCAGTACATAAGACAATAAATTGCCCTCATACCCTAGAGGATGGTATCAACCTTATTGGTAGTGAATCGAAGCAAAGAATACTAACAGTTACTCTCCGAGGACATAGGGTCAAACATAACCAAAACAACCATCACTTGGTTTAGAATTACTACAACTAACACTAATGTTGTGCGATTGCTTGAGGACAAGCAATCTGGGGCAAGGTGGACTGTCATGCTCCCGAAATTGCAAACATTGAAATACAGATAAATAAATAACAAATATAAATATTAAAAAATATAAATACAAATATTAACAATTTAAATATGATTATAATTATAATCATTATAATAATATAGATATACAAACTTAATAAATACATTAACATTGCCTTAACAATACAAAGAAGGGCAAGATATTCCATGTCAGACTTGGTTGTTAGAATCTGTCCCCTGCAATACCCTTTACAATCATCCGATTCAAGCATTAGCCAATAAATATGGCAACTATTTAGCCATTTAATTAAAGGACATCGATCAAAATAAGGAGCAGCGGCATATTTGGAATTAAAGAAGAATTAATAAAGGCACCGATGGAATTGATAATGTACAGCAGCAATTGAGTTGATAATTGACAGTGATTAGGATAAGACAAAGCAGCACTTAACCAAAAGTCATGTCTTTTGTTAAAAGGATCTCTATTCAAAGAGACGCATGGTTTCATTTAGACTTGAGGATATATGAAAGAAGCCAGATTATTTGCAAAAGGCATGAAGAAAGGAATAAGGAATATTATTAGATATAATGGCAGTCACATGCAGCGACAACAGTCATACAAGGCAGCGCTTATGTGGAAGCATTTCATTAATAATAACATAACATTAAAGATTGTTTTAATAAAACAAGAGCAGCGATTAGTTTTGAAAAGGCATGACTCCTTTAAAAAGAGATATCTAATCCCAAAGGCTATGCCCCTCCAATATGAGGATATGGAGGAAATAAATAAGGAATGTGAGACATATTCCTGAGTACAGCAGCAGCAGCAGACAATCAGATAATTTCATATATATATATAAATAATAATGATGCTTGCAGCAATTATTGGGCTTTGTAAAGTAATTATGGTTCCATATGAATATGAATGATAGATTCTTATGAGTTTGACTTACACTAACAATGTTTTCTGAATATTAAGAACAGATCGATTGGAGAGCAAGTTGACTCAATCTGAAAATCAATAAACATCTGAACATTAAGATAGTGATCATCTGATCAGATAAAGGAATAGAGGTCTGCATCCTCTAAGTCAGAAATAATCAATTAATTAACATTTGTGCAGCAGGCCGATTTCCTAAGTTGGTGGTATGAGATCTGTTTTATAGTTATATGGTGTAGCATAGTTTAATATAAGTGATTGTGACTATTACTTTAGATATTCAAGATGCAAATGATACATTCCTGTTATAACTGCTTCCTTATACTAGTAAATATGATTAGTATTTGTTGTCATATGCCTTGAATACTTTACCCATGATAGAAAGGACTGAAATTACAAGAGGGGAGTGGTGATGGGGCACTCTCCTGGGTACGCCACCTCAAGATGGGGACCAAATGAGCCCCATGAGGCCAAGGGGGTACAAAGGGTACTGCCTTTGGGCTTAGCAGATATGGTATTTTCAGGGCACCCATTGTAATCTCACCCCTCCATCATGGGGAATCAGCACAAGAGGTCAAATCATAGGGAGAGGGAAATGGTTGGTGAGATGAGGGGATAATGGAAAAGACACCTCCTAGGTAGATCACCTCATGTGGATGGCATAGGCCACATGAGGCCAAGAGGGATGGTATATCCACTCTTGGGCCTAGGGTAGAAGGGTCCTAGGCACCCCATCAAGTCACGTTCTCCCATACTCTCCTATGATTGAACCCTCCACGGATGTTAAAATGCTTTGTGATTGAATTAATGATTGGCCATGAGTTTATTAACATCTAGTTATGGTAATCTATTAATTAGTATTATAGCGGAAAAATGATTATAATCTGCTAATCAGTTTGATTATGGTAAATGGTTCTAACCTGTCAGGGCTTCAGTCAAGGCCTCAATCAGCTGAAAGATATTCTCTAACCCCTTTGTTTATTTAAATGAAAGAATTAGGGAAAATTTAAGGCATTCCCAATTAGGGGACATTACACCACTCACCTCCCACCCACCACCCCCCACTCCCTGTTGTCATCCCCCCGCCGTCCGCAAAATTAGGCCCTTGGTCCCCCTGTACCCCCATCAAGAAACTCCATGGAACAGTAACTAATATTACTAATACTAATTTGGAATTTGATTATTTAACAATAACTAAAGTTTTAAAAGACTAAAAACAATTAGATACTAGAGTTTCCAATATCGATAGGGAGGTATTAAAAATGCTATGATTATTATTTTTCATTTCCTTGAAAAAAAGTGCTTTCATAATATATTTAAATCTATGTGATGAAAGTGCATCCTAGGGTTGATGCAGTCTCGCATCATCCAAAAATATTTCTTGCTTTGTTAGTTCTTTGCACGCACTTGTCTGTTTCTGTTTGTGTGTGTCCGTTGGGCAATTTTGGTGGACTAGCACAAATTTTGCTTCATCAGCACAGCTTTATTTCCTTGCACGGACCTTATTGGCCTTTGCAACTAGCCCTCTGGGAGTGTTTTCCATCCCGCACAGTTGCTCATAACCTTTGTGCAGCCCAATCCTGCGCACACACTTTGGCATACCCTTGCTCCTCGTGCAGCTCTCACGCAACACACACAACTGTTATAAATCTCCTTGCACCACGCAACTCAATGGCACATCATCTTGGAAAAGTCAACAGATGTCAGAATGCTAGGGTATCAAGTCAGGTTGCCAAAATGACCACTGACAGAACAAAGCTATCAAATTTTCTGCAAGGAAGTTATGACTTGACTGGGGCATTATAATCAGTGCAATCACAATCTAATATTAGATTGCTCATCAGTTGGCATCTCAATATAAAGGCAATATTGCATTCCTGTATGCAAATTCGTGTATGTGCAAATTCATGGATGAATTTGTGCAAGTTCATGTATGTGTATATCCAATGACTTCCTACAGGGAAAACAGAAAAAAATAATAATAATCTAAATCGATAAAAAAGCTAGGAACTTCTTTATAATTTGTGTTTTAGAACAATAAAAATAATAATACGATGCTATTCGATCCGGGCGTACTGCATCAATGTTATATATCCCAGCGCAAAATTAAAACTAAATTTTTGGATATTTCAATATTATTGAAGCAGCGAGAAGGATTAATTTAAAAGCGTACCTGCTGAAGCTCCAGACTTACAGCCCGCGATCGCAGAATCGTGGATTTGACGAGGAAAATAAATGAATTGGCAATATAGTTGACTCTATTTTGGACTGAGGTTCCAAAAGGATCATGTCTACATATATCTATTGTTAGAAAATCCTCGAAGAGGCACAAATAATTTGTACTCTCAATGCACATTTGACGTATTTACTTGGTAATTGAAATTCAAATGTGCATCTAGAGGGTTGGATAGACAATCCTCAATAATTTGGGGTAGAGAACGGATTAGAGAACTCTGTTGTAATTGTTTATTAAGAAATAACGATATTTATAGAGGGATGTTTTAAAAAGTGAATGATTAAGGTTTAAATCTTAACTTTTAAAATGATGTTATGTCAAAGTTAGGGTTTAAGGACGGAATGGGTAACATAGAAATGCTTAAATATTAATTCTTGAAAGAATGTCATGTTAAAGTTTAGACTTAGTGATGTTTCTAATTATCTTCAACAAAAAAAATTAATTTTTCATTTGATTTACTTGTTTTGTCTATATAATTGTATATTGTAATTATTTATGAAATGTGTAAATAAATTATATATGGTTATATTATGATCGTATATTTTTTAATTTAGAGGGATCAAGACCCAAATGCTAGGATTATATGTTATATAACTTGCAAGTTATAGGATAAGAATTATTTAATATTTGTAATATTGTTAAACAATGTATCCATAAGGAAAAGGGTGATCCACTTAGATGGAATCTTGAGATTTATTGTTGGTACTTTCTATCATGCGTCATTGGTTTTATAAAAATTGTAAAAAAACAATAAATAGTGGATTATTAGGTGGACTATGACTAGCATCTTTGGTATGCTATTTATATTATGTGTAAAAGGTGTGTGTTGAAACCCCATCTAATTGTGTCCAAATCTTCTTGAGTAACATCCCCCTTATGGTTAGACCTAAATTTTCCCATCATAGATAACTAATTTGAGAATATTCCTAATGGGTGACCCTTGGTCAAAATTTTCTTGTCTTGTTCTCCATCACCCCATGTGCCTACCAATGTGTTGGAAGTTGCAAAGGTCTCAAAAGTTTTAAGTGTAGGGTGCTTCTAGTCATTTTTCTAAGAGTGTGAAAATTGTTAGAGTTTTAGAGTTTTCTATCTAAGCATACCTTTCCTCCCACCTTTGCCTTTTCCCTTTTATCTTGTTAGAGTTTCAATTTTTGTCATCCTAGTATGTGTTTCCTCCTATCCCCAACTTCCAAAATTTCAAAGTTGGAGATGTGAGCATGCGTCTAACTTGTTACTTTTGAACATGGGGTATAACATATCCCAAATCCCCGACTCAGTATATTGGTTTACCTATCATTTCGGAATTAGACTTGCAAAGTTTCCTTTCCCACCTTAATTTCAAGAAAACATTAAGAATCATTCCCGATGATAACTCCCAATCATTTATTCTATGTCATCTTTTAATGTTATAGGTTTAGCTATATGTTCTCATCATTGAAATGGAAGGTAAACTCTAAAATAAGCACAGTCCTTATAACTTTGAGCAATAAACTTTCCACACTTAGAATTTTTAAGACCTTTGCAACCTCAAACACATGAGTTGGCACATGGGGGATGAAGTGTGAGAACACTTTATGTAAACTTTAAATAGGGAGACCCATTAGAAAATATCTCTAATTGATTATTCATGATGGGGATAATAAGGCCAAAATCCATAAGGAGGCTAAGGTTCAAGCAAAATTTGGACACAGTCAAATTGAGCAACAGGTGGACACTATTAAGTCCCAACAACTCCCTATAGAATGAAGTAAAAATAAGTGGTCATCAATGAGTTACAAAGTTCCCTAACTCTTTGAATTATAAACTAGGTTCAAGAGTTAGCCAAATTGCTAACTCATAGGCTTGCTAGCAAAGTTTAAAATGATGATGCAATGACAAGTTAAGGAAGTTTGTGAACTCGTTGATTTATTACCAAGGTTCTAAAAAGTTCAAATTGGTCAAAAAAGAGTTACAAAAACCATCAAAATTCTACTAGGGTTTGGTGAAATCCACTAATGCTAGCATTCCCACTTGTTCACTCCCACCTACCTCCCTACAAGATCCAATATGCCTCAACAACCAAAGTTAACACTTATAGATCTTGATAGTCCCTCTCATAGATTTTATGAGCTCAATATTGTCAAGCATACCTTAACCAAAGGATACCATTGATGAGCAAAATAGGTGCAATCAAAAAACAAAAAACCCACACTCCTATTAATACTACAAAACACCTCTAAGGCAAGATTGTATGTACAATATCATGGGATTGTATGTATGTGGATTTTTTGTAGATGAAGGAATATATAGATAGATAAATAGATAGATAGATAGATTTTTATTGTTCAAGGAGATGGAAAAATAGGTTGCAAAGCAAGAACAAGAGAAAATTGATATATAGATAGATAGATAGATATCTAAATTTTTATTGTTCAAGGGGATGGAAAAATAGGTTGCAAAGCAAGAATAAGAGAAAATTGTTGCAAATCATTAGGTTTTTTATTTTTAGCATAGGGTCAAGATATTTTGTATTGCAATGATCTAGGTTTCATCCCAAACATGTAATGAAATATTGTAATCCTTGAAGAATGAGTCAAAATTATAAATTTAGCATTATCTAAATGTGTCTATGTATATTGTATGCATTTCTGGATGTTATTATTTATTAGTTAGTCAGCTAAATAACTATAAAATCTTTGTAAAACTTTCATAAGATATCTTTTTAAAGTAATATGAGTTCAACACATGGGTTTATATACATAGATCTCTAAGTTAGATTATTTCAATGTTCTACAATTTTAGGCGTCTTCTCATTTGTATGTATAGATCCTAGCCTATATATAGTATTTGAAGGTGTAGTCTCTAATGACATCTTCATCAAGGTGTTGCCAAGTGGATATTAGTCATTGCATCCTTTGTGTTTAAAATTTGAGACTTTATCACCTAGGGGGATATAGGCACCCATCTACTTCATGCTCAAGCTCTCATCACACCAACACACAAAAAAAAGTAAATCTAATTTCATTTCACATTGTGAAAATTATTTTCTTCCACTACCATGTCTAGACGTGTATAACAACATTATGGGCTATCAAGAACACATTCTTAAACACTTTGCATGATAGTCCATCTGCTTTATAAAGGTGCAAAACCTTATGTGTTTCAAACTAGCATACAAATATAGAGTGACAACCTAATAGGAGTATACTTTGCACTCAATATGGTTTTTGTCAAGGTAAATCTTCAATTAATGTAGTTATATCTAAAATAATACCTTAGGGAATCCCCCTTGTCCTAGTAGATCATAAAGTAGAAGGTATTATCCACCTTAGTATATTAGTTTATTGTTGCCCGACTTAATGATAACTTTGAGATATTTTCCCTAAGTTTCACACCCATAGCACTTAGGGCAAGCATCTAAATATTCAATTGCTTGAGGGCAAGCAATTTCAAGAAGGGAGGACTATAATGTCCCCTTCTCAGGAGTAAGTATCAATAGAGACCCTTAGCCAATTTAATTCTCATGGGCTAAATAAGGTGTTTTTAAGGGGATATTTAAATAATTAAATTTGTGTTGTCTTGAATTCTTATTTTATGAGTGAATTGATTTAATTAATTATTTATTTTATTTAAAGTAACTTTTCAAGCCCAATAGTAAACTTAAAAATTAAATGGGGTCACTTTATGAGAAATAAAAGTAAAATGTTTCTCAAAAGTTTAGATGGATATAAAAAGCCTGAATGTAAAAGGAAATTTCATATTTTTGGTCATTTTCATTTCTCATTGTGAAGATTGGGCATTATGTTTAACTTAAAACCCTAGGATGAAAAACCTAAGGGTAATCGGATTTGAAGAAGGGATTTCTTCCTAGTCAATGTAGAGGTGGATTCAGACATGATTCACAATTGTATTCAAATAAGGATTAGAGATATTGAGCCAGATTGTCATATATATTATAGCTTTAGAGAGACTGCACATGAAATAAAATTATTGAAGTTTTGTCAACAAAAAGAATTTTGTAAGAAGGGCTACATTAATCATGTTGGTTGTTTGACATATATACATATATATGTATATATTATGTATAGGTATATGTATATGTATGTATACACACACACACATAGATATATATGTGTGTGTGTGTGTGTATACATACATTCATACATACATACCTATATGCATGAATTTATTAGACTACATATCATATGAGGAAGTTAAGAGGATGTAGGAATGAATGCTAGTAGCAGTTGTACCAAGATTGGTGACTATCATACCATATATGGGGGTTTGGGTTGTTCAAAAGTTCATAGCTACTAAAAAAGATAGTTCAAGAGTTTAAAAAAGTGAAATAGTTGAGAGTCCTAGTGAATATAGGATTGAACTAACCTAGTCGCTAGCCTTTTGACACTTTATATCTTCTAAATTTGGTCACAGTGCTTTTCAAAACACTGTCAAGTCTTCAAAATAAAATCTCTTAATCCATATAGAACTATGAAAAAGTTGTTGACAACCTTTGGGAAGTTAAGAAATATTTAGTGGAAGGTTTGAAGCTACTAGCTACAACTACTACCATTTTTTAAGTATGAAAATGGTCCATACCATGTTCAAATGACACAAGGAAACATATGATAATTAATAAAAGCACTTCAACCATTTTATTGATAACTACAACAATCTAGAGGAGCTATTAAATTATGAAACCAAGCACCTAACCAAACATGTTCACTTACAACATGCCAGTACATGTCCAACCAACCACTGTGTTCATTGATCTTTTAGGAACTATGCATCCAAGTTGTTGTCATTAGGTATGGGTATTGTTCATTTTGTATTGCTAGATCTTTATATATTTAAACCCATGGTCAATTGTTAAATATTTTTTGTATATCAAAGTATGGAAATGAAATATAATTGAACTCCAATGTGTGCTCATTATCATGTTTGAAAGCAATAACTATTATGGGTCATTATTTATTCTATAAACATTCAAAACTAGCAACATCTTAGTAAGAAATTTGTTCCTTAAAAAATTGGTAAGGGTCATTACAATGGTATTAGAGCCATGTATCCTATTAGCATGTAAGGTTTTGAAAAAAATAATGTAATCAAAAATTTCATAAGCAACTAGGTGAAGGTGTAAATACATACTATTTAAGAAGAAGACCTTTGAACTCTACAAGTAATACAACAAAAGTTCCTACTAATTTACCAATTGAAGGACAAGGTGAAGAAGAAATTATGGTTGAAAGAAGGGATCCTCATAAGGGAAATAGTATGTAGAAAATTTTGAACATTTGGCTAGAGGGAAACAATGGATGACTTGGTTATTAACATAAATGTTGTAGAATATGAACATGAAAATAGCTAATCCAAATAAAAATGGTAACAATGAGGAAGATAGTAACATTGAAAATAATTATAACAACAATATTCCTAACACTAGAGCAACTAATGGTGCATCTTCAATGCTTTTAATGCCCACATTTTTTAATAAAGAACAAGTTAGTAATGTGGGATATCCTAATGAAAATGAAGGATTTATAGATTATTTGCATGAATATTAGTCTCTAAGGGATAAGTTTCACACTACAACGTCATTAGTTGGCTTTTTCCAACCTAAGATGAGGAAAATACCCAGAAGTGAAAGAGTCCAAAACCAAGATTTGTGGTGCAAAGTGGGGAATTGTATATACCCACTTTTGATGGCTTAGAAAAGTACACATCACATTATCAAGTGCAAAAGCTTGATGCCTACTTTAAACTTAGCCCAATGAATGAAAGTGAATCAATCAAATATGCTACTCTTCATCTATATGGAGAGTCTCACAAGTAATGGTATCATGGATCTCATTCATTCATATGTTGATTTTACTTAGAGGTTGATTGATAGGTTTGATAAAAGGTGTTTAGTTTAAAAAGGGATCCTAAGCCTAATACATATACCACTAACATCAATCCTTTTTCAAAGAACATTAGAATGCAAATCAACAAGGAGATAGATTGACTTACAACCTTAAAGGTGATTCAATCAACCTCAAATATGATCCTTTAATGCCTTAGAAATTGATTGAAATTGATTTTATTTTATTGACCTAATGAAACTATGAGACCCAATCTAAAAATGCAACTTTTCTATAATAGAGTAACTGTAAAACCAAATTTCAATAGCAGATCTAGAAAGAGCAAAGTTTTGTGCACCTGTCATACAAATCGGAGCCTAATTTTACTGGAAAAGGGCACCTAGGGCACCTATGTCCAGAGAGTTGAAACTACAATCTTCTTTCACATTCCTCAGGTTTTTTATTAGAGGCTTCTTCCTTTCAGATCTCATTGTTAGATCTTTGTTAGTTGCTAAGATAACTAAGTTTTTGTATCTTGTCAAGTTGCAGGGTTTGAAAGAAACAATGAACAATTGGTCTTTGATCTTCCTCCAATCTTCTTCAAATTTGTAACCTACACACTCAAAGAGAGGGGAAGGGTTGTGCCATATAGGGGCTTACCTCGATGAAACCTCGCGTTTGTGTTTCCACCTCCACAATGGAAAATTTGATGAAAGGGATCTTATCCTTTTGAGGGATAGATGCTAAATGATAAATGAATGATGAATCAACAATGGATGCAACTCACCACTCAACTCTAATTTCCTTGAAGGACCGAAGTCATGCGCATCTCCTCAAGGGTGGATTGTAATTTGGCTTGAAGACCTACAAGTGTTAGTCCTCACAAAAAAAATGATCATGAAACATGAATGGAATTACATAAAAATAGGATGGATTCCTATCATGATGCTTTCCTAAAAAATAATGTTGCAATAATGCTCATAAATCTGCCCTTGATTGTCCTTAATTGATCTTAAGATCTTCACTTTTCTCTCCTTTTAGAAATTGCTTCCTTCATGCTCAAAATGAGAGGAAAACATGCTTAAATATGCATTTTAATTAATCCTTTTGTGTAGGGGCCAACCTAGGGTCATTTTCAAATCATAAAAGCCCATGAATTGAAATTTAGAACATTCAAAAATTTGCTTTTTGGATAATGGTGCCCTTGTCCAATAATGGTTACATCGTTTGACACTTTTTGGCCCAAATTTATAGGGATGATGGGGAATTAAATATATTTTATTAATCTAGCCTTGAAATTGGTAAATTATTATTATAATTAAAATTATAGGCAAAATAGGGTGTTAAGGTAGTGTGAAATTGTCAAGGGTGACAATTTTTGATGTTGCAAAAAGGACCAATGGACAGTTATGTTTCCAAATTCCAAAGACTATTAGCGATGATCATCGATGCATGAGAAAGAAAGCTCACATTTCTTTTTTTTTAAGGGATTAACAAAACCTTTTTCATGAATGGGTGAAATCTTTTCATCCTCTTACATTACATGATGTTATCAAGAGAGAAAGAAATATAGATTTCTTTGTACCTAAATTTAATTTCAACCTAATACATTTTCTCCCAAGAAAGATAAGAAGTCCTTTCAAGAGGAGTGGCCTAAGAAACCCAACATGGAAAATGAGGAAGAAAATGAGCTATGCAATAAAAAAATATACTTTTCATGCAAGGAACCTTGGGAGCCTAGACATAAGTGCTTAGGTAGAGGCAAGGTACACTATATTGAGGTCACTTTTGATGGTGAGGGGGGAAAGTACATGAGTTGGGAAATGAATAGAATTTGGAAATAATTGAAATAGAGGGGCATATGAGTGGAGGAGCTTCTGTATTAGCCACCATTGTTACACTATTAGGTGCTCTTAGATATCACTCATTCAGAGTTAGGGGATTTTTACAAGGATAATGAGTTATAGTTCTAATTGACAATGGGACAACCCATAATTTCATGAATGAGGACCTAATAGCTAAGAGAAGCCTAGAGGTAGAGGAATTTGAAGGGTTCAATGTTATGGTTGTAGATGGTTTCACCATGAGTTGCACAAATAAAATATTTTGAATGAATCTCATGTTAGGGGTTTTGAGAGTGATTGATGACTTTTACATTGGGAATTGGTGAAACATATGTTATCTTGGGATTTCAATGGTTACATTCACTTGGAAAATATTCATAGAACATTCAGATAATAGAATTGAAATTCAAGGTAGATGGAGAGAAGGTGGTTCTTTGGGGCATGTGAGATGGAGCACTGGAGGTGATTTCAATAATGAATATAGAGGAAACTTTTAGAAATAGTAAGGTTGCATGGGTAGCCCAATGCTTTATATCCACAAGACATCCTTGGATGGAGAAAGAGACTATCATGTTGATATACAGTTTCTTTTAGACAAGCATAATTTTTTTTTTATGAAATTCCTCTTGGTAGAGGATTTAAGCATGTCATTGAGCTCAAGGAGGGTGCTAAGCCCATTATTACCACTCCTTCTAACCACCCTATTGGTTTCCAAATCAGTAGGTCACAAATCCCTAAAAGTATGCATATCTTTATAATTGGGTTTCACATGCGAATTGGCTAACGAACGAAATCAATCAATATGATTGGAATTCCCTATACTTTAGGCTATGTTATGCCTAGGTGGGTATTACCTTGATCACCAATGAATATACACTCTCCACAATTTCTTGGTGATGATTAAGCAGATTATTTACTCATACGAGTTTAAAGGGTTTGTTTGATCCTATTCTCTTTATTTAATTATCCACTCTTTAATCCATTTCATACTGGCGTGCAGGTGTGAAATAGGTTACCTCTAAACTACTCCTACTCTTATTGCAAAAAACAAAATGTGATTTACAATAATGGTACAAGGAATTGTTCTGGAAATGAATCGATCGGTGCCTTAAGGTAAGAGAGTCAAATTTCAATTGTGTGTGTTCACTTTTCTAGTAACAAATCAAAATACATGGCACTACTCTATTTATGCCTTGCATAAACGTGCAAAATTGTATTTATCAGGCTCTTCTTATTTCTCTAGATGATTTTCACAAGTTACTATGATTTATTTAACAAAAGTTAATCCTTCCTTGAAGGAACCAATTAAATTAACCACATAAAACAACCAACGTTCTTCAATAAACCAATTATATCCTTGATATATTGATTTAAACAATAGAGAAAAACCAAATTGGAGACAACATGATAACCTTAATTAATGACATACTACAAGCAATTGATAACCAAAGTTTTAACACCAGAAAATCAGCTTCTTTATTGATGATATTTGTTACAGGCCTTCACAAAACTCATTCTAGAACCTCGCTTCACGGTCTTAGTTTCCCTCTTATAGAAATGAAGGAAAAAACCATTTACATTCAAAAATTGTCTGTATTCTCAACCGTTTTGTATACCATTCTGCAACATTCATTTTTAAAAAACTACTTGCAAAAATACTAAATTGCTTTTCCCGCTCTTACCCTATAAAGTATTTTTCTTCTTACATTATCGAAAATAAAAAATACATTTTGCAAATCAATTCATTGAAGAAACTCATGATTAGCATCCTTGACATGTCAACATGCCTCTGACAATGTTATCGCTACCCCATATTGCATTCATCGGGCTCCCTTCATGTTGTTGTTGAAACTATTTTCTCCCTTCAACAAATTCAACGATATGTGTATTGTCCTTCGGGGTTTCGAAGAGATTGTTGCTATTGTTCCACCAATATGTCCTTCTCTCGAATTGCAAGATGTTAAGTCTTTAATGTGTATCACCCCATCGAATAGACCTTTGACTACCTCTCTTCAATATACCATATTCTCTCTGACAACGTATTGCCCTTTCCTATCTATTGGGTGTTAGAAGAGACAATGAGATGAGTCTCTCTGACATAATGTTCAATCTACCTTCGAGTATAACGCTATATCAAACAGACTTCACATCTACTCCTACCAAAACAATGTGGTCTCCTCGATGATATTAGCAACCTCTGTCTACTAAGAGTTTGAAGAGACTATGAAATGGGTCTCTTTGACATAACACATTCTCTTCGACATGTTGTTACCCGTTGATGGTGCTCTCTTCAAACCATCGAAGGGACCCTAAATTGGGTCTCTTCAACATAATATAGTCACCTTGATGCTACTCCATGCTGCTTCAAATGTGCAATATAATACATGTATGAACCTACATGGACAATGACTATGAAGAACAAAATACTAACATGACAATGTTAGAATATGTTCCATTATGGACTCAAGGTTAACAATTTAGGGTAAACACATACATATTTTGATAGTTGACTCAAGGTATATTTGGATTACCAAAGGCATATACGACAAGTTTGGAACTTGAATAAATTTTTTAGTGTTAGTCAGACCTAAAATAGATTTGCAAAGTGAGCTCAATCATGAAACCTAGGTATTCTACACAACTGGACTTTCATATACTAGGTTCAAAAGTTGTTAAAATGGAAAATTTACACAAAAATATGGAGGTTCTAGCAATGGCTCTAATTGGGGATGAATGGCTATATAGGCATTGCAAGAATCTAGGTCTCTAGTGAAAGCAGACCAAAACACAAAACTAGACCAAACAAAGAAAACCAAAACCCAGAAAAAATCCTAAACTACTATGCATGGAAAAAACTTCCTTAAGAAAAGAAGTGTTTCAAAAATTGTCCATGCACTAGAAAATTCCTCACTTTCACCCACCATGCTCTGCAAATAATACGAATCTTCACCATATTTTCCAACCATGAAAAATGGTCCCAACCAAAGAGCCTTGAACTTTCCATGCTTTCCTTTGTCCTGACTCCGAACATTCCATGTGAGAACCATATCATCAAGCTAAAACTTCCTACCTTGACCTCTTTTATCAAAAAGATACTTCATTTTCTCCTGCATTTTTTCATTTTATTTCTACGCTTGACTTTTGATTTCATCCAACTCTGCTAACTGCTCCATCCTTTCCTCCATTGGCTCAGGAACATCCAAATCTTCTTACAACATGAACTTATAAATAGGAAAAAGATTATGCATTGGCATTCTTGCTTGAGCTCCATAGACTAACTCAAAAGGTGATTTGCTAGTAGCCTTTTTCATAGTAATTGTGTCTGCCCATACTGCTAGCTTCAACCTTGAGTCCCATGCCCTTTTGTTATTATCCAACATCCTCTTGATTATCTTCATGATACTCTTGTTACTGGACTCTACTTGACCATTAGCTTGGGGATGATACAGAGAGGCATATGATATGATTATTCCATAAGACTCACAAAATTTCTTGAATTCATTAGATTTGAAACACATACCATTATCAGTGACAATTCTTCCAGGAACCCCAAACCTGGTAATATTATTTTCAACCAAAAAGTTTTATGACTACTTTACTGGTAGCTTGTTTAGTTGGAACTACTGCAATCCATTTAGTAAAGTAGTCAGTGGCAGTAAGAATCCATCTATGCCCACCACTTGATTTATTTGTTGTCTATCCTATAAAATCAATGCCCCATTGATGAAAGGGAGTGTCAATCTACATAGGCCTTAGAGACAAAGCTCCTTGATACTTCAGTTTACCAAAAAAAATTGGCATGCTTCACATTTCCTTACATGTCTATGAGCATCAACAAAAATAGTTGGCCAAAAACAAATTGCTCTCAATATCTTACGTGCAGTGATCATAGTTGAAAAGTGTCCACCACATACACCATCATGCATCTCCTTCAACATTATTTTTTCCTATCCTTGATCCAGACACAAAAGTAGAACACCATATTTATCTTTCCAGAATAAATCACCATTCACAAACACATACCTTGATGCTTGCAGCTTCAATGTCCTTTTTTTTATTGTCATTCAATCCATTTGGGCACTTCATGTGTCTAAGGTAGTGAACTATGTTTGTATGCCAAGGTGTATGCTTAATACTAGACACCATACCTTCTTCTTGTTCAAAATTACATACATGAGCAGCCTCCAAATTAGATTCGTCCATTAATTTTTCCAACCCTTGTCCTCTTACAAGCTTGGTGATTTGGATATTGATGTTAAATTCTTGAATTATGTTTATCCATCTACACCTTCTTCCTGTAACCTCTATTTGTCTGAGGACATCCTTGATTGTTGCATTTGGTACATAGGTAGTCACTTGTGCTCCTACCAAATAGGGTCTAAATGTTTTTACTGCCTTCACTAGCACATAGGCTTGTTTCTCAGTAGAATCATACTTCAACTCAACTCCTTGATGTGATTTGCTAAAAAATGAAATCGAATGTTCATGCCCTTCTTCATCCTTTTGCAAGATGACAACAACAGTGTGAAAAGAGGCAAAAGAAAAAATTAGGAATGGCTTACCAAAGTTAGGAGATTTCAAAACTAGAACCTCTTTAATTGCCTTTTTGATTGACAAAAATGCCTCCACAAATTTTGATGTCCAGTCAACCTTTGCTCCTTTTTTTAACATTCTTGAGATGGGCTTACAATTTCAACAAAATTAGAAATAAATCTTCTAACAAAATTAATCTTCCCAAAAAATGACTAGATAGTTGTCATTGTTTTAGGGATGGGAATCTTATCAATTGCTACTACCCTCTTTGGATCTATCCTTATACCTTATTTAGAGACTATGTGTCCAAGCAACTTTCCTTCACTCACAACAAACTGACATTTTTTTAGGAGTCAAAGATACACCATATTTAAGAGCCTTTATGAATACCTTTTCCAAATGCATGTAGTGATCCTCTGCCTTCTTTGAGTATGTTGTTAAATCATCTTGATATACCACCATTATGATATTGATTAAATCTGCAAAGGCAACGTCCATGGCTCTTTGGAATGTGGCACCAACATTCATGAGACCATACAACATCGTTACATACACATAGGTACCCCAATGTGTACTAAAGGTGGTTTTATATTGCTTTGATTCCTTGAATTTAACTTGATTATATCCAGAGAACCCATCCATCATGGAAAGCAATTCACACCCTATCACCCTCTGCAAGATAGCCTCAATATTTGGCAATGGATAGTTATCTTTCAATGATGAGACATTCAAGTTACGAAAATCCACACACAACCTTATATCACCATTTTTCTTTCTAATAAGTACCATATTTGAAACCCAAGAGGAATGCCTAATAGGCTTTATTATACCACCTTCCTTGAGCTTCATCAATTCTCCCTGCATTTTTGGTGCTAAAGCGGGATTGATAGGCCTTTGTCTTTGTTTGAAAGGTTTGGCGTCTGGTTTCAATGGGATCTCATGCTAAAATAGGTCTTCTCTATAAGATTTCAAATCTTCATAGGACCATGCAAAAACATGTTTGTACTTCCTTAGCAAGCTTATAAGCATGTATCTGACTTTTGGGCTAATTTTCTTACCTATGTGCACCTTCTTTGGAGCATCACTAATGCCAATATTCACTTCTTCTAGATCATCATGA
Organism: Sequoia sempervirens; assembly: GCA_007258455.2. Taxonomy (NCBI): domain Eukaryota; kingdom Viridiplantae; phylum Streptophyta; class Pinopsida; order Cupressales; family Cupressaceae; genus Sequoia; species Sequoia sempervirens. Next base: position 110,986,785 of record VDFB02047230.1, read on the forward strand.
TGAACTGGTGCCTATTTCAATGTTGACCTGTCATTTCCATCAAAAACTCGTTCCAAAGCCACAAGACCCTTTGGAATTTTGTTTGTCTTCAACTGTACAACTTCCTGACCAAAAATAATGTCCTTGCCATCAAGATTTTCAACAAAGGCATTAAAATATATCTCTTGAGCTTCATATTTATCTACACATTGAAGAAAATTTATCAAATCCTTATCATCATTGAACTTGCCAACTATATACATTGTTAGGAATATAAGGTCTAGTTTTAAATTATATTTCCAAAACACCAATCAATGGAACATCATCCCTTATCAAAGCAATTTTTGCAATAAAATCAACCATCAAATTCTTGGACCTATCTACCTAATCAATTGAAAATGCATCAAAGAGTTCAATTGTATCCCACACTGCATGCTTATATTGTTTGAGCCTTTTATTCTTTGTGGCATATTTAGATCTTACTTGTGCTACAACCAATTCAGAATCTTCATACACAGTCAATAATTTGATTCCATTTTTTATAGCAAAATTTAGGCCCAATAGCAATGCTTCGTATTTTGTTATATTATTAGTACATTTAAATGACATAAAAAATGAGTACTTGAAAGTTTTACCACTAGGAGGAATGAAAATTACACCAACTCCATTTCCTTCCCTGCTACAAGCTCCATCAAAATATGTTTACCAAACACCATTTTTATCCAATTGAACTACATCGCCAATTGGATCACTATTTTTCAATTGAGGCTATAATTGTTCAACTTTGAAGTTTCCTAGCTCCACGTCACAAAAGCAGTTCATTTGATTAGAGTCAATTATTTCTACCACTTGCTTGGATCTTGGCTCCATGTACAATTTGACCTCTTTCCCATTCACAACAACAGGGTGAATAAATTCTCCACAGATAAACAATGAAGAGCCTATCCTTCTTGAAAGACTTAACCAAAGAAAACCCCAGGGGATCCATATGATAGGATAAAATTTGACTCAATTCAATCCCAAGTCTCTGGTAGTCAGATCTTGAAAGTACTAGGTTCACTTCAGGGTATGATGTGATATTTTTGTTAATCTCAAAGGGACTATGTTTGTTTGAAATCATATGTATTAGACGTTGGATTCTTAGTTAAATCACAAAATAATATCATGAAATCGAAAGATTTGAAATAATACTTCATGAAAATCAATAAGCTTGCTATCACTTAAGTAGATTTAGCTTTAAGTGTTCAACAATTTCATAGGAAACAAAATATTTTCAATAAATTTCCATCCATTCATTTATTTTTTTGGAAATTTTTTCCAGAATTTAAACATCTATTCTAAAATAAAGCATAAGAATACTGAAGAGTTGTTTTGAAGAGTGTCCTTCTTTGTAATGGCTCCTTCTCCATTGACGCTTTGATGAGTGTTCTTTTTACCATTAATGATTCTCCAACTTTAGGAGCAACATGTTGTGATGGAGAGTTTACACTCTCATTATCCTCTTCATGCACCAATTGATTCCTTCTTTCACCTCCATGTGAACTAGAAGCTTGACCTTCATTGCACTGCCATGCTTGGTGTCCAAATTTGTTGCATTGATAGCATCTTCCTGTGAATCCACCTCTTTGATCAACAACTTGTTCTTTGTCCTTGCTTGTATCTTCTTGACTTTCATATAATTTTCTTGATGTAGAAAATGTCCCTCTTCCCCTTGAATTGCTACCTCTGCCCCTGTTTGACTTATCTTGCCTTCTCTCTTTAGTTTTTCTTCAGCTCTTATTGTCATTTTATAACACTCCTCAACTGTTCTTGGATTTACCAAAGTTAACTCATCTTGGATGTTGAATCTCAATCCACTCAAATATCTAGAAACCTTCTCCACTTCATCCTCCATGTGACCTACCCTTATACTCAACTTATAAAATTCTTCAATATAGGCTTTGACATCCATTTCTTTTTGTTTCAAACCTTGAAGTTTCTTAAACATTTGAATAGCATAATCAAATGGTAAGAACTTACCTTTCAGCTTTGCCACCATTCTATCCCAAGAAACAATCTTTGATTTACCTTTCTTTCTTCTTTTAGATTGCTCATAGTCCCACCATAATAGTGCATGACCCTTCAACTTTGTTTTTGCAATCTTCACCCTTTGCTCCTCAGATACATCTTCATATTCAAAATAGTTGTCAAGTGATGCAATCCAATCTAAAATTTCATCATTAAAATTTCCTCCATACTTAGGTACATTAATCTTAACCTTGGGTTTATCTTCCTTGACTGCTCTCAGCAACTTAGCCATCCTTAGATCATCAGGATCCAATTCCTCTTCCTCTTCTTCTTCAGTCTCCTCTTCTTCCTCTTCGGAGTCACTCTCATCACCCATGACCATACCTCTTTTTTGACTTGTTTCCAGCGCAGAAAGCCTCTCCTTCAACTCTCTCATCTCTCTAGCATGTTTATCTTTCAACTCATTTACTTCTCTAGCAATGGTTTACTCGTTTGGAGGCATTTTGTTATTTTCTCAATTCACACTTTCCTTCTTGTTTCACACTTTCTCTCCCTTCTTTAGATCAAACCTATGCTATGATACCAATTTTATATAGATCGGGGAGGGAGAATACAAATAAACTCAAAACTAACTCAAAAAAACCAAACTTTCAAACTTAGAACCCTAATTTCATGGGTTTCTCTTACAAACTCACCATTCTCCCAGTACGACAACAAACCCTATTTTTCTCTCATAACTTCCATGTTAGGCCTCCAATACAGAATCTAAAAGCTATTTTAGATACCCATTTTGGAGTTCTACAACATATCAAATTTTCAAGGTGGATTACAATGGAACACAACCCTCAAAAACTTGTTGCTACATTGCTCTTTAGGCCTAATTAGACTACTTTAACAAGGAAAATATAGGTTCTACAATCTCCAAACCTCCACTTTTGAAACCAACACCCCAAACATATCAAATATGGTCTACACAAACTTTTTTCATAACTACAAGTCAATTTTCAATTTTTTTTTAACAAACCCTAGCACCTATGCCTCTCAATTGCATGAAAACATGAGTTCAAACCACTAGGGCATCAACCCATATGCCCAAATCCTTAACCCCTACTCCTAAAAGCTTTACCAACAAAAATTAAATCCTATCTAACCCCATTCCACCAATTATCAAGCATTTTCATCATTGGAATGGGTCTCAAAACATTAGTTTTACTCTCAAACCCTCAAAACCAGGGTTTCCAAGCAATTTTTAGAAAATTTGCTCTAACTCAAACAAATCCTAATGAAATCAAATGAAATAAGATGCAAAAGAACAAGGATTCAGTTATCCATCAACCCCAAACAAAATATAACCACTTACAAGACATACAAGGCCGTACTATTTGCTATAGCAGCAAATTTTGCCTTGAAAACACAGAAAACAAGAGCTTTGTTATTCAATTTTTTAAAATTACACCAACAACTTCCTCCAATGATGAAATCAGACTTTTTATGCATTTCCAAGCCTACCCCAATAGTTACAAACTAAATTTTTAAACTCCTTGACCGTTGAACTTCCCTTAAAGCCAAAATTGCAAAATTGCCTTAACAACTTTTTTTCAATTTTGCAACATTTTACAAAAATGACTCAACCATCCACCTAGAAACCTAACATTGACTCAAAGCACCTTACATACATTAGAAATGGTCTTGAAGACCTTATTATCAACAAAATTACCTAACATCTAACACTTTGCATCACTTTCCCATTAAGAGCTATGGTGCCCTGCACCATGCATAAATATAAATCAATTCACTTACAATCATGCTTAACACCAATATCGAGACACATAACTAAGATTAATTCACTATTATTTTCTCTCAGATATAATTCATCTCAAAAGAGAGGTTATTTTTCAAATAATTACAATTATATAAATAAAGGACTCTAATTTCCTTTAATAACTATCTAAATTGAATGAGACTAACTATAATGCATAAAGAACAAGGAAGGAAATATATTATGATGCCACCCTTGATCCTCGATCCTCTAAACCCCAACGATGGTTTCCATGACACCCAATCATGTGAAACCAAAAGGTCCACTCCCCCATGCTAGGAGATAGTCACAAGGCCTAATCACACATAAAACACTTGGGAGATGGGATAATACTCATGCAAGCCATGAAGTATACACAACATTCAAGCATGCAATAAGAAATCACTTCCACATTATGAGATTAAGGTAAGGGGTGCTCTAACATTCAATAAACCAACTCCAAAGGAGAAATTAGCAAGAGTCATAACAATGGCCTCAAGAATTCACCCACGGAATACCACCATACCTCTCACAAGAGACGAGGTAGGCTACCAACAAATAAAACAAGGTCATCAATGACTAGTCTAAAACTCAATGTATTTCCATGTTTGAACAAGCCACAAGAAATAATGCACAATAAAATTTTATGACAAAATTATATCAATCCAATGGACTTGATTTAGCATTTCACGAATTAAACCTTTGTCCAAACATTATAAAACATCATATTTCATAGGAAACCTTCAAATTTTCTTAACAATTTTACATATCAAAAACCAACAATTTCCCAAAACTCCATTAAAGTTTCACCAAAAATAAAAAAATTAATATTCAAAAATCCAAAAATACCCTTTGGTGCCAAAAGTTCCCAACATCCCTTTTTAACTATAAAATACACATTTTACACATTTAACCAAAACTTGAGCATTATAACCCCATTTAAATGAAATTTATCAAAAAATTAACAAATTAAATAAATGAGAATGATATTCTATGAATTGAATTGTATTGGGAGGTTTCTACACTCCCTTAACATCATTTCAACAATCAAACTTGAAAGAAATTAACCAACTAAGAAGTAATAATAAAAATGCTTCAATTCTTATCAAATTTTCAAATAGAGAACTTACACCACACACACCAAACGAATGACCCAATATATGCACAAGCACATTCCCTTCCAAATTACTATTCTAATAAAATTGATATCACTCAATTCCCTTACAAATTGCTCTCCCAATCATCAAAATAAGAATTTGCTAAAAGATGGTTTTTCCTCTCCCAAAATTTCCTCTCAAAATAAAACATAAAAAAAAGAATACCTTTTCCTATTTTTTACTCTTTTCAAAACTCAATTAAAATTAATATAAATTATATTAATAACATTATGTTTCCACCAACCTATCATAGTATAAAGTTGGCTAGAGACAAGGGGATCTCAAAGCTATGGATCGAAGGGGACTCTCTTAATATCATGAATTGTCTTAGGAAGGTCTCTCCCCCATCATGGACTATCAAATTTTTTATTTTGGATGCCCTTTCTTTGATTCAGGATTTCGATGAAATACATATTTCTCATGCTTTTAGAGAGGCGAATCGTGTGGCTGATTGGGTAGCAAATCTTGGGGTGACATCTACAAGGTATTGGGAGGAGAATGACGTCCTACCCTTTGAGTTAAGTAATCTACTCCATAATGACAAATCTTAGCACGTTGGCATTTGCCATCTCCTCGACTATTGGAATGCATGGGTATTATGGTCTTTTCTGGCTAATTAGACACTCTGCACAGGTGATGCTTATTGGAAGTTGTGGGCATTCAAATATGAGTTGCATGAGTATCCTTACCATTATTGTTCTTGGTACCGCTCTTGGCAGAATCTCATGCTTTTTGGGTGTTCATTTCCCTTTTTCCTTATTGTTTTTATGTCATTGTGTGTGGTTTCTCTCTGCAATTACAAAGATCTCAATGATGGGTGGGGATAGGTGCAAAATGAAACTGCTTTCCTGTGACGACCTCAAGTCTAATGTCGATGTTTGGGACATCCGGCAAAAGGGAGGGGTGACCCCTTTTATGGAAAGGTTGCATGGCTTTAAGTCCAGCATCTCCAAAGACTTCGTTGATGCCTGGCATGGTCATGTTCTCAATTTGTTTGGAAGGGATACCACAATTAATGAAGACTTCATTGTGGAAGTGATTGGGATATCATCATCAAAAAGAAGTTCTACAGAGATAAGAACCTCTCGCAGTCGGCTAGGAATTTTTTTCTCTAGGATAAAGAATGTGCTAAAATGGTTAGACTGGATTGTGGTAGGTATGATAGGACAAAAATTAAACCTATTTGGCAGGATGTGGCGATGGCATTAATGTGATACTTCACCCTAGATGGCAGATACACGACGTTGTATGGCCACCACTTTGTTCTGTTGAATCATTTACGACACAGTAAGCTCATTTCCTTCTTGTTTTACCTGTTGCTTTCTTTAGAGGAAGGAATTTTGAATTTCAGGAAGAACCCTAGAAACCCTTTTCTACTTGAGGGCTTGATGTTGCTTATAGTTGAGTTTATTAAAGTAGATTGTATTATTGATGCTCCTTATTCCCCTATTTTGAATAAGAAGAGGAAAGGGAGTGGGAAATGTCAGGTTGAAGAGGTTCTTGAGAGTGAGGGGACCAAAATTGAAGAGAATTTGGAGGGGTGGTCTGATGGGTACAATACTGACCTTGACTATACGCCCTCGTTTGGTGGGAAGAAACCCTCTACTTCTAAGGCCAAACCTTCCATCCCACAAGCTAAGTGCAAATTAAAGAAGGTCTATGAGGAGGTTACAGAGGAGGGACTTTGCAGTGGTAAGAAGGCCAAGAGCCAGGGTTTGGGTTCTAAGGATATGGGGGATAAGCTTTCGGAGGTGGCTGAGGATATTTTGGATGATGTGGCGATGAATTTGGGAAATTTGAACCTGGTTCATGATGGTGACAATTGGACCCATCGTGCTGGTAAGGTGAATAGTGTTGTTAATATCGATGAGTATGCTCATGAGTTGGCTTCCTTGGATAGGGGTGAGTCCACCCTAATGTATGCCAGGATGAGGATTTTCCTATTGGTTCACATTAGGGCAGAGGTTTGTTTTGGGGGGCCATGGAATTTTTGTAGGTGTCAGGTATGGTGAAAGAAGGGGTGGACATTTCCTTTAATTTATTGATGTGCTTGGTTAATGAGGTGCATGATCTCCACAACAAGTATGACACTATTGCCATGTGACATATTTCCATGCTTCGTAGTCTCAAGGAAAAGGACTGCATCTTTGGTTTGGCTAAATCGATGAATTCTAGTATCGACTGTGTGGTGGATGAGTTGGCTAACCTAAGAAAAGACTATGGCCCAAGGTTGGCATTGTTGGAAAGAATTACAGGCAGATGCATAAGGACTTGGACACACTCATTAATCTTAGCAAGGAAAAGTTGGAAGCCTCAGTTGAAGGTCTGGTTTTCCTTAATGAGAAGGCAAAAGAATGGATGGGCAGAGGTCTTTTTGGTGATCAAATGACTAAGGAGAGGGGGGAGAGTGTATAAAAAGACATGCAGACCATGGATTTGGGTGTTGGGCCGAGTGTGCGTACTTGAAGTAAAACTAAGAAATGCAAAATGGTCCCTACAGAGGATGTGGATGACATCATGGAAATTCATGATAGGATGGCGTCAAAGGACCTAGAAGCGGCGAGGATGCTCAAAGAACTTATCTAAAAAAAATTTATTATACTTTTTTGCCTTTGTTTTCTACTGCTGGTTTCTGCTGATGGGTCATTGATGAATTTGTAATCAGCTTGTTAATGGACCTTCAAAACCTGTTTATCATTAATCAAAAACATTTTGTTTCCACAATCCATGATAATTAGTGCTCAAGATTTCTAGATAAACTATGTGCAATTTTTCCATCAACACTTCAGATCATACTCCATGTGATCCATCATTAGGATTGTTGGCCTCCTACAATGATTTAACAACTAAGCCCTTACAACTATGATTCAAAGATTGGACATCTAAACTGAATAGCCATTTCAATCATCATGAAGGTGCATTTAACTTGTCAAGCCAGGGACGTGAACTTGAAATGGGTCAGCACAATATGTGCACTAAGGATCCAAAGTAGCCATACTCATTCTACAACTAAGAAAAACATAATGCTGAAGGTAAATTGCTTAGAAAGAAATAACATAAGTCCTGAACATCAACCAACAACTATGCTAAGTTGAAATGCATGAAAGAAACAAAAATTTGAGCAAAAAAACAAGAAACTACTATGTTTTCTTTGGTTGTAGGAACAGTCACAAAATGGAATTCTAGTGGCTGCTGGAATAGTTAGTGCCAAATTCTTAACTAATTGTTGAACAAAAAGTAATAACTAAACTAAACTAAAGGAAAAAATGCTCACCAAGTGGGCCCCCTTGGATGAGTATCCTCTAAAACTAATGGAGAATCAAATGCATAGACTTATAACTTCATCTTATTCATTGGAAAACATGAGTACAATAGAGCAGTGTAACTGTATTGATGAAAACTAAGAATGCAAGTACATCAAATTAGATCATGCAACCTCCTGAGAAGGAGCATCCGACTCTTATTTATAGGAAAATAAGTTACTAACTAAACAAGGCGGTCAACTCCACGAATTGGGAGGGCACCATTTTAGGGAAAGCAGAGAAAGTGGAGAGGCGATTACACATGCATGGAATTTGGTTAGACGTGCTTTCCTCAACATAGATTTAGCACAACAGTAATTCCTATATTTTCTCAACAACAATAAAGATCATTTACAAGGTGGTTACAACTCGATTTGCATGAGGAATCTCTTGTCTTCAATAGTCTTCCCTTCATTGACCTTTGCATGACCACTTTGTTAACTATTATGGTGAATGACCAGCTGGCAGAATCTTCTCAATTTAGTGGCCTCGAATCATATCTGCATGAAAATATTAGTACGCACAATAATCGCATATCTGTAACTATATTAAAGAACATTCATTAATCCACATGTAGAATTAACACAGATAGTCCATATAACATGTCACTATCATTAAAGATTTGCAGGGATAAAATTAGGCCCAATGTCTATGGTTTTGAGGAAATATCAACATTCAAACATCAAGGTCCATGAAAAATTTAGTAAATAGATCATAAATTCTACCAAAATTAAACCATAAACTAGACTCATCAAGGATGATAAGCAAATAGAGAGAGGAATCAGAGAGTATGATGAATCATTGAGTATGATCTAAAATGTTGATGAAAAAAATTGCTCATAATTTATCCAAAAATCTTGAGCACTAATAAATTATATTTTTATTTCTTTAATTTGAAACTCCCTCAATTCTCCCCAAATCCCAATAATTAATTAAATTTATTTCCTAATTATCATTTAGCATATAAATTCAAAATTAAATCCACATAAGCATATAACTAAATTAAATTTATAAAAATAGGAAATTGAACAAGATATCAAACACACATTCACTAGATGTCCACAAAAAGGGGTACAATATCCAAAATTATATCCAATGGCGGTATTTGATTGACATGGGTAAAATAACTAGGGATTTGCACTTGGATTGAGTACGATGGGTAAGGAAAAACAATTTAAGACCAATATGACATCTCCTTATAACCATTGTCGGGGTATAACTCAAACCTATGGAGCCAATGGAGAAATACCTAGTACCTGAATAAAGTCAACAAACACATCAAGCATACCTGCTCCATATATATATAATAGATGAAGCATCAAATAATCACCGCATGTTGTACACCATCATATCTACAAATTTATTACATGTAAATGATACATTCATGATTTAACATTTGATTACAATATCAATATTAATGCACATGTTCACGAACCAAAATATAATAACAATATCTAAGATAAGCTTGCATCACATACAAATCCTAGGAACACTTCCATAATGAAATACATCTATTTTGGCTTTCAAGGGACTTGAAAATATAACACACATGTATTGCAGGGCAGTTTACACCAAGCAAAACAATAAAACAACCATAGTGAAAACGAAAAAACAAGACATAGAACAATAGTAACAAAATGTGATTATCTAGCATCTCAACATACACATAATACAATGCTCTCACTAACATCACATGCTAGGAATATGCATGCATTACAAATTCATAGATTGGATGAAAGGCATGTTGTTAAGACTAATTCCAAAAATATGAAAGAGGACAAGTGAAAGAATGAGGATTGGAGGAAATTAATGTCATGAATAATTTTTTTAAAATATCAATAGTAAAAGGGGATGAAGGTAGGGGCTAGGGAAATGTATGATCAGATGATAAATTTTGACATCCCAACAAGGATAATGGAAAAGATAGAGTTGGGAGAAAATACATACCAGGAAGGGAAACTTTGAAACTTTGATAATATATCCACACTTATAAATTTGCAACATCCAACACATTAATAGGCACATGGGGGTGATGAAGAACAACATTTATGTGAACTTTGACTAAGGAAAAACCATTAGAATTTTTTCTCAAATAAATTATAAATAATGGACTAAATAAGATTAAAATGCATAAGGGGGATATATAAAATCCCCTACTAATTCTTTGAACAACAAACAAACCAAACTAGACTATTCTCACAATTCTGATACTACAAGAATTTCTCCAAATAGTTGTAAAGCATTGCAAGGCATAATATTTTCCTTAATAATCTAATTTTCTCAGCTAATATAAAATGTGGAAATCTATATTCAAATGGTTTACCACAACTTCATTTATTATTGCAAAGGAAGAACTAGAAAACTTCTAGATGTTGTTTGGAATACAAAAATTCAATGAGAATATATTTAAATTCTAACTTGTCACAACACATAGCCTCCTTGTGCCCCTTAGATTGAGTTGAAATCTCTAGGAAAGTGGTATGCTGATTGAGTTGAATTTAGCAATCTCCAAGGCTTCATACTCAAACTATTCCTTCCTTATTTATCTAACCAATTTCCACCTTCATAATTCCTAAATCCTAGCTTGGCTAGAAATATTTTAAATTTTGGAAGCTAGGAATATTTTAAATTTCAGTGGCCTCCAAAATCTAAGTCACAACTCTCAACATTAATGCAACCATTATGAGAATCTAAAACTTGACTCTCCCCATGCAACATACTAATTTTTATCCCAAGCTTGTCTATTTTTTTGGCAATGTGTTAACTCTTCTTAGTTGTGCACTGCAACTAAGGAGGCGATATTCAATAGAACCTTCAAAAAATATTATATTACATTAATTTTATTGGTGGATTCTCTAGAAAAACATGGGTGTTCTTCCTAAGGTTTAAAATTGAGGCCTTTTCAAAGTTTAAGGAGTTGAAATCTCTTGTTGAGAATAAGATAGATAAAAAATGTGTTGATGGTAAATGATGTTGTAAATTTTTATTTAGTAAAGTTTGATATATTTTATGAGGAACATGAGATAGTGAGGTGTAAGACAACTTCATACACACCTCAAAAAATAAGTAAGAAAAATGAATAAGGCATTGATGGAGAGAGGTAGAAGCATGTTTAGTGGTTGTATTTTATAGAAGAATCATGGGTAGAAGTTGTGAGCACATTTTTTTACTTGATTAATAGGTCTTCCACACAAAATTTTGGATAAAACCCATGAAGAGGCCTAGTTAATAAAAAAACATTATTATAGTATATAAACTATTTTAATTTTGAGGCATACATGCATATTCCTAAGGATAAGAGATACAAGTTATATTTCAAAGTACAGAAGTGTATCCTCATATGTGACACTAATGGTGTGAAAGGATACAAGATTTAGAAACTTGAATTGAAAATATAGTGCACAGAGGATGAACTTTAGAGAGATCATATATTATTTTATGCCTTCACAACCTAAAGATGAGAAAAAAGTGTTGCAAGTGAATCCAAAGATGAAGAGTAAAATTGGGGCTAAACTAGAGGTTTCTCAAAGACCTAATGAAGGATATGGTTTAGAGAGTGAGCTTGAGGATTCATTTGAAGAATAAAATCACACCCAACTCATGAGGGGGTCTAATTGATAGAGAAAATAAGTGGAAAGGTATATCCCACCTAATTTTAATTATATTTTTCTTTTTCTACTAATGTTGATGAACCTAGAATTGTGAAGTAGGAATTAAGATCTATAAACATGAAGTCTTTGAAAAAGGTCATGGTTGAGGAGATAGTTGCACTAGAGAAGAACAATACATGGGAATTGATGAAACTTATTAAGGATAGGAAAAATATGGGAATTGATGAAACTTCTTAAGGATAGGAAAAATATTGGTTGCAAGTGGGTTTTCAAGCAAAAAATTAATTCATATAGCAAGATTGAGAAGTACAAGGTAAGGTAAGTGGATAAGCGTTATTCCCAATTAAAGAGGATTGATTTTGGAAAGATCTTCTCTTCTATGTAAAACATATTTATCATATGTATATTATCTATTATTTAGCCTTGAGGTTGAACTAATGGATTCTAAGACAAAAATTTGCATTGGGATGTGGAGGAGTAGATTTACATGTCATATCCAAAGCACTTTCTAGTGAAGGATAAGGAGTGCACAAGTTGATGAAATATTTCTATGGTCTTAAACAATCACCTTGGGTGTGTTATAATTTTTTTTGAAGTTAGAAATGATTAGAGCCAAGTTAGATCATTGTGTTTATTATACTAGATAAATTATCAATTTATTGTTATGATTATTTATGTTATTGACATATTGATCAATAAGGGTAAGTAAATAATTAGGGTTCTTAGATCTCAAATTTTATTATATTTAGGGGAAACTAAGTTCATAATAGGGATGGATATTACATGAGATAGAATTAGATCTAAATGAACTAAAGGAAACTTGTTAACATGCTATTTTGTAGAGGTTATGTATGTAGGATTCAAAACTAGTGAGTATTCACATTCTTGTGGGGAAAAGATTTCAATCAAGGAGTTTTTTGACACCATATCAAATAGAGGAAATGAGCTACAGCCTCCATGTAGGTGCAGTTGGTAGTATTATATATGCTATGATTTTCACTATAGTAGATATTGCCTAATTAATGGGAGTTTTGAGTCAATAAATGGCTAATCCAAGGAAAAATCATCATACTTTAATTAAGAGGACAATTGTATGTATTTTTTTGGTTGCGAGTGGGTTTTCAAGAAAAAATTAATTCATACAACAAGATCGAGAGGTACATGGTAAGGTTAGTGACTAAGGGTTATTCCCAATTAGAGAGCATTAATTTTGGAAAGATCTTCTCTTCAATATGAAACTTATATTTATCATATTTATATTATCTATTATTTAGCCTTGGGGTCGAACTAATGGATGATAAGACAATGTTTTACTTTTGGATGTGGAGGAGTAGATTTGCTTATCATAGCCAAAGCACTTTCTAGTGGAGGATAAGGAGTGCACAAGTTGAAGAAATATTTCTATGATCTTAAACAATCACCTTGGGTGTGTTATACTTTTTTTTAAGTTAGAAATGATTAGAGCTAAGTTAGATTATCGTGTTTATTATAGTAGATAGCTTATCAATTTATTGTTATGTTTATTTATGTTACTAACATATTGATCAATAAGGGTAAGAAGATGGGATGAGTCCTATTATTAGTTTGTTTTATATTATTTCAAAGCATGCTTTAGACATCTATAGACACTTATTTCCTATATATCCCTGAACTTTACAATCTTTTATAATCATTATACAAAATTAGACCTGGTTTAAAGTCTATGGAAATATGATTATAATATGATAGTTATTGCATGATTAATATGTGGATATGTATGAAATGCAATGAATATGTGTGTTTAAATTATGGGTATTAGTATTGTGTAGATGTTGTGTGAACTAACTCTTTGTAGTTAAGCTAGTAGATTGTAGCCCGCAACAACTGGAAGGCAAAGCTCGTAGCCAAAGGAAGTTTCAACAACAATGTAGGGGAAGTTAGAAGAATGCAACATCTGCATAAATGGAGGTGTCTACTTGTTAGGATTGTTGTGAATCATCACATCATTTAACAAAACCACTAAAGGAGAAGAATTCTGCTACAATTGTGAATCTAATGTGATTGTTTCTATAGTTCACATTTTAGTTAGAACTGTTATAGTAAGAGCTACAGTCCTATTTTAATTCTTCTTCCTTTTCAATTGTACTTTGATTACTCAAATTTTGTCACACTTTATTTTATAGGGAGTTGTGATTTATGATTAGATATCTATTTTGAGTCATTTTTCTAATAAGACTTCCTCATACCTATATGAATGGTTTGATGGTTGAGTTAGTTAGTTAAGTTGGAATAGAGAATATAGTAGATATATCTATTTAGTTAGTTTATGTTTTTATACAAATAATGTTTGTTTCTCAAGCATGATCTTATGAATAAGATATTATGGGGGAATCTCTTTGGATTATTATATCTTGAATTATGAAATGAGATCTTTTCATTTACTATTATTTTAATTTATTTTAAGGAGATAGATTTGAGTTCACTTTGTGGAGATAATCACTTGAGAAAGGGCCACTCAAGGTAACTATTCCCCATTTTATCTTCTATACATTTATTTTTGTTATAATAATTAGTTTTATACTTATGTTTGTCTTAATCAGATTTTTCATGTGATGAATGTGAATAAGATATTGTCCATCATTCATGATTTAATTATTCCATGCATTTTTCTCTAGAGTTAATCAATTTAGTTGAGTTATCAAGTGTTGGTTAAATGCACAATTCATTTCTTGACAATGAACTAGTCATAGTCTTTAGTTGTAAGTACCCATAGAAATAGCTTCAACATTACCTCTTTTCACTATTATGAAATTTAGGATTTCTAGTTTGTGTAAGCACCTATGCTAGGATGATATAGGTAGTGAAGAGTCTCTTAAAGCATATGTAGTGCCAACATCATCAAAATTTTACAATATCCCTGATAAATTAAATGAAGTTCTTTTAAGGGTTTAGTGAATTGTTCAGTAGGACCCCCTCTGAATTGTGTGTTGACACCAAGTTTCCTAAATTTTATTAGGACTCTACATTTTTGGCGTCATTGCTGGGGATGGTGATACTTTCAAAGATTCATTTTTATTATTTTAGGTTTTCATAGAATAATATTTTGTTTCCAACAATAGAACAATCAGGTTTTACTCCATCAATACCAAAACATTTCACTAACATTGTGTAGGAGCCATTTCTATACAAAGTCACACCTATTGTATGCAGAGGAAGAGAGACGCCTTGGGAAGATATCTCCCCTCATCATGAGAAGTTATAGTGGATATTGGTGAAACTAGTAATTAGAGCGAGGGTGTTCTTGAAGAAGAACTTTCCCTCTCACCAACATCCACTACAAATACAAAGGAGACCTTCTGAGCCATGGCTGATGCAATGATGGATGACCCACTAGAACATGCCACTTTTGAATTCCCCATCACCAACCAGGAGAGAGCAACTATTCTAAAGAATATACCTCCTTTAGTGTTTCCCATATTCTATGGTTTGGTAACTAAGGATCCAGATACCTTATTGTTTGAGTTTGACATCCTGTGTAAGAGTTATGACTATATAACCAATGCACATAGACTCAAGATATTTTCAACAAACTTGAAGGATGTTGCCTTCAAATGATTTATGGGTATCGATAGAGATGCTATTCCAAATTGGGACGCTATGAAGACTAAGTTCCTGGAAAAATACCAAGACTATTGTAGAGGGGTTGATAAAAGAAGGGATGAAATTTTCAAAATGTCCTAGAAAGAAGATGAACCATTGGAGGACTATGTAGAAAGGTTCTAATTCTGCTTGAAAAAGAATCCACAAAATATACATTCAAAAGAATCCCTGAAGTTGGTGTTCCTAAGAGGAGTCAATGATGATTACATGGATGCCCTTAATATTATTGGGTCAAGAGATGTATAACAAGTACCTTTTGAAGAAATCTGCAAAGTTTGTAGAAATTATCCAAGAACCTTTACTAAGAGGACAAGGAGGAAATAACATATTCCATCAACAAGACATCTAATGGAATCTCAAGGGTGGAATTGAGTAACTTGCTGTCCAACATGAAAGGAGATATTATAAGCCATTTGGCTACTCAATTGGACACTCTACATGTGAATAAAAAGAAATAAGAGGAAAAGGCAATCCTCACTGAATATTGCCCTAACTGTAGACAAAGAAAAGCTAATTGTAAGTGCAAAAGGGTAGCTAGTATCATAGAGGATAGACCAGGGAAAATTGACTTTCAAGAATTGGAGGGAGAAGATGGACAATTGTTCTAAATTGTACAAAAGAGGTTGTCGAAACCAAGACAAGGTATGCCTCAAGATCCTTTTAATTTCAATACACAGTTTCTATTTAGCATTCAAAACTTTTCTAGTTGGAATCCTCAGCCTTGACCAAATACACAAAACTAATGGAAAATTCCCCAACCAAATTGGAACTAGCAGCAACAACCCATGTGGCCACAACAAAATTTTCAAGGATATAACTATAGCCCCCAAAGGCCACAAAAAAATCAATGGAAAAAGGGCCAACAATGGAAAAACCAAAATATAAATTACGAGTGTTCGTTACAACCATAACAATAAGCAATCATACCCAATCCAACAAACCCATCATCTTAACCACTAAGAGCACCTTAGCTACTAGCCCAACTTGCACCTAATCCAAATAACAAGCCTATTCAACAGGCCTACATTAACGAGGCTATTCAATACCCAACTTATGGGGTAGAGGTGAGTGATGTCCACTTCAAGTCAAGGAAAACATTGGTTGGGCCTTCATCCCCTCAAATCATTGAGCTAGAAGATGAATAACCATTACTAGAAGCCTTGGACAATCCCACTATGGAACCTAAGTCAAATCAAGTGAATCAGACCACTTCAAGTCCATAACCTCCATTCCCTAAACATTTAGTTGTTCAAAAACATAAAAAAGAAGAAGCTAAAATTGACCTATTAGGGTAGCTTTAGAATGTGTATATAAAGATACCTCTCATACAAGCCATCAAGGACATTCCCATTTACATAGAAATAGTGAGAGACCTTTGTCTTAAAAGATCAGGAAGAAAAAAGGACCCTCAGACGGTCCATGTCTTAGGGAATCTTGCTACTATCATGTTAGGGAATATCACTGTCCCTAAATACATAGACCTTGGAAGTCCAATTGTGGACATTAAGATAAATGGTACCCTCATCAAAAATACTTTGATTGAATTGTGGGTAGTTATCAATGTGATGAATAAGGAAGACATGCAACTTTTGTAATTAGTAAACCTTAGACCTACACCCACTATTTTATAGTTGGCATATAGGTCAATGGTGAAACCTGAAGGCATCGTTGAGTACTTGGTCATAGCTTTGGATTCATGGGAGTACCCTATAGATTTTATAGTACTACAACCAAAATCTAACCTTACAGGTTATTCCCTTATTCTAGGAAGACCATGGTTAGCAACAATTGATGCATTTATAGGTTTTAGGTTTGGAAATATGATAATATCAAATGGAACTTTGACCAAGAAGTTGGTCTTTTATCCACCAGCCCAACCTCATGCATATTTAGAGTAGACCATATGGCCTACCCTAGATGAAGAAGAACAATAATCTGTGTAGATGCTCGTGACCATTGAATGTATCCATTTATTGAACAACCAAGATGAAGATGATTTAATTGCACATATTATATAGAATAATTGTAGTAGGAACCCACAACAACAAGACTATCTATCATGTCTGCAAGATCCTTTGCAGAATATTATACTTGCCAATTCATCAGAACCAATGTCTCATCTTTTCCATTATTTACTACCACAACAATGTGTCCCATATATTGTTGTATTTGAAATTTCATCATAAAAATCAACATCTAAGACCTTAGAAATTATGCCAGGTAGAATGATTAATGTTAACAGTGAATTAACTATTGAGCAACAAACTTCCCTAACCACTGTGTTGTAGGAACATGTAGTAGCATTTGCATGGGACTACCATGAAATGAAGGGAATTGATCCAGACCTATGCATGCATAGGATCTATATAAATGATGGTTTTAAACCAATTAGACAACCCTAGAGGAGGATGAACCCTACACTAAGAGATATAGTCAAAACTGAGTTACAAAAATTACTTTATGCAGGCTTCATTTACCCTATTTCTGACAGTAAATGGGTGTCACCTCTAGTTATTGTCCCCAATAAAGGAGGGAAATGGAGAGTTTGTGTGGATTATAAAGAATTAAACACCACCATTAGAAATGACCACTTTCCACTACCTTTCATTGACCAAGTGCTTAACTCCCTAGCAGGCAAAAAGTACTCCTTTCTAGATGGATTCAGTGGTTATAACCATATTAGAATAGCTCTAGAGGAATAGGATAAAACCAAATTTACATACCCTTGGGGCACATATGCCTATTCTATTATTCCCTTTGGACTATGTAGTGCTCCAACCACTTTCCAAAGGGCAGTGCTAAGCATTTTCTTAGATTTTTCACATGACTCCATGGAAGTCTACATGGATGATTTCACAACCTATGGAGAAACCCATGATGAAGCACTCAAGAACCTAGAGAAATTTTTAAAGAGGTGTCAATACCACAACCTATCCCTAATTCATGAGAAATGTTTCATGATGATGACCCAAGGGATTGTGCTAGGAAATTTTGTATCAAGCGAAGAGATTCAAGTGGATCCCAATAAAATTGAAATAATCTCCACACTCCCTGTGCCACAAAAACAAAGAGATGTCAAGAGTTTTCTAGGACATGCAGGCTACTATAGAAGATTCATTCAGGATTTTAACAAAATTGTAATATCCTTAATTGTTCTACTCATGAATGATATATAATTTGAATGGACCATTGAATGCCAATACTCTTTTGAAGCACTTAAGACAACCTTAACAAAAGCACCTATCTTGAGAGGACAAAATTGGAATTTTCCTTGCCACATACACATAAATGCTTTTGAATTTGCAATAGGAGCAGTACTTGGATAAAGGGAAGGTAATAAGGAGTATGCCATATACTACATTAGCAAGAATTTACAAGGGCCAGAACTCAACTATAAAGTCGTAGAAAAAGAGATGTTGGCAGTTGTCTATGCAATTAACAAGTTTAGGCACTGTATCATAGGGTATCCAATCTTCATTCACACTGATCACACTACAATAAGGTATTTAATGAATAAATCTATGGTTGGTGGGAGACTTGTTAGATGGTTGTTATTATTGTAGGAATTTGATATCACCATAGTGGAAAAACTTGGTACGAAAAATGTGGTGGAAGATTTTTTGTCTAGATTATCCACTCAATTAGTAGAAGGTGTTGTTGATGATTATTTTCCAAATTAAAATCTATTTTCTCTAACATTGCAGAAACCTTGGTTTACTGATATTACAAATTACCTAGTAGTAGGGAAAATACCACCTCATTTCTTCCTTAGAGAAAAGAGGTTGTTGGTGCATAAACTTTTCTCATGCTCTTGGGTAGCTGGCTATTTGTTCTATACAGGTCCAAACAATATTATGAGATGCATAAAAGAGGATTAGGTCTATGACATACTCAAAGCTTGCCATGATGAACCTTGTGGGGGAAATTTTACAACAAAGAGGAGTGCACTTAAGATTCTCACCATTGTCTATTATTGGCCAACTCTTCATAAGGATTCAATGAAATATACAAGGAATTGTGATAGATGTCATAGGATGGGTAGGCCAACTAAGACATATGAGATGCCTTTTAAACTATAGGTTACCACTAGCACCATTTGATAAATGGGGGCTCAATTTCATTGGTCCAATCTCACCAACATCTAATAACAAGGAGTATATCCTAGTTTTCACATATTATCTAACCAAATGGGTTGACATCAAAGCATTGCAATTTGCTAGAGATGGTATCATAACCAAATTCCTATATGAAGACATATTCACAAGGTATGTAGTGCCAAGAGAAATTGTGATAGATCAAGGTCCATAGTTTACATCAGAGTTGATCACCAAATTGGTTTAGGAGTATGAAATAAGGCATAAGAAGTCAACATCCTATCACCCCCAAGCTGATGGGAAGGTGGAAGTGACAAATATGGAGATTAAAAACATCCTTACCAAAATAGTATAGATTCATAGAAAATATTGGGCAACCAGGTTACCTGAGGCAGTATGGGTCTATAGGACAAAATGGAAGACAACAACAGACTTTACACCCTATGAGTTGGTGTATGGTAAAACAACAGTTTTGCCAATTGAATTTGAATACAAGACACTCAGGACAACATTTGAACTAGATATGGATTTGAAAGTAGCACAAAAAGAAAGGCTACACAACTTGAATGGACTAGAGATGAGATTAGAATGGAGGCCATGCATCACATAAAGATTATTTAGAAACAAAGAGTAAAATGACATGATCAATATATAAAGACAAAATAATTTACTGTAGGTGACTAGGCTTTATTAAATGACTCAAGGTATAAAGATCATAAGGGGAATCTATGAACAAGGTGGTTAGGACCATATGAAATAGAGAAATTTTTTCCAAATGGAGCAGTTAAGTTGTAGACTATAGATGCTGTTAGATTCTCACTATTGGTCAATGGCCACATATTGAAAATTTACAAGAAACTGGCATAGAAAAATGATTTTATCATTGCTCTAATGAAACAATATGGACAATGTAGTACTTTAGATAAAGACATTGAGTAGGCCAGTGATCATGACAATGGTAGTAATCCTATTGAAAAAATCCTAAAAGATAACAAGGATACAAAAGTACACAATATAGATTCTACACATGCTTCATTAGATAATCTACACATCCCATCTAATGGGGTCGACCATGTATAGTTTTCTAACACCCACATATGTACACACTGCACATGTGATCTAGTTAACAATTCTTTTCAACTACAATCCATGATGCAGTAGCGACTTGCAACTTTAAGAATAAAAGCTAGCATAATTCATAAAGGAACCCAATGTAGAAGGTACCTACAACACACACCAGTGAAAAAATTCAATTTTTTTTCCAACTTATTTGCATGCCATCCACATACATTACATTTCTTCGTACATTCAGCCAGATGTCTGCCATATCATTTCATTCACCCTATCCCACGATGCATTCCTCAATTTTTGTGCATTCAAGAAATCATTTCATATCTATTTGTCATATGTTCCATAGCCTTCATTACCACACACCACCCTATCATTTCATCCATCACCCATTGCAATTAAACAAATGAAAAATCATAATTACGTTGCAGACACTCCAAATCAACTTCACACGAGCTGAGTTCAGTTCACTGAAGGTTACTAGGTACACATTCTAATTTACCATAATTAACATAGCTTGCAATTGTTTTTCAATTTATTCACATTTAATTCTACATGCTTCATAATCATTATCTTATTTTCATTCTATGTAATTAAACCTTTAGCCTAGTACACTAACATTAAGTGAGGTCACTTAATGACTTTAGTTAAGGGAGATTGCATTTTCCAAGGTTTGTATTTTTATTTTTGCCACCAAAAATACCTTTTTGCCTATTTTTGCAAATTTTTTGTCATCATCCCAATTTTGAGCCATAACCTAATCCCAATTTAAGTTATAACAGGCACAGTATAAGTAGTTGGCAGTTGAATTTCAAGAATTCAAGAATATTAGATAGGAAGAATTGGTAAGGACCAAGAAGGATTGGTAAGGTTAAAATTGTGAGCTAAATTTGTATAATTTGAATAGAAAAGAGTAATTTACCATCATGGGAGGAGATATTATTTATAGAGCGATTTTTGTACACCAACAAATACTAGAAGATAGGCTAGTCTTGCCTATTTTCATAAATGCAAAATGGTTGGACTATTTTCTAAGGTTGACATAGTACAATGAATCCATGACATAATAGTTTGCAAAGACACTAGAGCATGATGAAGCCACTATTCAAGGGCTAAGAGTAGATGCTTCTAAGACTGTAATTGCAGAGGTATCCAATTTTCCAAGAGAGGGAGCTGAATTTCCTGTTAGGGAAAATGTAGCAGCTGCCAGGGAATAATTCAGAGAGCTTGGAGAGAATTTTGAGTTATCATATTATAACTACCATGGGTATGGGCTTCTTGTGCCTCTTATATTGTCAAATATATTACATGTGATGGTAAACAATCTCTTCTTTATACTATGCATTTCAAAATTTTGGATCACTTCTATCATGATGTAAAGGTTAATGTGCCAAATTTTCTTTATAATTTATTGAAGAGAATGGGGCCTGAATATGAAAGGAAAAGAGACACTACAACCATGCCACACTATTTTTTTGGTTACCCTACTTGTGAAAAGAATTTTAAGTGTTTAATACCCACATGTCTCTTGGGAAAGATTTTTGATTTGCAACCATATTAGAAATATACTTGAAGAACCAGTTGTTCAAGAGAATTTGGAGTCACTTGCTACATCATTGAGGGAAATGCCCTTTGGTTCACATGTTGCTTCACCTACCCGTAATAGGGGAGAACTAGAGGAGTAGAGTCTGTGAAGGTCACCACCTACAACCTCTAAGCAACTTGCAGTAGGGAATGTTCAGGAAACCCCAACTTCTTTTAAGACACTAAAAAAAAGAAAAAGGAAAGGTGGACCTTCCCCTACTCCAAGAAAGTGTAGAAGAAGAAGGCCAACTATCCAAGGCATTCACACCGCCTGAAAAGGAAGGGTGTCATGAGGGTTAGTGCCAAGAAACTATAGGAAAATATTACTGTGATAGTAGAGGATTCAAACTTGCAAGACAATGTTTCTGAGGATGTACATACACCTATAAAGAGAAAATGGTATGTTTCAACCACCTTTGAATCTGACTTAGAGGAAATTTTTGTTGCTAATAAAACCAAAAGAACAACCCCACAAAGCCCTAACAGTGAGGGTTGTACATATACTAGGGTTGGTAATGATCAAACTTTTGAAGAAGATGAAAATTTGTTCCTACAAGAAATAAATGTAAAGAAGGAATTACAAGAAGCATTAGAGAGAATTAAATAGTTAGAAGAACTGGTGAAAACATATATGCAAAGAGACAAGGAAAGGGATTTGAAGATTAAAGAATTGGAGGAGAAACTTCATAGCTATGAGAATGGGTTTAAATTGGAATTTCTTGCGCAACTTTCCATAGTAAAGGAAGCGAACACAAAAATCACAGCTACAGCCTAAGGACCCCTTGTTAGAAAGACTCCAACTTATCATACCATCATGTCTCTAGGTTACCAGTTTTGGAAGGTAACTCAGGAATTCTCCCAACAAAAAGAGAAATGGGAGAAGGAGAAGGAAAGAATGGTTTCAAAGCATACCATAGTACTGGAGAAAAAAAAAACTAAATTGAAAAAGCTAGTAGTTAAGGTTGAGGAGATAGCGGATAAGGCTACTCAAATTGTTAAGTGTAGACCTCCTACTAGAGTATATACTTTTCTTTTGTAGGAAAGATTTCTAAGCTTTCAATTTTGTTAGTTGATTAGTAATTTTCCAATTGCAATAAGTAGAAAGTTTGACTTTCTAAACATTTTTGCTGATGCCACACCTGAAGTACAAGATCAATTATATGAGTTCTATTTACATAATTATGCTATGCCAGATGATATAGAGTGGAACCCATTACTGTTTGTGGGTTATTTACAAATTAGCGCACTAGCTTCATACTTTATAAATGAAATTCAGAGGGGTGAGATTATGTAGGAATATTTAGAAAGGGAGAAATCAATTACCCTTCAAATAAAAAAGGAATCTAAGAACCCCCATAAGATAATAGATGAGTGGATAGAGCTTCTAAAGTATAAAGGTACAGGAAAAAAAATTATGCAACTGAGACTAAATGATTATGACATAATATGAAGGCTAATAGTAGGACTTCATCATACTTATCAACTTATATAGTAAAGGTGGGATGGTTTAACCCTGAGTTGCAAAAGAAAGATCCCCACTCTATATATAACTTTCACTTTATGGCCATGCTTGAAAGAACCAAAAGTTATATGGACATTGCAAAAGACAGAGCACTTGAATGGGTACCGTTAAATTTCTCTCCACTAATGCTTCTCTACCCGGTACCACATTGGACAGGGGAAAGGAATGAAGAACGGGAAGAAGCTGAGGATGTCAGGTGGAAAAGACTTTCATGCTATAGAAGTTTTTATTTGAGACAAAAAAGGAGTGGATGTCATCACAAACCTCAGGGAGATGACCTTATAGTGTAACCTCTAGTCTTCAAACTGCTTTGCTTGAGGGAAAACAAATGATCAGTTGGGGGGAATGATGAGTCCTATTATTAGTTAGTTTTTTGTTATTTGAATGCATGATTTAGACATCTCCAAACACTCATTTCCTATATATCCTTGAACTTTACTATCTTTTATAATCATTATGCAAACTTGGACCTGGTTTAAAGTCTATGGAAATATGATGATGATATGATAGTTATTACATGATTAATATATGGATATCTATGAAATGCAATGGATATCTATGTTTAAATTATGGTTATTAGTATTGTGTAGATATTGTGTGAACTAACTCTTTGCAGCTAAGCTAGGAGATTGTAGCCCACAACAACTGGAAGGTGTAACTTGTAGCCAAAGGGACTTTTAGCAGTGATGCAAGGGAAGTTAGAAGAACATAGTAGCTACATAAATGGAGGCGTCTACTTGTCAAGATTGTTGTGAATCATCACATCATTTAATAAAACTATTGAAGGAGAAGAATTCGGCTACAATTGGGAATCTAATGTGACTGTTTCTACATTCCACATTTTAGTTAAAACCATTATAGCAAGAGTTGCAGTCCTATTTCAATTCTTCTTCCTTTTCAGTTGTGCTTTGATTACTCAGACTTTGTCACACTCTATTTTTTAGGGAGAGGTGATTTATGATTATATTTATGTTTTGAGTCCTTGTTCTAATAAGACTCCCTTGTACCTATATGAATGGTTTGGTGGTTGTGTTAGTTAAATTGGAATAGAGGATATAGTAGATAAATCTGTTCAGTTATTTTCTATTTTTATACAGATAATGTTTTGTTTCTCAACCATGATATTATGAATAAGATATTATGGGAAAATCTCTTTGGATTGTGATATCTTGAATTATGAATGAGATATTTTTAGTTACCATTATGCTAATTTAGTTTGAGGAGCTATATTTGAGTGCACTTTGTGGAGAAAGTCACTTGAGCAAGGGCCACTCAAGGTAACTATTCCCCACTTTATCTTTTGTACATTCATTTATGTTGCAATAGTTAGTTTCATACATATGTTTGTCTTAATCAGATTCTTCATGTGATGAATGTGAATAAGATCTTGTCTAGTATTCATGCTTTAATTATTCCATGCATTGTTCTCTGGAGTTAGTCAATTTAGTTGAGTTATCAAGTGCTGGTTAAATGCAAAATTCATATCTTGATAGTGAACTAGTCACAAGCTTTAGCTATAAGTACCTATAGAAATAAATTCGACATTAAATATTTTTCTCTATCCCCCTAATTAAATATTTTTAATTATCTAATTTTCTTCCCTCCACTTGCACATGGAATATTCTTTTTCAAAAAGGAATATTCTCATCCTCACATAATTAAATAATTTGAATTATTTAATTAATTTAATTTTTCCTCTCAAAAGCATATTCTAAGGAATATTATTTTTCAAAAATATCTCAACAAATTCCCTAAAATTAAGGAGATATTTTGAGTTAACTAAGCCTTTCAATTAATCCCAACCCTTGATCTTCAAGATCTGATCTAAACCATTGATTTCAAGATCTTATCTCCACCCTTGTTCTAATTTTTGAAAATCTATAAAATAAGGCATCTCCCTCCATCTCAAATCACCTAGAAGCATTGTAATGAGATCATGTCATTTTGAGCATTTTATCATGTCATTTTGAGCATCTTTTAGGTCAATTCAAGATTTTGCAATCATGGGTGCTAAGGTTTGAGCATTCCAACATCAAATCAACATAATTCATAATGGAATGTTAGGTTTGCACTACTTTGATTATAATTTAGAATGTTAATTTTCATGTTAATGGTCATTTTCTAATGTAGGAGCACTCAATTTTATTATTTAGTGGGCTTTATCAATATTTTTCATGTGGATGTTTGAGATTTCTAACCCTAATTGTTTCATTTGTAATTTTAATTGATTTTCCACTAAACACCATTACACATTCTTACACACCCAGTGGGACCCACGTCCTCGATCTGACCTTTTTTGTTGAGTTTTTGATGATCTACAGGTTACAAAAACATGATTGCAAAATTACAACAATGCTTTTTCTTGCAACTCGACACTTCTATCATGCTTTGACACATTTGCAAAATTTTAGTGAAACATTTTTTTGTAAAGCCACACTTCTATTTTCTTTTTTTGTAGGTATAATGCCACATTTGACTATGATTTGACACTTTTTCTTTGACCCCATGCTTTTGTAGAGTTATAGTGACACACACTTTTGTTTTGTAGAATATTTTTTGATTTTTGTGCTTTTAGATTTTTGCTAACCCTAATGTGGGCCTATTTTCTTGATGATTTTGAGCTAACTTATCTATGCAACACTTGAAAATCATTGGGAGAAGACCAAAATTAAAACTACTAATGAATTTGGTACAAGGTTATTTTTTTACAATTTTTTAATCTTAAAACTAACCACACATTTCAATTTGGTGCACTAAAATGAACCTTGTTTGCCATGCCTAGTAGACTAGGAGTGTGTATGCTCTCCCTGTACTTAGTGTGATCTTGGAGATCAAAAACACCACTAGTTTGCATTTTGTTGTTTTACCGAAGGATTTGTCTATATATGCTCTCCCCTAAGGTGCCTAGTGCAATCCTAGGTGACCAAAAATAGCAACACTATTCCTCCCTTTTTTCTTTTCAGTAGGAGGCCTGCCTAGGGATTTAATCACCCTAGGGTTCAACCTCAACCATATTTTCAAGTGGGGTATATAAAGGGGGGAGAGAGAAAGTTGTACCCCAAGATGTGGTCAACATTGTTCAAGCCAAGCCACATGACCCTCAATTCGTCGATACATACTTGGTGATGAGAGTGGAGGAGACACCTCCAATATCATGCACTATCAAATGAGCTCATTGTTCACTGATATCCCACTACAAACATTGTGATTAGTAGCATTTAAGACATTCAACCATCAATTTATAGTGGTGCAACATATAATATCATACATGAAGTTACTCACCGTGTACTATAACCGATATTCCTTGCTAGGACCTTGTCCTTTCAAGGCAATGGGTGTCAAGGTGTTACATGACCTTGGCATACCCTAGTTGCCCATTCATTGGATGGTATAGCTTCAACAAGTGGGCCCAATATAGATTGATACACCTTTTATGACTAGCTAGGTTGTACTTGTCTCACATGTCTTCAATTGTGCTATAGCCATGATACTAATAGTGAGCTTTGTGGAAGAAGGCTTGTGAACTCTTCCTAACCACCTTGGGGTATGAAACATAGAAAAATAGGCTGGGGGTCCAAAACATAGGGTTTCATACTAAATTTGGAATGTTTCACCAAACTTACTATAAATAGAAAGGGAAAAATGGGGTGTAATGAACCTACCTATTTTTTATTTCATTTAGGAAATGAGATCCTCCAAGATAGAATTAACTTTCATCCCTTAGGTGAGTTAATTCTATGGAAGATCTGATAATTTCCTTTATGTGTGTGTGAATGGGGGCTACAGTTCAAACAACACTTTTTGGAGATGAAAATAAAATAGAAAATGACCTCAAATTTGTAACTTAATACCTGATTCATGTAGATGAAGCCTAGCTCTAATAGAAACAATCAATTTTGTATTTTTTGGATGAGTGGAAGACACTTAAAACTTGCCTCAAAAATTAGTTGTTAAGTGTCTTGTTTGGTTGCAAAGTGTCTTGAGACAACTTTTTGAGCTAAATTTTTGAGAGCCTTTGAAGAAAGATCTAAGATGTGATTTCCCACTAGTTTCACTTGAAAATGACAAAAAAAAATCTGAGATCCGATTTTTTGTGATCTTGACAACTTTTCTCTCAACTTTGACAACTTTTGCAATTTTTCACTTTAGAGATCTCCAATCTTCAATTTTCCTTCAATCTAAAATCAAAACCTTGAATAACCATTTGAATGGAGATTTGAAACTTGCATGTAATGGCTAAATTGGATGTGGATCTAGATGACTTGAGTTGATGCTTGAATGCTTGAGCTTGATCTTGAAACGTACATCACAATGTTAGCTCCAAAAACATGCATGATGCAAGAAGGATTTGAAATGATGCTTGGATCTTGAATTCTGAAACAAATTCTTGATAAATCTACTCTTTAATGCTTTTGACAATAATATTTTATCTTGTCAAAGTTCTCTAAAAAATATTCTTGAAAACCTCTAGTTGATTTGATAAAATAGTCTTGTATTTATAGGTATGTATCCTTAATTTCCCAAAAATTAAACACTACAAGATGACATTAAAATTTGAATTTAGGATCATAAAATACTACCAAAAACATGTTTAAACAGGGGTTCAAAGGACTAGGGAGGACACATTCACCCATGGGTGAATTGGGTCCCAGGCCTCTATTCTTGGAACACACATTGCTCAAGGTGATTTATTATATGTTGGAATTCATTATTTTCAAGTTTCCCCTTCAAAAATGCAATTTATTAGGCTTGTAGATGTAAAATAGGGCTTATTAAGGCATAATTAAGTCCAATTTAATTAAGAGGGTCCAAAAAAAGTGTGAAAATGTAAAGGAGTACATTTTTCTACACTACATTTAGCCCCCATTTTAGTGAGAGGATGACCTTGCATCAAATTCACACTAAAGTAGAAAAATATGTGTCAAGAGGGGTCCAAGTGCACAAATGTTGATGGTATAGGATGACAAAGATCAAGGAGGTTGCACAAGCCCCCAAGATCTAAGATCCCATGGAAAACCAACATAAGCGCAAAGGGACACACACAAGATGTATGATATGAAGCAGCAAGACAAGATACACAAACATACAATGTTAATGTTAATGCGAAGAGGAAAGAAAGATGGACTAGAAAGTTGTATTATTCCACATCCATCAAATACACTCATAAGGATGTAAAATCACTTATAAAACACTTGGCCCTATAGGCAAGAAAGTTGTGTTATGCTCGGTGGCCATGAGAAATGCACTCACAAGGGCTAGTGAAATCCAGTGTCCACTAGGTGAGCTCCCAAAAAGTGGCTAAGTGAGAAAGTCATGCCAGCTCTATAGGCTCTCACTGTATAATGATAAAGTCATGCTAGGTCTACAAGTTCCCATTGTACTAACCATACCAAAATTTATACCTCTTGATAACTTTGATAAGGCACCAACAATATGAACTTCGAGCTTCATAAGGCTAGCAAGCTATTTTATGCTAAGCACTTATGAAAAAACAAGCAAATAGTATATTAAAAGGGGTTTTCCTTAGTTCATGTAAGGTCCCCTCTTAGGGAACATCATTCCTAATGTCTCCAAGAGAGGACTAGTCGAGGATAAAATATTCACAACTTAGGGAGTGCAATCCGTAGCTTTACCACTAAGAGGAATGTCATATGCCAAGAAAGGTCATGCTCTTGAAGGATATCAAGCATAATATCACCAAAAAGAAGACACGCCGCATGAATTTAGAAGACCACAATTTGAATAAAAAGTTCACACTTCCTAGGAGATGTATGCTATCATCACTAATAAGGGACATGCAAACACTGAACGGGGGACAATCTGCCCCCACTTAAAATGTCAACATACTTTCTATGTTGGTATTTTAAGTAGAAAGAGAGAAATAGGGGATCCTTGGAAATAATGCATCCCAAAAAACTAGTTATCCTTTCCCCCCAATCATAGAGACAAAGATAACCACCAAGAACTATCATATTGCTACCAAGAGAGATATGGTTGCACCTAACATTGTACCACCATGAATGGCAATGATCAAGACAGATAAAGCTGCTAATGCCACATAGTAATGAGCAACATGATATGATGAAAATTAGTATCAATTAGAGGAAATAGGTGCATCAACACAAGGAAGAGCACCACAATCCTTAAGATGTTGAATTTTATCACTCAAAGCCTTACATTCATTAGTAGAATGACCATGAACTCTATGATATGCACAAAATGAACTCTTGTTGTAAAATTTATTTTATGTTCTTGGAGGGAGAGATATCAAGCAAGCTTGGAGAAGCTTTGACAAGGTAATCTCTTGATATATAGTAGAAGATGTTCCTTTATTTTGTGTCCAAGGTATCTCTTGCTTAGTACAAGGTGTCATACATACACAAGACTCTTTATATTGTGAAATTTTGTACTCTCCTATAAAGGAGGGTGTAAAATATAATGAGCCCCAATAAGTACTAAGACATGTGTTTGAAGACGTCCTAGGAGTGTTTTGTGTGATGAAATTGATATTAAGTGAAGGCTTCTTTATTTCTTTCAAGGGACAATAACCAAGACCACTAGTCATTTCTATCAGTTCATGATGCACCAAGGTTAAAGTTGGCTTAGAAGAATCTTTTGTAATAGTGTTGGTATTGAGTGAAGGCATTTTTGATGCTTTTGTTTCTTTCAAAGGACAGTAACCAAGACCACTAGTTTTTTCTTGTGTATTAGGCTCTATTTGGACATGGATACCTTGTTCTCTAGCACCACATCCTTTTCCACTATAACCAAGTTGTTTCAAAATTTTGTAACCTCTTCCATAAATATTTTCCATTTCTTTTTAGTTTGGTGGTTTTTCATAATCAACTTCATCAAATTTTGTTGTGTAATTTATTTCTTCTTCTAAAGTGGTTGAAGTGGATGCTTTCAAAGGTTCTTCTGAATTTTGTGTTGACATTATCATTGGTTGTTTTCTCTTTTCAAACTATTTTGTTATGATCTTGTATTCTCCCATGAATGTAGGTTTGAAATATAAGGAACCCCAATCATCATCCAATAATTTTGTGACTTCTTCAATATTCTTTTCTTTTTCTTCTTCTTGCACGGGTTCCACTTGCGTAGTTGGTGTCAATGTTTTCAAAGGACTTTCCTTGTCTTTCTTAATGTGCAAAATTTATGGTTTAGGGTCGGCCTTGATTATATAAAACTTGTTATAGAAATATTTCATTATACAATGAAGAGTAGAAGGAACTACATGCATTTCATGAATCCACGGTCTTCCCAAAAGAAGATTATATGAAAGATCTTGGGGCATAACATGCAAAGGAGTTTTCAATGTGACCTTTCCAACTGTAATAGGTAATGTGATCACACCAAGCGGTTTTTTCCTACATTATCAAATCCATGAATAGATAAATAATCAGGTTGAATCTTGATCTTATCCATTCCAATCTTATTCAAAAGGTTTATGCTACACACATTAAGGACTGAGCCATTATCAACAAGGGTTCTCTTTATCCAAGTCCTAATAATAATGGTTATTATCATGAAAGCTTCATTTTGTTTTTTGCACTTCCAAAGAAGGTAGCTCACTTTGGTGGAAAACAATGTCTAATTCATTCCTTGAATTAGGGCTACTATATCATTTGGTTGCACATTAGGAGGGATAAGAACTTGTAAAATGCTTTGAATCATGCTATGATAACTAGGCTCAATGATTGAATAAGGTCCCATAAGGATATCTTAGGAGGAGTGTTTTTAAGTTGTTCCACAAGATCATACTCTTTTCCACTACACTACAAGATATTAGGTGCAGGTGGGAGATATGGTTGAGGTAATGGAAGGGATGTTGGAGGTTGTCTTGGTTTCTGATTGTTTCTAGTGTTATATGTATGAGCAATGGTATTGTAACTTGATTGATTTGAAATATCATTATAATAAATTTTCCTCATAAAAATCAAGATAGCTCCTAGAATTAATGGTTTCTTTTTAGGTGGCTCTAAGATAAGCAAGGGTTTGTTTTGAACTTGAGATTGATGTGAGGGTGGGTAAATGGTAATAAGTGGCTTAGGAGATGACTTGGGAGGTCCAATAATTGGAGGAATTGTAGGAGGAATCAAGGGAGATATAATGTTCAAAACCTCAATAGACTTATCCTTATTTTGATGATCTTTTAGCAAAGGGGAGTCTAATGTCACCTCATCATCTTCATTTAATGAATCCACACTACTATTTTTTGAAAGAAATGTATTATTCTATCATTTTCTTGCACCATTATATCTTCCCTAGTAGGAGAGTTTTTAGGAAAGGAGCAAACAAGACTTTCATGACATTGAATGGTTGGATCTTCTAAGATAACTTTATCACAAGGGAGGCATGTAGAGAAGAATTGTTTTTCTTTCCAATGACTGTGCATCCTTTTGTTCCATTATATCTTCCCATGTTAGAGAAACATTGGGAGAGGGATAAACAATATTTTCATGACTTTTAATGAGTGGTTATTCTAATACCAAAATATCTTCTTCACAAGTAGGAGAGATATTGGGAGAAGAACAAATATGATTGTCATGGTTATCTATGATTACATCCCCTTGTCCAATAATGTCTTCCCAAGTAGGAGAGATAGGGGAAGAGAAAAAAAATAGGATCATCATGACTCTCAATGATTGAATCTTCTAAGACCAACATACCCTCCTCACAAATAGGAGAAATAATGTGATTGGCATGATTTCCCATAATTAAATCCTCTTTCACTAAAAAATTCTCACAAGTGGAAGAGATATTAGGGGATGGGTGAAGGATAGGCAATGTGGAATTATTGGATGTGTCAATTTCATTGTCTTGCACTAAGAGAATCTCATAACTAGGGAAGATATTGGAAGAATTGTTAACATGCTTGTTAATGATCTTTTTCTTGGCATACTTGGAAATGAAAGATACTAACATTGTATGCCAAAAAATGAAAAGTACTTTTATCCAACTTATGCAATGCTTCAAGAATGTGAACATTGTGTACCCAAAAATGAAAAGTACTTTTATCCAACTTATGCAATGCTTCAGGAATGTAAACATTATGTACCCAAAAATGAAAATTAATTTTATCCAACTTATGCAATGCTTTAGGAATGTAAAAAATGTGTACCCAAAAATGAAAAGTATTTTTATCCAACTTATGTAATGCTTCAGGAATGTAAACATTGTGTACCCAAAAATAAAAAAGTACTTTTATCCAACTTATGCAATGCTTCAGGAATGTAAACGTTTTTGATGAAATACACTAAAATTTTGTTTTTTTAAGAGTTTACAAAAAATAAGGCAAAATAACACCTCTTCTTGCACATATACTAACTTTTTTTCATAATTTCAAAATAAAGTTTGAATAGTAGAAATAGGAATCCAAAACAAAGATTTAGATGCACCAAGAAATTTGTCAAAATGTCTATACATGGACTCATTCGCCCATGGGTGAATGGGTCCTTGCTCAGGGTTTTTTAAAATGAAAAATGCAAATTTTGAGTTTTTCTGTGTGTTTTCTATTTCAAGTTGCAAATTGGTACTTACAATTTCAAAATTTTGGAAAATCAGAGTTAAATGCAAGTGTAAAATGATGCTAAATGACAACCAAAATGACCTATTTTTAAATGAAAATTTTGATCCAATTTTCTGATTTAAGTGATTGAAAGTATGCTATTATGTAAATACTTTGCAAAACCAATCTAACATTATGCAAGTTTTGTTGAATTTTCAAATTTAAAATGAGTGCAAAATGCAAGTGTACACCTAAAATGAAAGACAACTTTATGCCAAATTTAGAAACCCTAAATGCAATGAATTAATTCAAATCCTAGATCTAGGGTTTGAATGCACTCCAAATCATAAATTAGAATGCTCAAATACTCAGGTTCACCAAAATAAAACATAGAAAAATAGGTTGGGGGTCCAAAACATAGGGTTTCATACTAAATTTGGAATGTTTCACCAAACTTATTATAAATAGAAAGATAAAATGGGGTGTAATGAACCTACCTATTTTCTATTTCATTCAGGAAATGAGATCCTCTAAGATAGAATTAAATTTTATCCCTTAGGTGAGTTAATTCTATGGAAGATCTGACAATTTCCTTTATGTGAGTGTGGATGAGAGGGGGTACAGTTCAAACAACACTTTTTGGGAGATGAAAATAAAATAGAAAATGGCCTCAAATCTATAACTTAAGACCTAATTCATGTAGATGAAGCCTAGATCTAACAAAAAAAATCAATTTTGTATTTTTTGGATGAGTGGAAGACACTTAAAACTTCCCTCAAAAATCGGTTGCTAAGTGTCTTGTTTGGTTACAAAGTGTCCTGAGACAAATTTTTGAGCTAAATTTTTGGGAGCCTTTGAAGACAAAGCTAAGATGCAATTTCCCACTAGTTTCACTCGAAAATGATAGAAAATAAATATGAGATATGAGTTTCCATGATCTTGACAACTTTTTTTTACAACTTTGACAACTTTTGCAACTTTTGCAATTTTGCACTTTAGAGATCTACAATCTTCAATTTTACTTCAACCAAAAATGAAACCATTGAATAAACCTTTGAATGGAGATCTGCAACTTGCATGAAATGGCTGAATTGGATGTGGATCTATGATTTGAGTTGATGTTTGAATGCTTGAGCTTGATCTTGAAACCTACATCACAATGTTAGCTCCAAAAACATGCATGATGAAAGAAGGATTTTACATGATGCTTGAATCTTGAATGCTGCAACAAATGATTTTTAAATTTTCTCTTGATTACTCTTGACAATAATATTTTCTCTTGTGAAAGTTCTCTCAAAAATCTTCTTATGATTTGATAAAATAGCCTTGTATTTATAGGTATGCATCCTTAATTCCTCAAACATTAAACATTATAAGCTGACATTAAAATTTAAATTTAAGATCATAAAAATATCACCAAAAACATGTTTAAACATGGGTTCAAAGGCTTAGGGAGGACCCATTCTCCCATGGGCGAATGGGTCCTAGGCCCCTATTCCTAGAACACACATTCCTCAAGGTGATTTATTATAAGTTGGCATTAATTATTGTCAGGTTTCCCCTTGAAAAAATGTAATTTATTAGGCTTATAGATGTAAAATGGGGCTTATCAAGGCATAATTAAGTCCAATTTAATTAAGAGGGCCCAAAAAAAGTATGAAAATGTAAAGGAGTACATTTTTCTACACTATAGGGTCAATCCTGATTTTATGTTTGTTGTTTGTATCCTTTGCTAAGAAAACACTTCACAATTACCCTTGAAACTTGTCAAAATTTCACTGATTCATTGAGACCAGTTGTAGAAACTTGCTTTTATCTGTCAGAGTTTGACAATTTTGCACATATCACCGCTTTTGCTTATATTTCATCACTTTTTTTGTAGAATTTTGGTGCTTTTACCTTGCATATTGATGTTTTTGTATACTTTGACGCTTCTGACTGCAACTCTATCTTGCTGATCCTAAATTTGCATATCTATGCATCAATTCTATTCACCACTTTTTGAGTGTCACTATTTGACGCTTCTGCTTGCATATCCACACTTTTGCTAGCATTTTGATGCTTTTGTTTGAGGGAAGTGCAATGCTTTTGCGCACTTTGATGATTTTTAATGTGGATGTAGATCTTCTTGAACTTGTAAATTTCTAAGCATAAAATTTTCATAACCTATTATTCTAGAACTAGAAGTGTCAGATACAGTAGACCTTATAGTCCTACATTCCCAAAACATCACATCACCTTCATCTTAGGTTTTCTATGAAACATTACCTTAGCCTCTTTTGGAAAAACATCAACCAAATAAAATCCTTAAATAATCAACACCATCAAACAACATCGGTCTTGTTAAAAAAGAAATTAGCATCCTTGTCAAACATCAACACAATCATTATCCACAATGTTATCAGTCAACCCATCACTTTGCTAGGATCTCTTGATCATATCTATCCTTATCTTATGAATTTGTTAACTTAGTGGAACTATCACCCCTCTAGGTTTACAAAATTACTATCATTCCCTTTTACTTGTACTCATTAATCTAGTCCAAATGAAAGCACCATCCAACTTTTTATCAACATTTTGAGATCTATCATAACCCATTCAACCCAAACATCATCTTTTTTTGTTTAAAAGGCTGAGCAACATATCCTTTGAACCCATCTTGAAATCAAACCTTATCATCACCCCATCACCTTAAATATTTTGTCTTATAAGGTCAATTGTGATTTTATGCCTATTCCTAGATCCTAACACAAGAAGATCATGGAGTCAAATCCTAGTAGATCTAATGTCACCAACACCATAATGAATGAAATTACAACTGAAATGACATGGGGAATGCTCCCTAACTTTTTTGGGATCCTAGGTATACTACCCCACAACCATAAAAGCAAGCTTCCCAAGAACAAGATGTACATCTAGAAGATATAACCAATAAATTTGAGGATTTCACCGAAGAAAGACTTAGAAATGACTCAAGATCCTACACTAGCTTGAGCACTTGATGCACTAATTTCCTCAGATCCAAACACTTATTTCCTTAGACTTCCACAACATGGTGCTAAGTTACCGACATATTTTAATGTTGAAACTCTTAGGGAGAAAGCTACAACCCATGTTGTGATACCTTGCATGTTGGATGAAGATATATTGGTAGTTCAACATATTAATCAACCCATATGATAACAAAGAATCCCAACTTTCCTTACACAACCAACGATACCAAAAAATGATGGACCGTATGGAATTTTTTTTATCAATCCATTGTATCAAAATATACCTCAAATAGACCAAATAGTTGCAACAAATCAAAACCAACCAAATACTAATTTCATGCCATCACAAGACCTCCCACAACATTCAAACAACCCTTTCACCACACCACATGCAACTCATAATTTTCCACCATAAATTGGAAACCTGACATATCAAGGAGCCTATATGAAACCTCCTTATCACAAAATGCACCTCTACAAGATTCAAACCCCAACATAGAAAACATGTCAAACCTACCTCCACAACCATCAAACTTCATACCCAATCCATCACTACATGCTAATATCCCATCACACCAACAACATACAACTTCACCCATCTACACTGTTCCTAATCCAAACCATACACCTCAAAATACACCACAAAAATAACCTACCTATCAATACACACAAGCCAATCCACCTCAACAATAACTCAAGTATCAATTAAAGCACACATCCAAACCCATCACTTAACACTCCTCAAGGCGTGACACAATAACAACTCATTCCACAACAACCTCCTCAAAACCAAAACCCATTATACAACACCCAATATCAATAACAAAGTTAAATTTTCAAAACCCAGATCCAAGAACACTTGATTACCAATATAATCCTTCACACACACAAACTCCACAACACCAACACATTATCCCTCAAAATAAAAACATGCCTCCACAACACCAACACATTATTCCTCAAAATCCAAGCATACCGCCTCAACACTAACACATTATCCCTCAAAATCCAAACATACTCCCACAACATCAACATAACATTCCTCAAGGACCAAGCATTCCTCCTAACACATACAACATCCTTCAAGGACTAAATGTTCCTTCTAACACATATAACATCCCTCAAGGATCAAGTTTTCCTTCCAACACATATAACATCCCTCAAGGTCTAAACATTCCTTCTAATACATACAAAATTCCTTCAAGTCCAATACAAAATCAATGCGATGAATTGAAATTACAATTTCAAAATCTAAATCAAAAGATTTCTAACATACAACTTGGGAAAACTAAGAAGAGTTATGCCTTGGAAGATATTTATCCCTATTCATACGAGCAAATCATTTCTATGATCCTCTTCCCTAAAAACTTTGAAATGCTCAAATTTGACAAGTATAAAGGAAAAGGTGAACCTATTGAACACATACAAGAATTTTTTGTGGCTTGTATGGAGATAGCCTATAATGACACATAGTTGATGAGACTTTTCCCAAAGAGTCTTGGAGGGAAAGCTATAGAATGGTTTTCTCATTTACCTCATGGAATGAAATCTTTCAACGAACTTACATAAAAAATTGTTAATCACTTCCCATACAACTTAAGCAAGTAATTTCCATAGTTGATTTATACAAGATAAAACAAAACTAAGGAGAATCCTTTACCTCTTTCTTGCAATGTGGCAACATAAAGCAAACAAGTGCAAGTGGTCTATTCTAAAAAAATAACTTGTTGACATCTTCATATAAAATCTAAAAAAAAAATTAGGATTCTAGTTGACCATGCTATGTCCTAACACATTTGATGAAATCATTAAAAAAGGAATAACTATAAAAAATTCCCTCATCACAAAAGGACTTGTCAAAATATACAAAGATGAAAAAGATCAATCCTCAAGACCAAATGAAAAACTAGGTGTATGAGCAAAAAGCAAAAATGTTACCCATAATGGAGTAGTGGATGCTAAGTTCATACAAAATAGACAACCTCAATTGAATAATCCACAAAACAATCAAAATCCAAACCCTCCAAGAGGATTTCAAATACCTCCGAACAATAACTTCAATCAAACTAGATGCAAGTTCACTCTCTTAAGGGAACCCATCAAAATGGTCCTAAACACATTGATCCAATCAAACCTCATCAATTTACTAGAGCTAAGACAATATGATGAACCATAATTTAAACCCTCTTGGTATAACAAAAATTATTATTGCCAATTCCATAGAACAAAAGGTCAAAAAAAAAAAACTATGTTAAACTTAAACATCTTATACAAGACCTCATTGACCAAGGAGAAGTAAATGTGGATCAATGACTAACAATTTTAGGAAACAAAGAATCAATTCTAGATCATGGCAAGGGAAAATATTTTGATACAACCATGTGCTATATTAAACTTAATTATTCCTACGATAATGTTTTAGGATAAATCCAAGGATCAGATACTTACATCAACAATATTGATCTGTCTCATAATGAGAAAGTAGACATTTACCAAGATGCTTTCCAAACATGTGATCAAAACTGTTTTCCAATGTCTAGCAATGTATCATGTCAAAATAATACCATCAAGCATGTATCAGATTATAATATACCCCCCTCATTCAACTTTATGATAGGGCATATTGAAGAAGAAAATCATGAGAAACCTCTATTCCATCCCCAAGCCCTTCACAAAATCAATGCATACAATTTTCACCAAACCTTTCATCCAATAATGATACCTTCCAAGATTCTATCCAAGGGATATCTTTGGTAGATAATACTAATCTCAAAACTAATCCAAAGGTCGACGCTACCCAAATACAAGATCATGAAAACCTAGTTCAAGCACTATCATGTCCTCCATCACCTTCTGTATCCACTCAAGATTCATTGTCCTTATGTTGACATTCAGAAACTACCCAAGGGATTTCCACCCATATTCCACCATCAACCCAAAGTCCATTTCAAGAACATAATACTAAGCATAATTAAGGTTGCTCTAAGATAAGCTAAGACCAAGAATCCATTCCTCCTTAATAGTACCATGATCTAATGAGTATTTTTCTATTTGTTAATTAAGGTTGCTTTGAAATGAGTCAAGATCAAGAGTCCACTTCTCTAAAATACTACAATTACCTAATGAGTATTTTACAATCCATATAAGATTTCATGAAAGATGACCATATCCTAACACCAATAACTCCTACTTCTACTTGTGAGTTACCTACTTCCACCAAACATATAGATGATCTTCCTTCAGAACAAGAGTCTCCTACTATAGACATATTTACAAATGATGAAGCTATATCCAAATTCATAGGATCTCATGGTAATATTTTAACAAAGAACCATGAAGAAGGATTCTATATCAACTTTGAAATATCATCACCTTTTGAAGACCAATTCGAATCCAATGTTTCTCAAACTCAGGTTGAAAATATTGATCAAGAATCTATCTCACATAATGAGAAGGCACCAATCACTTATCCACTTAGACCACTTAGTTTTGTTAGAGCAACCTCTCTCACAAATGAGAAGACAACTATCTTTGATAGTTCTCAACAACATAAAGAACTAGCACCTTGTTTCCAAGGCAAGTCATATCCTGTTGCTAACAACATCTATCAAAAGATGTAGTATCAAGGAAAAGGATTAGGCCAACATGAATAAGGTATTCTTGAACCAATGCAATTTTTCGATAATCCTATACATCAAGGTATCAGTTATTTAATAGTCAAGGAATCTAACTATGATAATGGTACCTCACTGATACTGGGGGAAAATTTATCTAATTCAAACATCAACATAGGAGCCATGAAGAGTCCTTATAATGAATTTGTTTCTAGAACTCCAACCATCCATGTCATGAATCATCGTCTTTGTAACTTTCCACCCACTAATTTTGGCCAACAAGAAAAAATCTTTACAAAGGAAAAGAGAAAGTTGTTGAAGCTAATGAGTCAAAAATTCAAAATGGACACATGAAATTCAAATGGATTCCAAAGCAAAACAAAGCAAATAATCCATATCAAACTTGATCAATTAATGAAACTATGGGGCAATATCAAAAATAGACATCCATTCATTAAAGGTGTATAGCAATACAAAAAAGGCTTCAAAATCATATGATCAAGTTGGTCCTCAATTCACTCAAAGTTACATATCCACATTTCAATGCTCACCATCCCAAGCTTGGAGAACAAAATATTCACTATCCAAGTTGTCGACCAATCCCTCTTCGTCTCATACCCCTTATCAAAATTCACCATCAATCTTAAGACCAAGAATATCTAAATAGTGTTTTGGCAGCAACTCTTTATTATAATGACTCTAAGGTCACTTTATGGCGATGTGCATATTTAGATAAGGCTAACTTTGGTATCGGAAAAGATCACACCAACATTTATGGGTTATATTTAAGCGCCTATATCTTGACACATAAAATCCTCAAAGAAGGATATCATTGAAACATCATGATAGTGGTATCTACATCATCACCACCAGGTGGTTCAACATGATCATTCAAAAATAAAAAATAAAAAAAATTAGTAAAGAGAAAAATCATCCTCTAGTGAAAACCACTTCGGTGGCGCTTTGAACAAGTACCATGATGAAAACTTGGAAAATAGGTTTCATGTGTAGAATAAATGATCTATGTGCATCATTATAGTTGGAAGAACCTTATCTCAACCATAATAAAATTTAGCATTCCATCCATTCTTATCCATAATAAATCCACCATCACATCCTTTCTATCCATATTAAATCTATGATCCAATCCAATCCATCCACTTTTGAGTCCATCTTGATCTTGATAAAGACTAAAAGCAGATACTTCGAGTTTTATTTTATTGGAAAAATCTTGACATGGTCATTTCCATTAACTATATCCTATTTTGTATCATACCATCGCCTACACCCAACACTATCCAAGCAATCTACCAATATCTAGCCCTAGATCCAAATACTCATGGTCAAATCCTAAGATGTTATGCTACCATGAGATAATCCTTGGAACCAAAATCCTTCACTCTAACAATTTTTCCCTCTTTGCATGTCCACCCATCATATAGCCATGTTCATCCACTCATGATATGTTGCTAGACATTGGGGGCAGGTATGAACACCCTACTTTGGAACAAGTCTTGATATATGTCCTATAGCTCATTTTGTGACTTAAACATTTAAAAAAAATAAAATAAAACCTAAAATGATCCGCATCACATTATCCAATAGATTTTGTGCCTTGGTTTGACTATAAATCCTTATCTATATTATTTGATTAATCAATTATCATCTTAGGATATATCCTTCCCAATCCTTGTGTTACTCATACCTCGACAATAATATCCTTGCATTGTTGTGAATCCTCAACAATGTTATCCTCATCATCGATGAATCAATCATATCATTCAGTTTTAGCCTACCTATCAGCATAATCTCTCAATTCTCACATATATCCTAAAAATCCAAAAACATCCAAATATCTTGAAAAATCCAAAAAGCGCAAATATTCTAAAAAAATCCAAATATCCTCAAAAATCCAAAAACATCCAAATATTCTAAAAATACCAAAAACAAATGCAAACATTTTCAAAACCCTAAAACAACCTCAAATAATCATGAAAAAGCCCAAAAACATGTTCAATTTTTTTGAAAAAAAACCACCACCATCGCCCATCCATAATAAACTATCCATCCATAGTAAAATTATCATCACCTTCACCTTTGACAAAGGAATCAAAACAAACATAACAATTGTCAAAATCTAGAACATTCATGCAAAAATCATGAAGACTTGATCATTATTAGATAAAACAATGCCAACGTATCAATTTCCTACCATCATCATTAATATCAACATCCAAGCATATGCCTTAATGGATATATTGTTCCTACAATGAGCATCATCACCGAATAAAATATCTAACCATAAATCTTTGACAAGTGATATGACAGATTTGTTCATCTATTTTGGTATTTTCTTTTGATTTATCTTATTGTCTTATTCTGATGATCTCTCGAGGATGTCTAAAAAATGATTTAGAGAGAAAGGAATAGGGCACAATCATTGCTTTCATATGTTGTGTTTGTTGGATACTCTTGTAATATGTGTTGCAAGGTGTGTGCCCTTGGTCTCCTTGTGTTGTGTAGTGCAACACTTAGGTTCGTGACATGGTTTAACCGCCTCTTGTGGATTCATTAACTTTGGTGGTTGTATCAGGGATTAACATGACAATCTTTTCGTGCAACAACAACCATTTTTGCAACAATTGGTATCAGAGCCTAGGTCATGAGTTACAACTCCTCGCTTGCGTTGGGGGATTTTTGCAAGGTGTGTGCCCTTGGTCTCCTTGTGTTGTGTAGCGCAACGCTCAAGTTCGTGACATGGTGTAGTGTCAAAGAAAGTATCCTTTTTAACTCTTAATTTGGGAATAATTAAAAATAAAATGAACTTAATGTTGCCTTGATTTAGTGTTATAATGTGTTTTACACATTCACATTAAGTTTAGGGCCGTTTTTAACTAAATGTACTTAATGGTGCCTTATTTAGGGTGTTGTAAAGTGTATCTTTACACTTTCACACTAATCTAGGGATTTATTAATTAATTGAGGTTAATTTTTCCTTAATTGGCCCCTTTATTTCAAATCCAAGCCTAATTAATTACAAATTATGAGGGATAAAACTTGACATTCATAAATGATATTACACAACACTTAATTTTACAAGGTGTGTGTCCTAGGTTAGTGACCTAGGACCCATTCGCCACCTAGTGAATGGGTCCTCACCAGATTCTAGGAACCTAATTTTAGATAACATTTAACATCCCCCAAAGTGTGTCCTAGTTAAGTATGCCAGGACCCATTCGCCACATGGCGAATGGGTCATCACTTAACCCTAGGACCCCCCCTTGGGATATGTTTTTGGTAGTATTTTAATGATTTCAAATTCAAGATCTGATGTTGGCTTGTGTTATTTGAATTTTAGGATTTAATGATAAGATATGTATAAATATAAGGTTATTTCACTTAGTTTCACCTAGCAATTTTGATTCAAGCATCTTAAGATTTCACAAGAGCATTATAGAGTATTCAAGAGCATTCAAGAAGGAATTCAAGAGCATATCATTAAAGTTTATTTCAACAATCAAATATATCAATCATCATGTCAAAATCATGCATGTTGTTGAGGCAATGTGATGATGTAGCATTAGTGACCAAGTTCAAGTGTTCAAAGCCATTATTTTATGCCAAGCTCATGATCAAGATCTACATTCCTTAAGGGAACTTCATGCAAGTTTGTAGATTTGTACTCTAAGGTTTCAATTAAGGTTTTGTGATTTGTTGCATATTGTTGTGGGTGATCCCACAATACTAGTTTACAATTTTTGGCCAAACTGGACACTGAACTAATTTTTTCTAACTAAATCTTCACTTTCAGGCACCTATAGCGGGTAAACCGTGAGGAATTTGAAGATGATACAAACTAGTGATTTGTGACATTTTGTTTGCAGATTCTAAATATATTTTTTTCAAAAATTTTAGAATCAGATTGCACTTCTTTTTCCATCTCCTTCAAAAACTAGTTTTTTTAGTAAACACCAATTTTAAGGAGTGACGCTCACCGTATAACACATAAATTTTATTCCATGAAGGATAATTTTTTTTTTTTTTTGAATTTATATTTGTAACTATGATATCTAGTGCTTTCAATTGGTTTATAGTGTTTTATTGAATATTTTTTCCTTATTCTAGTTTTGAAGTCAAACCAATTACAATTCAGACATAGCGGACTATATAACACATAACTTTTTTTGTATGTATCAAAATTCAATTTTTTTTCTTTTGTTGGATCAAGGACTTCAATATCTAGTGCACTCATATTTTTCAATTTTTTTTTGATAATCTTCTATTTTTCCACATGTGAAGAACAAAGAGCTTTTTTTAGTGAAAACCTACATTCACAAGAAATAAAAAAATATAATAATAAAATTAAATTTATTTAAAATATAATTTTTGGGAAGATTATAATAAGGACTACATAATTACAAAAATAATTTAAATGAATTCATTTGATCCCCAAAAGGTAAATCAAAAGTGGTTTTATCAACATTTTGATAGGTGTAAAGGAGACTCTGTTATAGGTATGGTTTAAAACTAGTGGGGTTCTATCCAAGGGGGTTTGATCTAAGGTAGTTTGATCAAACCATCTTCAATTGTAATGCTTTAAAGGGAAATTTTTAAGGATTAAATCATTATATTTTCTAAAATTAAGTGATTTTAGAAAAAATCAAAATCTGCCAAAAATTGTAAACCAACTTTGTGGGATCACCCTTTTCATTCATCATTCCTTTATGCATTATTTAATTTCAAGTTTTAATTACCAAAATGGGGTTTGACCAAGGAAAACCCCTATTCCCTAACAAAATAAAAATTTTCTTCTCCTTTGATGTGTGATTGTAGGTTTTAGGTCGACGAGCATTTGGAGATCAAAATTGGAGAAAGTTGCAAAGTTTTCAAAGTTTTCACCTTTCTTGCAAGATCACAAAATTTGTGCTAGAGGATTTATTTTTGAGTTTCTGACAGTGCCTGACTAGGATCTGG
The DNA here is from genome assembly GCA_007258455.2 of Sequoia sempervirens. Taxonomy (NCBI): domain Eukaryota; kingdom Viridiplantae; phylum Streptophyta; class Pinopsida; order Cupressales; family Cupressaceae; genus Sequoia; species Sequoia sempervirens. Next base: position 111,031,635 of record VDFB02047230.1, read on the forward strand.
GAGTGCATACATTGAAGAACAAAACCTAGAAATTGATTTTCTAGAACCCTAGCCAGGACCCATTCACAATAAGGTGAAGGAGTCCTCAGTGAGGATCAGAAAAACACTTTTTGCAATAGGTACACAACATTTGACCCTATTAAAACTTTCCTTTTTATTATTATATCAGTTAGGCTTGTTTTCTGATATTCATTTATGCATTATTACTCTCATAATTGAGTGAAACTAGAATAAAGATAGGTTGCATCCATTTGGTTAATCCATCTTGGATCACTCCATCCATACATATATTTTTCTTCGTTTCATTTCGGTGAACTCGACCTTTTGAATATTGTAGTTTCTGATTTTGGAGTCCCTTTCATCATAGATTTAGATCTTGGATTCATTTGCATTGAATTAAATCTCATTTAGGGTGTCTAGTTTGCATTCAAATTTGCATCTCATCTAGGGTTTTAGGATTGCATTGTTGAAATTTTTTAAATATAAAAAAATAAAAATAAAAAATAGTCATCTTGCATATCATATACATCATATAAACTTCATTGGTAGATTGAAAATAAAACATTACATATCAAATTAGGTCTTTTAGCTCATCATTTTTTCATAATTTGCACTTGCATTTCACATTGCATTTACAAAAACTGAAGCCAAATCTTGCTATTACAAACTGAATATGGAAATCACTAGAAAAGGATTGAAAATATATAAAAATTAGTTTCAAAACCCTTATATAGGACCCATTCACCATAGGACGAATGAGTCCTTGATCAGGCCTTAATTTGCATTTCTAGAAATTAAAATCTTCAATTTTGTGTTTTTGTTTGTTGTTATTAGATTTATGTTTTAGTCTACTAAGTTTCTATTTCATTCATTTCATTATATTTAGCTTAATTTGGTATATTTAGTGCAATGTGTGATTTCAAAATTGCATTTACAAGATTTCATTTTCATATTGTTTCATAGTGTAATCAGTAAATTACCTTGTTTAGAATATGAAAATTGCATTTACACATTGTATTTTAGGTCATTGCATTGCATTTAAGCCTCTTTCCATTTTGGGTTTTCACACTAAGTTCGTGAAACTTGTATGAGCTTTACAACTTGGTGTCCTATTAGCAATACTATTATGAGATGTAGTTCAAGACTCATGTCATCTTGCAATACACCATTCACCATGGATCTTGGGTTTTCTAACTCTCTTTCCAATAGTGTTGATAATCAACCGCTATGGATCATAACATGCATACCTCATTTCTCATGACTTTCATACCTACAAAAAATGTGCATAATTTTAACAACACCATCTCTACCATGACTAGTTGTACTCAAGCTTTGGGGTGTACTCAAAGACAAGGTGGAACTTCAATTCCTCCTTCTACAATACCCATTTCCATTCCTACATACACTAGTACTCAAGTTACCACAACCATTCAACCTACTAGTAATGTCAACACTTCCTTAGGTACTTCCATAGGGAATCCTTCTAGCTTTGTGCATTCACATATCATATCTCCTCAACCATCCTCTTTCACAATTTTATAATTCACTTGCCCTCTGCATACATACACCACTCCACCTTACAATACCAATGATTCCTTCCTCAACACACTTTTTCTAAGCATGGAATCACTCCAACAAAAAGTTGCAACCCTAAATCAAAACAACAATGGTCAACTTTCACAATACATCAAAACCAACCCGTTATCCCTAGAGATATTGAGAGCACTAATGCCACAAGGTATAGAAGTTCCTAGATTTGAGAAATATGGTGGGAAAGGAAATCCTATTAGCCATGTTTCCACTTATACAACCCGCTATGTAGTGAATTTATCTTTGAAGATAAGCTCTTGGCTAAAATATTCCATAGGTCATTGAAGGATACTACTTTAGAGTGGTTTTTCTCCTTGCTGAATAATTCAATTGGTTCATTCAATGAGCTTACTAATGCCTTTTACAACTATTTCCACATTCACATGGGTCCCAAGATGAACCTAGCTGATTTAATCACATGCAAGAAAAAGGATGATGAAAAAGTAACTAATTTCATAGAGAGATCAAATACTTTATTCACAAATAAACATTAAGATTCCTGGTGCCAACCTTCAATGAATGCTTATTTCCAATTTACAAAACAAAATCCAAAACAAGCTTGAGATGTTGAAATTCCCATCCTTCACACAATTATGTACAACCCTTTGTGATTATCAAAATTTTGCTTATGGTCATGATGTGAAAAATCCTTCTAGCCATCTTGAAAAATCTGAATCCACACCTCAAAATAGCTACCAACCTTTCAAGAAGCAAAATAGGGGAATTTTACAACTTAATTCCCCTCAACCAAACCAACAAGCTGATAACCAAGTGGCTACCAGAAAGATGAAAAAACCATATGCCTTTGTGGATAGGAATATAAAATTTACCCCTCTACTTGATACCCTTCATAATATCATGTTGGAGCTCGTGGAAAAAAAATAATTTTCTTACCTCTTGTTAGAGCTCCTAATCCTAATAAACCATTGCTTGCATGCTATCGACCAAATTCTTATTGCCACTATCACTGAAAAATGGATATAATACAAAATATTGTAAGTGTCTTAAACATCTTGTGCAAGACCTCATTGATTCCAATCATCTTCTAATTGGAGGCGTGGACAATCAGGGTAATAATTTTGTAGCTCCTCCTAACCAAAACTTACAAATCTTTACAAATCCCATGCCAAAACATACCATTTCATTTGTCAAAGCTAGTGAAACAAAGAATGATGTGATGAATGTTGACACAGATGATGAAAACATAAAAGATGAAAATGTAGATGAACTAGCTGAAATAGTGGCATTTATTGAAGCTAAACCTTGTAAGGGCTCAACCAATATGCCTCTTGATATTAATTTCTCACAAAAATACATACTTAAAAATGCACCTGATGGTCCTCTTTACATAGTTGGAAGAATCAATGACAAGCCTACCAATGGGATATTAATTTATCCTATCTATGGAGAGAATATGATCACTGAAGAATTCCTATTTGTGCATGAACTTTATCAAGATACATATGAAAAACTAAAAGCATGGATCAAAATGCATAATGGTTTTGCTTATCCTTTGATAGGCTTGAGAAATATCCCTTTAAAAGTTGGACCTAAAACATTAAATGTCTTATTCACCATCATCCCATTGTCGGACTTCATGTGAAGTTAGGCTATCCATGGCTTCAATCCATGAATGTTGTCCCATTGGTTGTGCATAAATGTTTAAAATTTTCCTTTGGCAATGAAATATTTACTATACATCATAGTGGATTTAATCCTATGTCTTCTCGAGGGAACTTTTCATTGGATTTATTTTGGACCGAGCCTATTGAACCTATTATACCTCGTGAGGACTACTTTTTCAAGTCATATCAAAAGTTTAAGGAAAATCACATATCAAAACTATATCTTAGAAACATGCCTCAACCCGTGATTGAGCCACCTATCCTTGACAAAACCATGATTGAACAAAAATTCCTTCCAAACATCCAAGAACAACCTATGAAAAATCCTCCTACCATTTCCTATAAGAGACCTCGAGATAAAAATGTCATTGATTGACAAGTTTACAAAGCTAAAGAGAAAGTGGTTGAACAACCTGCTATGGCTCCTTTTGTTCCTCCCCTAATGGAAGATAAGAATACTATGATTGAAAAACCAATTCCTACACAAACACAAATTGACATCAGATTGAAGTGAAATCAAAATTCTAGAGAGCGTAGGTGTAGACATCATGCTATTGCTCGTATGTTACAAACCAAAGAAGAAAAGAGCAACATCGAAAATCAAAATCCGAACTTTCCTAAAGTAATGCATGATGATTATTTACATTTGTCGCAACATAAACAAGAACCTTCTAGAGACATTATCATTCGACCTCGTGTTGTGATTAATCTAGGTGATGACATTGATATTGCAAAGATTGATGAACAAGTGCATAATGAGTTGAATTCATTGTTTGCCTCTTCTATGAGCTTAAATGAAAAATCTCCTAAAAAGAGTGTTGAACTTGGTTCTTCCTCTAGTTCAACACTTGCCATTGTCCCTTTGGCTAGTTGTCCACCTTTCGTATAAATTTACCGAGATTGGGATGCAAACGACCTGCTATAGGTTGACTCACATGTGCCTTACTAGTATTTCACATTGTTTTCTCTTTCATGTTTCTTTATGTGATTTCATGTGCGTAATGTGATCCCTCATGTTTTTTTTTTTTATGTATCTCTCTTTTTGTGCATTCCTCTATTTGTATCTACATTCTTCTCTATGCCATAAACATTTTATTCTTTCTCACTTGTCTTGTGTTTTCCTTTTGGGGATGACGCAAGGTGTCAAGGCATTTAGGTCTCTTTCATGTTGAAGAAAAAGGATTTTTTTTTTCTCTCTCTATGTGTCATTCTTCTAGCTCTATGAGTATTTGGGGAATGATGTCAGTTCCGAGCTTTATAACAACATTGTAGCAAAGTCATACTCAAATCCATAGATCCCTTATGTATTTTTGGGGGAAACCCCTCCCTCCTTTTTCATGATGCATCTTTATTTTGGAAACATATGACTTGGCATAGGGTTTTTCGAGGAAAGCTCTCATGTCTTAGGAGTAAACATTGGCTACTTTAAAGCAATTTCTCACAACAATGGTGTTAGCAACTACTTTAAATTAGGGGCATACATCGATGATATCTTTCAAAATTTTGGATATTTCAAGGTGTGATTTTTTTTTCTTGTGATGTGTCCTTTTCTTGGTGGTGTCATTGGGTTTGATGTCCTCCAAGAGTGTGATATTTCTTAGCATACTACTTTCTCTTAGTGGCTTGATGGGATGTGAGGCATCCCATATGTTGCAATATTTTACTCTTGATTTATCCTCTCTTGGAGACATTAGGAATAATGATCCCTAAGAAGAAGACCTTACACGAATGAAGCAAAATCCCTTTGATTAAAAACCTTTACTAGAATTATTGTTCATAAGTGAACATTGGCATAACACAACTTGTTGAACTTGTGAAACTTGAAACCTAAATTCAAGGCCACCTAGCATAATACACCTTGCTTGCCTGTGGATCCTTTCCATGTACATGGGTGCTTAACATAACACACCTTGTTAAGCACGAAGCAGGAATGTGAGTGGCACCCTATCAAATTTATCAGAGGTATAGCTTTGGTATGGTAAGTATAGTGAGATTCGACACACATGCATGCATTTCTCACTAAGCCACCTTCTTGGAGGGATACTCACCTAGTGGATGGAATGAGGTTCCACTACCCCAAAGTGAGCGCAAAACTGATCGTCTAGATGTGTTCCACATCACGTTGGACCATCTAGGCTTGATATTCTTGGTCTTTAATAGTGTATGATTGTGTATCTTTGTCATTGCTACATACATAAGTGTCTTGAATGTCTACTTTAGTGTGAGTTTGACATGGGGTCATACTCTCACTAAAGTGGGGGCTAAATGTAGTGTTGGAAAAAGTATCCATTTTTTACATTTAATTTGGGAGTAATTAATAATAAAATGAACCTAATGTTTCCTTGATTTAGTGTTGTAATGTGTTTTACAGATTCACATTAAGTTTAGGGCCCTTTTTAACTAAATGGACTTAATGGTGCCTTATTTAGGGTGTTGTAAAGTGTATCTTTATACGTTCACACTAATCTAGGTATTTATTAATTAATTGAGGTTAATTTTTCCTTAATTGACCCCTTTAATTCAAATCCAAGCCAAATTAATTACAGATTATGAGGGATAAAACTTGACATTCATAAATGATATTACAGAACACTTAATTTTACAAGGTGTGTGTCCTAGTTTAGTGACCTAGGACCCATTTTCCACCTTGTGAATGGGTCCTCACTAGGTCCTAGGACCCTAATTTTACATAACATTTAACATCCCTTGAAGTGTGTCCTAGTTAAGTATGCTAGGACCCATTCACCACATGGTGAATGGGTCCTCACTTAACCCTAGGACCCCCCCTTGGGATATGTTTTTGGCAATTTTTTAATGATTTCAAATTCAAGATCTGATGTTGGCTTGTGTTATTTGAATTTCACAATTTAATGATAAGATATGTATAAATATAAGGTTATTTCACTTAGTTTCACCTAGAAATTTTGATTCAAGCATCCTAAGATTTCACAAGAGCATTATAGAGTATTTAAGAGAATTCAAGAGTAGATTATTGAAAAATATTGCAACAATCAAATATATCAATCATCATGTCAAAATCATGCATGTTGTTGAGCTAATGTGATGATGTAGCATTGGTGATGAAGTTCAAGTGTTCAAAGCCATTATCTTATGTCAAGCTCATGATCAAGATCTACATTCCTTAAGGTGACTTCATGCAAGTTTGTAGATTTATACTCCAAGGTTTCAATTAAAGTTTGGTGATTTATTGCATATTGTTGTCATTCATCATTCCTTTATGCATTGTTTATTTTCAAGGTTTAATTAACAAAATGGGGTTTGACCAAAGAAAAACCCTATTCCCTAACAAAAAAATATTTTTCTTCTCCTTTGATGTGTGATTGTAGGTTTTAGGTTGAAGAGCATTTGGAGATCAAAATTGGAGAAAGTTGCAAAATTGTCAAAGTTGTCAAAGTTGTCACCTTTCTTACAAGATCATGGAATTTTAACTACATAATTTATTTCCAAGTTTTTGATAGTGCTCGATTAGGATATGGGAGTGTAGACATTGAAGAATAGAACCCAAAAATTGATTTTCTAGAACCCTAGCCAAGACCCATTCGCCACAGGGCGAATGAGTCCTCAGTGAGGCCTGAAAAAGCACTTTTGCAATAGGTACACAACATTTGACCCTCTTAAAACATGCCTTTTGATTAGTATATCAGTTAGTTTGTTTTTTGATATTCATTATGCATTATTATCCTCATAATTGAGTGAAACTAGAAGAAAGATAGGTTGCATCCATTTGGTTAATCCATCTTGGATCACCCCACCCATACATACATTTTTCTTCGTTTCACATGGTTTAACCGCCTCCCATGGATTCATTAACTCTGGTGGTTGTATTGGGAATTAACAGGTTGATCTTTTGGTGCAATGACAACCATATTTGAAACAATATGACCATGTTGAATACTTTCCTTATGTGTGTGGAAGTCATCTCAGGAAATATAAAATGACCCTTGCATGTTAGGTTCTTCATACCTCTTTGTGCATTAGTCTAACAAGCTCTGAACTTCCAATCCATAGAGTCATAACAAGGATTTTGTATGTCCAATATGAGCACTTGAATACTCCTCTTGTTTGTAGAGTCAAATTCCACACAATAGATATAGAGCCACCCTGGTTCTTCATACCTTGTTGCATCATGTCTATTTGCTATATTAATAAGGATTGCTATGATGAAATTACTTAGTATACCCACAAGAAAAATCATACTCATAAATATTTTAACATCATCAATCATCATCCATATGCACAACCATAATAAATAGATTTTTAATAAATCATATCAAAATCATTTATTCTTCTATCATCTGTAAACAATGATTTTGGATTACCCAAGGTTGCCTCTAACGCTTCGAGGTTTTTCACCTAAAAGGAGAGGAATGGGGTCAAAAATGCAAATGTCTACACTCAAGATTAATGTAAATGAGATACAATGTGTCTAATTATGATGTACTAATGCAATAAACTAAAAAATAAATGATTTAATGATGCAAAACCTAAGAAATGCAAAGTTCTGGAAAACACACTAGGATATGCAAAAACACCTAAAAATGCAAGTAAATGATGAAATAACTGAACAAAACTAGAGAGGTGCACCTAGAATCTAGAATCTGATGTGGAGAGGTTCTAGAATCTGACAGAGTTGACTAGAAATGTTGACTAGGACACCTACGCCAAGTTGGGCGACTTAGTCCAGTTTCAGGGAAAATTTGCAGGAACAAAAATCTATCAAATGGGTATCCAAAAATGTAGAAACCACTTTTCAGTCCTAGTAGTGGGACTAATTCACCATAGATGGTGACTTAGTGCACCTACAAATTTAGGGAATTTTGAGACAGGATCCTGTAGTTTCAGGTCTGCAGTTGCTTTTCTGACAAGTGTCAGATCTTGTTTCTGCAAAAAATGGGCTGAAAAGAGTCTTGAAGCCTCAACTAGGGTTATGTTGACTTTGATGGATTGTTGACCACTTTTTGACACCAAACTCTTTGATAAATCTACATACAAAGTTTGCAAATACACATGCAGAGAGGGCAAAAAGTGTTAAGGGTTAGAGTATAGGGGTTTGCCTTGGTCAAACCCCACTTTGGTAATCAAACCCTATAAAATGAAATGGAATAGAAAGAGAATGATAAATATATAAAATGAAATGTGATAAAATTACCAAACCCTTGATGTAGAAATTTGAAGATATGCAATGAAGTGCTCCAACGGATGACTTGATTATGCTTAGAGTGCTTGAAAATGATTAAGTGAATGAATACTTGAATGAATGCTTGAATGAATAGGGGGAGTTAAAATGAGAGGAAAACCCCTTATTTATACTTGATTTTCCTAAATTTCTTGAAAATAACACATCACAGGCTGACCTCAAGGGTTAGAGAATAAAATCCTGCCAGAAAATTGAAATAATTTTGATTTTTGTGCCAAATAGGACTAAGTTTCCCCTATTGGTGACTTAGTCCCACTTAAGAAATTTAAGTGGGTGTCAGGAATTAAAGGGCATTAAATGATGTCTAACGAGAATATCCTCAAAAACACACTTAAGAAAGGCTAGGAAATGCATTAAGGGGACATTTAAACACGAGAAAGGGTTGAATTAGTGATGCCAAGTCTAGAAAAGTGTGAGAGTTTGTTACAACTCTTTACAACACTTTGAAATAAGACTTGGTAAGTGATAAAAATGAGTTATTTAAGTGAATTATAATGAAAGGGTCCTAGAAAAGTGTGAAAGTGGGTTACAAAACTTCACAACACTTTTACAAGACATCTTAGAAGTCTTTAATGATTCTCAAGGGTCCAAGACCTAATGTGAATGTGTTGACCACATTACAACATTAAATCTAGGCAAAATCAAGCCAAATTCCACTAGAAGGGCCTGAACATGAGAAAAAGTAGAAGGGTTACTTTTTCTAGGTCCACATCATCTAACCTCTATTATATTCATCTATCCATCCTACTAACATTTCTATCCTAGTATCATGATTCTCAACCACTGGTCCTTGGCCATATGTTGGTACCTGTTCAATCAGTACCTTAGCCTCAACCCTCCACCTCTAGCATCAGGCTCTCTCCCTATCTTGGCCTCTCTGCTATCGGCCACCCACAACACCCCATCTTGATCAATAAATTGAAGTGGTCTCCATAGGACCCACCATGCATCTTAGTCTTGAGTGGTACCTTGATTGTCTTAATTGTCAACCCAGATCTACTAAACTAATCTAAGCTGAGAAAAATCCATGAGAGCTATCTAGGGAGAGGGGACATACCCCTAATTTTCAATCTCTCATACAATCTGAGTAAATATAGCATAATAATAATTTGTAGGCACGTCCTGTTTCTCTTCAAACTATTATCGGACCCTGTTTGGGACATATCCCTTGAGAATATATTGGGTCTGCCTAATGAGCCATCTATTCTGACAATAATATGGAAGATGATCTCCATCTTCATCCCATGCCTCTATCTATAGCCATGGACACCATTTGAACTCAATAGTATCATCAATCTAGCATCTCTAGTGATCTAAGTCTCCAAGATGTTGTTGTGTCAGCATGCCCTCATATTGGTATACCATTGGATACTTGAACTCCTTATTTATATCTCCAATAGGTATGAGCACGATAAAGTGTTCCCAAGCCCAAATGTGTACTAGTGTAACTCTAACAGATAAGATAGTAGTAGATCGATAAGAAAACTGATGCATATCATGATAAAGATGTTCCATAATGCATGGACCCCATGCGAAGACACATGCATCCTCCATAATCATATCTAATACCTGACGCCATCTGACACTAAATAATTTGGACCTCCTATCTAGCATTCAACTTCCCGTAAATCATACCAACCATGATGATGGCACTATCACTAACAAAGTTGATATACTAACAAAGATCAATCTGTCCATCATCTACCTCAAACTCAAAATCTCCTAGGACTCTCTCTAGGGCCTCCTCACTACTATCGAAATCGTAGATAACCCTCTTTCTGTGGATGGGTACTCTCAAAATCTACCACACATCCTCAAGTGTAATGTTGGCCTCTCTAGTTGGATGATGAAAACAAGATATCTTAGAGTGCCATCTCTCAACCAATGTTGTCATCAAGGCTAGATGAGCCCTGATCTCTTGCATGTAGTCAATGTAATACAACCCTATAGCACTAAGGAACTCCACGTCAATCTATCTCAATTCAGTCATCCGGTCTAAGACCTATGATCATCACTCTTGAGAGAGAATAGAGCATAGAACCACCTACAATCATAGTGCTCACAACGTCAAATTCTCAAAAAATTACAAAAAAATCTAAGTCTAATTGAGCCTAAAAAAATAAGGTTTTTTACAAAAGCATCGCTTGATGCCAATCAAAAGTGAAACTTTTTATAAAAGTGTTACCTCCCTAAAACATATGGAAGCCAATTTTTAAAAGCGTCACACCTTGACAATAAAACATGTAAAATGTTCCAAACCTGATGCTTATGTTATAACTCGACACTTTTGCCAAAAGAGTCACATCAGTGTTCAAACACACGATATTGGATTACATAAGTGTTGCTCTAAAAGTGACGCATTGTTTGAACTAGTTTCAACCCTAATTTTGACCACCTAAAAGTACGTGCAAGGAAACCAGGGTTAGACACATACTGGAGCACTTGCTCTCGTAGGCTACTAGAACTGATAAACTTGATCTACGTGATGTGGTTCTCAAACTACATGCACCTTTTGTATCAGTGTCTCATGAAGGTCTTGAAGCAAGAAATCACTCTAAGCTTTAGAATTTTCAAAATATCAATGTGCAAATGAAGATAAATTGAACCCAAATACATATATATGACCCCAAAACTTATGGTTTTTCCCTTGGCCACCTTGATAGCTCATTTTTCATACTGGCCTATCAATCCTCATCAGTTTCTAGGACCCCTAGGGCCTAATTTTTTGTCTTCTTCTCACTGAAACCAATCTTATCATCTTGTTGTGAGTCTGACCTGATTTATTTTTTTGTGGTTGACCTCTTGAGGGGGAATTCCTAACATCCTACCATCCTTCCATCATCCACTAGGGCATAGTGGGACATTCATTTTTTTTAAATTTTCTCTAAGCAACAATGGTCTTTGAAATAATGTAACAAGTACATTGTATCAAAGAGGGGAAAAATGTAGACATCTAAAAATGCCTAAACGTATCACACATTTAATAATTTTTTCATCATTTTTATCACTAATTCCTCATTTTCCATCATTTTCCTCACTTTCATCACTAATCCATCATTTTCATCACTTTCTCATCATTTCTCATCATTTTTGTCATTTTCATCACTTTTCACCATTTTTCATCATTTCCCCTCAAAATCACCTTATTTCCTCTATTAATTAAATGATTTTGAATTTATTTAATTAATTCATCACTTTTTACTATTTTTTCTCTATCCCCCCTAATTAAATAAAATTTTAATTATTTAGTTGAAAAATTCTATCTCCCATAATTAAATAATTTTTAATTATTTACTTATTGAATTTTCTTTCCTCCACTTGCATATGGAGTATTCTTTTTTCAAAAAGGAATATTCTCATCCTCACATAATTAGATAATTTTGCATTATTTAATTAATCTAATTTCCCCTCTCAAAAGCATATTCTAAGGAATATTCTTTTTAAAAAAAAAATATCTCAAGGAATTCCCTAAAATTAAGGAGATATTTTGAGTTAACTAAACCTCTCAATTAATACTAACCCTTGATCTTTAAGATTGTATTTTAACCGTCGATCTCAAGATCTAATCTCCACCCTTGATCTGATTTTTGAAAATCTATAAAATAAGGCATCTCCCTCCATCTCAAATAACCTTGTAATGAAATCATGTCATTTGAGTATTCATTTGAGCATATATCATTTTGAGTATCCTTTAGGTCAATTCAAGCTTTTACAATCATGGGTGCTAAGGGTTGAGCAATCCAACATCAAATCAACATACATAATGGAATGTTAGGTTTGAACTACTTTGATTATGATTATGATTTTGATTATGTAGGAGCACTAAATTTCATTAGTTAGTGGGTTTTATGAATCTTTTTCATGTGGGTGTTTGATATTTCTAAGCTTGATTGCTTCAATTGTTCTTTTAATTGATTTTCCACTAAACCCATTACATAGTGACAAAGCTTTCAATCAAAGATTTTTATGACACCATATAAATAGAGGACATGAGCTACAACCTCTATGTAGGTGTAGGTGGTAGTATTATATATGGTATAATTTTCACTATAGTAGATATTACCTAATTAATGAGATTTTTTAGTCAATATATGGCTAATCCAAGGAAAAAACATTAGATTGTAATTAAGAGGATAATTGTATGCATTTTTGGCACTTTAAAATATTATATTTTCTACTAGGGGTATTTTAGTGGACCTAGAATGATACTATCATGTTCTTGTAGTTTCCCTAGAGCAGTTTTATAGAGGAAATGTATTATAAATTCAATAAATGTGTAGTGGTCATGTACTAAACATCATAGATTCAATTATATTTTAATTGAGTGGGAGATGTTAATAGAAATAAATCTACCAATGGGTATGTGTTTACCTTTTTTTTGGCATGATTAGTTGGATGATAAAAATTAGTAGGCTATGGTTTCTCTTTCAAGGATATAGATGAAGTAATGGTAGTTACTCATGCCTATAAGGAGGAATTTTAAATTAAAATATTGGGAATTGAGTCATAATATAATATTGATTCAATATGAAATTTAGAATTGTGATGAATTGGTGAATAATTATATCTTTCATGTGTGAATGAAGCACATTTTTATATAGTATAATTATGTTTGTTACATTATGGAGGATGAGGAAATTATTGTTAATAAGGTGGACACATTAGTGAGTGTTTTATTTGCTTTGACAACGCTCATGAACACAAAGAAGTTTAAATCATAAAAGATAACTATGGAGATTATATTTAACATTTAATTTAATTTTTTGGAGGTCATTATGATTCTTGTAATGCATACAAGTGGTATATTGTTAGGACTATGTGTTATAAACCTCAAGGGTTGGTGTAGGGGCACCAAGTTTATTTTGCAAATTTTGGTCAAGCAAGGTCTAATGTTAGGTTTGTTGGTGTTTGAGTCTTATTTGGGTCCAATAAGGTCATAAGAGACCATTTATGGTGTAATAAGTCATATTGAGGTCATTTGAGTTCATTTTGTTACATTTTTGCAATATTTCCAAATGTTGTCATGAAAAGATATAAAAATGCAAATTATGGGAAACCAATGGTCATGGAGTTTAAAAGTTGGTTGAGTCAATTTTATTTGGTGTAAAAAGAGTTTATAAACCTCATACAATTCGAAGTTGGAGGTTGGAGACTTTGTATGTGAAGAAGAATCAATAAAATACCTTAGTTTCTCTGTAATTTCTATGTATTCTTCATTACAATCCATTGTTCCAAGTTGTTATTCAAGTTTTTATTGAAAGGAATAGATCAAATATATTGTGAAGTGGATAGAGACATGGGATATGAGAATTTTTTATTTTTATTGGTTTGTTTTCATCAAATATTGAGAGTTTTATAAGCATTTTTCTACAGGTGGGTCTATATACATAGTTCTAAGGGTTTGTAGTCATTAAAAATGCAATAAACCCCCATTCCACCATTATATTTCTCTATAAATTTGTGGAATTAGTGGTCTAGGGTAGGTTTAGGTTTCCACAAGGTTTCAAGAGTAGAGGAGGTGAGTTGAGTGGTTTTGGGTGATGCCCTAGTTGGCAATTCTATGTGTTTTTGGTGAATTTTGATGGTTAAAGAGTGGAAATGGTTGAAAAATCTTGGGGCAGAAAATTTTGAGGGTTGATTAAGCATAGGAAGACTTATTGGATAATTTTTGATGCATTGGAAAGGTGTGGAGAAGTTGGGAATGTAGTTTTTCAATAAACCCCTGTGGAATGGCTTGAAATGAGGGTTTTGTAATAAGTTGACTTAGTAAGTGTTTCTCTGGTTAAAGATTATGGATTTGGAGGTTTTATAATCTGGTAAAATACTTTCCAAAGGAATTTTGGGTTGGAAGGTTGTTTAGGAGAGGGTTGCTTTGTAAATTTGGGCTAATTGGAGCCATGTTTAGCGTTCTAGTCCAATTTCAGAGAGGTTGTTCCAAAATAAACATAAGTGGTTTTGAGATATGTCTTGAAATGGCTTAATGGGTGTTTTAAATAACTTTTTTTTTTGTGTGGGTTTGATGAGTATTGTGGAAGTTATGATCAGTTTTCACTGTTTGCACTACTACAAGACAAGAATGGTGGATTTGAGAGAATGTGCCAAGATGGAGTTTTGGTGATTGGAAAGTTGGTTATTTTTTCTTGCATTGTGTTTGTAAGAAGGTTTCCTCCCTGATCTGCATCAAGGGTCTTGGGTTTAACTAAGTTATATAATATTTTGAATATTTAAATTTTATATGCTCAAATGGAAAAGGTGTTCCCACTAAGATGATATGTTGATATTCTCTTGTTGCAACTATTTACCATCTATCATTAGTATTATGATAGTTGTATGAAGTTACTTAATAGGGATTTACTAAGTGGATGGTGACAATAATCTTTAACCAATTATATATATTATGGGTAAGAGGTATGTAAGTGATAATTATTAAATCTACATGGAGTGCTTGGTAGATAATTTGAACCCCATTTGGCATAAGGAGTGAAATTCATCAAATAAGAGACATTTTTTGAATGAACAAGACAACTAAGAGGGGGGGTGAATCAATTTTAGAAAATGAAAACATCAAAACCCTCAACAGTAATCAAATCCACATGAATTCATTAAACCCTTATTCTGTTAAAGTGATTAATCATGAAATGTAGATAACAAAAATTGAAATAACAATACCATACACAAGACAACACCGAATTTATGTGGAAAACCCAATGAGGGAAAAACCACGGTGAGGATTATATCACAATATAAGTAATTACAAAATTGGTACAAAGGCTCACTGACAAAATAAGACACATGATCCAAAAAGGCTCATAGCTAAGGCTCACTGCCACAACAAGAACACAATAAGATAGAAGAGAAATGTTACAAAGAGAACAACTTCTCAATGCAATAGGGAATCCACCAAAAATTATCCAACACCTTCGCAACCTTGTTTGAAATATTGTAGACACCTTCAACTCACTGTATTTAGAAGTCCAACACTTTGAAGCTCGCACTGCTCTTCTCAATATTTCATTCCACTCTTCAAAAAATTGCATCACTTGTATCACAAACCTCTATTATTTTATATTTTCTATCTTGAGAATCTTCAACATCTCGACTCATACTTATGCTGTCCTCAACCTTGAAAAATTTCTCTAAGGTTGGCAATACATGCTTCATACTTTTCAATTTCAAATTAGGTCAGCACTAAACATTCCCACAGTGGATAGGAATGAAAGTGGACCAAAACAACACTTATCTGGGACCCAAATTAAATATCACATGCTACACTACACCTTCATTAATACTTGAACATCTTTGAATGTAGTGTAAACACCAGGTCGATTGTTACCCGTGAAAGCACATTAAACATTAAGTACACACTTACTTAAAACAATCAGAAACTCCTAGACAACAAAATTCACTTGAAAATGATCCAAGATCATCCTGAAAACCAAAAAATTCCTTTGCAATAATTTTCACTTGAAGATTATAATCATACTCTTTATCCAAACAACACTATTATATATTGCAATACACTGTAACTCAAAAGACCTTCTTCCAATATGCCTAGCCATGAATCATCTTGACACAAACAAGAGAACAACACCATTAACTCTCCTTCAAAACCACAAGTCCTGAAAAAAAACTACAGAGAAATGTGGAGAAAACACATTTCTCCCAAACATCTTTATACAACATTGCAAAACTAGTTCACATATTGGTGAACACAACTTTCTTTGAACGTTGATCTAGAAACCCAGATTCTGGGTATAGAAACTCTAAAAAATTCTAGCCAACATATCCAAGCCACAAAAGCATATCTTGAACCTAGAAGAATGTGGAGAAAAACCATAACAAACCCCTATTTTCCCCCTTTTTCAAATAAAAGGTATTTTTTTTACCTTTTATTTACCTTTTTTTTCTTCCAACTAATCCCCTTCTTTCCCGGAGCTGCCGTTCGCAAACCGTACGTCCAATCAACTCCATTCAAAAGTTAATGTTTCTTAGTTTTTCACCCTCTATCCAACGGTCTCCTCCATTTTTTTCTATCGAGAAGTCATCCGGGCCCCCTTGTTCCTTCCCCAACCGCCCTCTCGAGGGGGCATACCCTATCATTTTCTTCCATCCATTTGAGGCAGGCACTGGGGCATCCCTCTCCTTTTCTCCTCCTCTTGGATAGCTCATTCAACCTCTTTCAGGCAGGGGCATCAATCCCTGTCACTTTCTTCATCCCCGACATTTTTTTCTTTCTTCGAAACACTATTATTTTAACAATATTTCGAAGAGGGGCAAAATGTAGACACCCAAATTTGATCACTCCCATATGATCAAATTTACCTCTTTATTCATCAATTTTGTCAATATTAATTAATTTAATTAATATTACACTTCCCACAAAAAGTATTTAATTTAATAATTAAACACTTTATTTACCTTTCTCCTCTCTAAATTAAATAAATACACCAATTTTTTTAATTTAGTCATTCTAACCTTTTGAATTAAAATCAATTTAAAATTCTTCTTTTCTCCCTCCTTGTCACATCCTCCATAATCCATCACTAATTTGAATTAATTTAATTAATTCATATTTAGGGTGTGCATCCTCTTAATCAAGGATTAATGTCACATCCTCCTACATTTGCCACTTGTCTCTAATCTTCCATTAATTATCATAATCAAGTATTTGCACAACTTTAATCAAAGTCATTAACCACTTTTAGAACCACTTTTTAGTCAATCTTTCCATTTTTCCTTTTTAGCATTGACCCTCTTTCCCATGTGAATTTTTAATTCACATTTATTTATTCTAGATTCTCCTCTTCCCTATGTGAATTTTTAATTCACATTCTATCTTCCAAGGCTTCTAGAACCTTGGACTTGTCACATCATCCACATGTGACCAAGTCCCACCTTTTTGGAGCTCACCTTTTATCCTTTAGACTCTCCTAAGAATGTGAATTTTTAATTCACATTTATTTCTCCAACCACCTCTCCTTTTCCCATGGAGATTTTTGAGGAATTCTAAAATTTCTCAAATGTCCCTTTCACTCTCACTTGGGGACAAGAAATTCCTTTTTGAGGAAATCTTCTCACTCCCCAAGGTACTTGGAAGGTACTTGTCCTTCCTCCACCTCATGTACCTTTTGGACACCTCACTTACACCTCATCTCCTCTTAGCCACTTCACCATCCACATGTCAAGATGAGAGGGCTTGTGAGTTCTCAATCCACCATAGCCCTTCATCTTGACCTTGTTGGATGAATCTCAACTTTTGAATTCTCTAGAGAATTCAAACTCTTCTATAAATACCCCCTCCTCAAGGGCATTTTCAACACTTTCATTTTGAGCAACCTTATGCTGCCAATTTGCATTCTCAAGCATTTGCTATCATTTAGCCATCCATTTAGTCATTTTGCATTATCAATCTTGCATCTAGTAGCATCAAAAGCCATCTAAGGAGCATACAAATTCATCTAAATCAAGGGCCAACCAAGGAGTCTTCAACAGCAAGGAAGGTATAATCGATTTGCATTTTATTTCATCTATTTTCCTTGTTTTATCACTCTTTAGGCTAATCATTGAAGTGTTCTTAGTGTTTTATCATTTGCATTTTAAAATATTTTGCACATTAAAATAGGGTAAAATTCCAAGGTACGCATCAACAAATTCCAAAAACATTCTAATATCTTCCATCCTAGCCATAGGAGCAAATGTCTCCTTAGAGTCTATTCCTTCCACTTGTGAATAACCCTTACACACAAGTCTTGCTTTATTTCTTGCCATTTCTCCATTCTTATTCAACTTATTTCTGAATACTCACTTAGTTGCAATTATGTTTATATTCACTGGTCAAGGAACCAATTCCCAAGTTTGATTTTTCTCAATCTGCATAAGTTCTTCTTCCATTTCCTTCATCCAATGTTAATCTTTGCATGCCTCACTTACTATTTTAGGTTCAACTTTAGAAAGCATAGATTTACCTCAACTTTAGCAACTCTGCTTCTTTTCAATACTCCTTTCCTCTTTTCTCCAATGATCTATTCTTCAGAATGATTATTTTGCACATACTTAGGGGCTTTAGGGGTCTTCTCAAAAGCTTCTTCCTCTTCATTATGTACTTCTTTTTCTTCTTCTTCTTTGCAATCAGGTTCATCTGACACATATCCATCTACTATAATTGAATTTTTCAAATTCTCATCAACCTTAACATTTTCACTTTCAACAATCTTTCTTAGACTTTTGTTGTAACATTTATAAAATTTTATTTTAGTAGAATATCCAAGGAAGATACCTTCATCAGACCTTGCATCAAAATTTCCCAACTTTTCTTCATCTCTTTTGATATAAAACTTTCTTCCAAATACTCTAAAGTACTTCATAGTAGGAATCCTTCCATACCACAACTCATAGGGAGTCTTTGTGCTGTTATATTTTTCTTGAACTCTGCTAAGTATGTAAACAATAGTATGAATTGTTTCTCTCCAGTAGAATTTCGATAGAATTGTTTCTTTCATCATAGTCCTAGCAGCTTCTTAAACTGGCCAATTTTTCCTCTCAACAACTCCATTTTGCTAAGGAGTTCTATGGGTAGAAAAATGCCTCTTTATTCCACGAACTTCAAAAAACATGTTAAACTCATTGGAGGTGAATTTTCCACCTTTGTTAGATCCCAAAAAAATGATTTTCAGATCCATTTCATTCTCAACCATAGCTTTAAATGCCTTGAATCTATCTAATGCATCAATGTTTTCTCTAAGAAAAGTAACCCATATCATTCTAGAGTAATCTTTAATTAAAAGCATAAAATACTTCTCACCCTTATAGGACCACAAAGATTTGTATGTATTAATTCTAGTAGTTCGGTAGTAGATTGTTCCTTTCCTTTGAAACTACTCCTTACTTGTTTTCCAAACTGACAATTCTTCCAAACAACATTGATAAGATTTGTAATTCTTGGTAAATATCCCAGTACATGAACTTAACTGATTCTCACCAAATTATAAAATTCATGTGACACATCCTTTGGTTCTATAACCAACTTTCATTAATCTGAGTCATAAAACAATGCCCATCAACACCCTTATGCTGATAGATGTTTCCATCTGTCCTTTTACCAATAGAAATCATAGTTCCAGTCCCTTTTTTGATCTCACATTTTTCATCCTTAAACACAAGATTATATACTTTGCTACACATTTGTCCAAAACTCAAAATATTATGCCTTAAACCCTTAACATAGTAAACATCCTTAGTATTATGCTTTTCATCAAAATTGATTGAACCTATTCCACAAATTTTAGCTCCTGAATCATCTCCAAATTTAACTAATCCACCATCATACTTTTCAAGTTAAAAAAACTTTTGTCTTCGGTCATGTGATTAGAACAACCACTATCAACAACCTAGTAATTCCTATCTTGTTTAACATGAAAAGTAGAAACCAAAGTCCATTCAATCTTATCCTTCTTCTCCAAAACAATTTCCTTCACACAACTTTCAGAGTTAGCAGAACTAGATTCATCTTTTATAGCAAAGAACAAGAATTCAATATCATCAACATCTCCATAATCAGATTCATCATCAGAAATACCAACATCTTTGACATATTAACTTCTTTTAATCATTTTTCTGGTGGAACCTGCAAAATCCATGGCCATTTCAATAATTTTTGCCCCTTGTGCCTCTAAGTTTCTTCCATTTTGTCTGTTTAGGGTTCAAAAATTATATAAAGGGCTCAAACCCTTATATCCTAAAACCCTAAACCCTTTGTGTGCACTTTTGTTCTAAAATCATGTTGGCATCTTACTTCGGCTTAGCTTTGTCCTTCTAAGTTGCAACCTTATGTCATTGTCTTGTCATTTTCCTAGCCATGGCCCCTTCTAATGTTTTGTCATTTTCCTAAGTTTTAGATTTCTAGGTTTTTCTAACTTATGCCATGGGGTTTTGGAGTTTTATAACCTCCTGACTTGGCAATATCTTTGTTATCGACAATTTGAGGATTTTTCAAACTTTGCAACCTCTGACATGAGGTTCTGAGGTTCGGGTTTTGGGTGACTTAGCAATTTATTTTTTATTGGAAATTGCCAGTCATCCAAGTTATAACTTATGTCTAGGTGGTCATGTGTTCACCAACCCCTTTACCTTGTCTTTCCGATCCCTTCCCCATTTGAAATATTTGATCTTTTCCTAGGTCGTGGGCTAAAAATATTTCATCCCCCCTAAGTCTTATGTCCTAGGGTGGCCCCCTTTTAATCATGACTTATACACATGTGTGTATTAACCCTTTAAATGTGCAGGTAGGCCCTTGATCGAATGATAGATACCAAAGTAAAAGCATTCACTACATCTTGGCCATTCCCTACTAGCCCTGCTCGAATAAAATATTGCTTTCCAAAAGGCAGCAGGGTTAGTGGGATAGTGATGTGTGTCTCTGGTGGGATCTACAGGGGAAACAAACATAATAGTGGGATGTGATGTCACCATGGCAGATGGAAAAGGGATCAACGATCACAATCAAGAGGATCCAATGGTGCTTGTTAGTTCTGCTGAGTTTTTGGTGGATCTTAGCTTGGTCTCGTGGGGTAGCAGAGAGTGGTGGAGATTAATCCACGGTGGAGACATGTTGACTGTTAATGAAGATGGTGGGACCTGGAAGGTGGGTGATGATGGTGGTTGATGACAAAGGTTGACAAGTGGTGTGGCCCAATTGGATGATTGGATAACTCACATCATTATTGTGAGTCATGGGGTGTTGTGATGGTGATGATCAAGTGGCCTAGATTTAAAGGTTTTAAATTTGATGGTCAAGTTTTAAAGTTATGGGTAGTGAGCGATAGGTGTTGGATCTTGGTGCGATTAAGATATATCAATGACCACAATTCAAAGTGTGATTTCCCAACGGTTAATTGCTCTTGTTCATGGGTATTGATTGTGCAGTAATGTTGTATCCATTTCTCAGCTACTAGATCGATTCCAGACAGTTTCAAATCGTGTTCTTGCGCTTCTTCCAAGGCCAAAGTGATTGTTGAGTGGCACCATTTATTTCTTGGAGTGTTGCAATGGTTTTTTTCTTTTTCTAGTTATGTTCTTCCTGATCCTGATCGCGGATTTCCTAGGAGTGCCATTCTTGTTTTCAAAATTCCATCAATCCTGGAGTGTGTTCAAGGTGTCAGAGGCCTTTATGGCTGGTTGTTGATCCATTTTTTGGGGGAATTATTGTAGTTTGTAATATGATTGGATCTAATCCTTTCTATAACTCTGATTGAGTTAGGGCTGGGGTTTGAATTTGAAATTTGAGTTATGCTTGCACTATAAAGGCAAGTTTTGTTGATTTTGTACTGTTCGGACATCTACTCTCCAACCCGAGTGGTCTGGTGTAGTTTTTCCCTACTAGATTTTGTTTCTATGATTTCTATAATTCTTTTCTTTCAGTCAAGTTGAATAGGGTAAGTCCTTTGGACATAGATAGGGAATGTAATGAGCTATGCTCTATAATAACAACAAATGACCGCCATACAACATTTGTATTCTGATTCATTATATATGTCAATTTGTATGTTCTCCAAATATTGTATGCATATTATCTTTAGAATCAATATAATTAAGGGTTGTGTTGATGCTTCAAACATATTTGTTGTTTGAGTTATGTTTATGTTTTCCTATCATTCAAGGAGTGGTGTAATTGCTTGCATAGAGATAACAAGGGTATTGTAGTGCAGTGTAGAGAACTAAGTAACATGTTGATTATCCTTTTATTCGTTTCCTGCTGCAAGGTAGTAGGGTTATGAGAAGCTAGGGTTGGTTTGTTGTAGGATTTTATTTCATTCCTGACTCTGTGTGGATTAGGCACTAGTCAAGGAGGTTCACAAAGTATGAAGCTAGGGTAGAATCAAATATTTTATTTCAAAGACATTTCCTGCTTTCTTAGTTTAGATTTGCTTTCATGTTTTCCCTTTCCACACTACCACAAGCCATTGTTAGTAGCGAAGGTTGTAGAGATGATTTATCCATTTGAAGGCCTTCCACAATTATAGTGTGATGATCTGCATTAATATATATGGATACCCACCTTGGTCCTATAGAGCCTAAAGTGCAGAGGAGAGGCTTTCCAATTGGTCATTTCCTGTTTGTTGGCCACTAACCTAGGGTATCTGAGTATAAGAAGTAGCTTCCCTTTAGGAGATGCTAGACCATTAGCTGGAAACACCAACACTTTCCTTTATTCTCCTTACTCTTATTGTTCACAACTCTGTTTGGACATCTTGAAGATAATGACCTACATTTCCACAACTAAAAAATTTGAAAGATAGTTTACCTTTGTACTTAATGGTGCCCTTTTTCATCCTTCTTACAAAATTATCTTCCACATCATCAAAATCATCTCCATACAAATCTTCAATCTTTTCTAATTTTCCAGCCTTAAAAGTAGTCTCTACTTCTATACCATTTTTCAAACCAAGCTTTCTCATTTCAAATGAATTTAGTGTACCAATCAACTGGTCTCTAGAATAAGTATTAAAATTTGCAACTTCCTCTATAGAAGATACCTTTTCATTGTATGGATTAGAAGCAGTTCTAAGAACTTTCTTTACCACCCAAGGTTCTTTAACATGTGCAGCAAGACCTCTCATAGCACTTACTAGTTCATAAATCCTCTACATGTAGGTAGAAATTGTTTCATCTTCAAAAGTTCACATGGTCTCAAATTGTGTCTTCAGATTCTACAACTTTTCTTTTTTGACCTTGTCATTTCCTTCATAAATTCTCTCTAACTCATCCCAAACTTCTTTAGTAGTCTTAAGATTCATAACTTTAACCAATTCAAAATTTGAAAGACTATTTTTCAAAATAAATATTTCCTTAGCATTTACCTCATGTGCCTTGATCTCATCACTTGTGCTCAGACCATTCAAAGGTGCAATATACTGATTCTTTATTTCCTTTTCAATTTCAAATCCATGGGCTTCCAAATATCCTTCCATATTTTTCTTCCAGAATGCATAATATGTTCCATCAAATCTAGGGCATTCTAATTTTCTCACCATCCTGGATCTACATCAAATGGTTAATATCTTATCCAAGGAACCTTGCTTTGATACCAATTGTTGAATGAACAAGACAACTAAGAGGGGGTAGATTAAGTTGTATCAAATTAAAACATCAAAACCCTCAACAGTAATCATATCCACATGCATTCATTAAATCATTATTCCGTTAAAGTGATTAATCATGAAATGCAGATAACAAAAACTGAAATAACAACACCATACACAATACAACACCAAATTTATGTAAAAAAACTAATGAGGGAAAAACCATAGTGAGGATTAGGTTACAAAATAAGTAATTACAAAACTGGTACAAGGGATCACTACCAGAATAGGACATACTGTCCCAAAAGGCTCACAACTAGGGCTCACTGGCACAAAAAGAACACACGAAGATAGAAGAGAAATGTTACAAAGAGAACAACTTCTCAATGCAATAGGGAATCCACCACAAATGTTCCAACACCTTTGCAACCTTGTTTGCAATAGTGCAGACACCTTCAACTCACTGTATTCAGAAGTCCAACACTTTGAATCTCACACTGCTCTGCTCAAACTCACACTTTACTCTTCAAAAATTCGCATCACACACCTTTTTTCTTTTATCTTTTCTATCTTTAAAACCTTCAACATCTCGACTCATACTTATACAATCCTCAACCTTGAAAACTTTTTCCAAGGTCGACAATACACACTTCATACTTTGTAATTTCAAATTAGGTCGGCACTAAACATTCCTGCGATGGATAGGAATGAAAGTGGACCAAAACAACACTTAGCTAGGGCCTAAATTAAATCTCACATGCCACACTACGCCTTCATTAATACTTGAACATATTTGAATGTAGTGTAAACACCAGGTTGATCGTTAGCCATGAAAACACATTAAACATTGAGTACACGCTTCCTTAAAACAATCTAAAACTCATGGAAAACAAAATTCACTTGAACACGATCCAAGATCATCTTGAAAACCAATAACTTCCTTTGTAAAATTTTTTACTTGAAGATTATAATCATATTGTTTATCTAGACAACACTATTAGATACTGCAATACATTGTAACTCAAAAGACCTTCTTCGAATATGCCTAACCACGAATCCTCTTGACAAAAATAAGAGAACAACACCATTAACTCTCCTTCAAAACCATAATTCCTAAAAATAAACTCCAAAGAAATGTGGAGAAAGTACATTTCTCCTAGAAATATTTGTACAACACTGCAAAACCAGTTCACATACTAGTGAACACAACTTTCTCTAACCAACGATCTAGAAACCCAGATTCTAGATATAGAAACTCTAAAAAATTCTAACCAAAATATCCAAGCTACAAAATTAGATCTTCAACCTAGAAGAAATGTGAAGTAAAACTAGAACACCTTTGCAAACCTAAACAATACCTTTGCAACACCCTGTTTCCTTATTTTATCAATTTTCTCAGCATCCTCGACATCTTCATCAAACAAAAAACTTCATCAACACATAATTGACATCAATGACAACACCAACTTGTTGACATTAATGATAAAACCTCCATACTTGCAACAACATTATATGTGTGAAGGAGTTACACTTGATAGTGTGGCTTATGGGTTGAATGTGAATCACCTTGACTAGTATTTGGATCATGGTTTTGGATAACCACTCTTGGTTACATGGTACTTTAGAGGAATCCTAAGACTACATTGATGTAATTCTTTGTTATATGTCATTGGTTTTATGATATTCATAATAATATTGAACAAGGGGTCACTAAGTGGACTAGCATATTTAACAAGTTATATATAGCATGGATAAGAGGTGTGTAAGTGATAATTACTATACTTAAATGGAGAACTTGAAAACTCTTTATATTTGTAGCACAATGATGGATAGGCCAATCATTGAGAGCTTTCACTTTGTCATGTTTTTTATGCACTCCATTATGATCAATAACAAAACCTATATATTTCATATAATATTGACCAAAGAAGGATTTCTTTATCTTAGCTTGAATTTGGTGTTGTTGTATAAGATCTAAAGTAGTGCGAGCATGTTCTTCTAAAGATTTGTTGAACATAATAATACTATATAAATAAGCAATGATGAAATTATCTAGGTGAGCTCTAAAAATATCATTAATGAGTCACATAAATATGGTAGGAGCACTACTTAGTTAAAAAGGCATCACTAACCATTCAAAAATTCTAGATTTAGTTTTTGAGGTAGTTTTCCAACAATTAATAGGATCAATTATTACTTAATGATAGCCTAAAGTGAGATCCATATTTATAAAATACCAAGCTCCCTTAAGATGATATAGAATGTCATAAATCCTTGGAAGGGATATTTGTTCTTCACAATGCATTTATTTAAGGGTTTCTAGTCAATGACAATTATCTATTCATCCTTCTCCTTTTTCGAAATGATAAAGGCTAGAGATCCATAAGGAGAGGTGCCATGATGGATCTTCCCTTCTTCCATTAGAATTTTGATATGATTATCTATTTCTATTATTTGTAAGAGGTGGTATGCTAGAAAATTTGGTAAGGAGGACATTGGAACAAAATCTATAAAATTATTGATGGTTCTAAAAGGTGGTAAAACTTTGGGATCTTCAAAAATACTTACTATATATATAGTATATAGTATATAATATATATGTAGTTGTTAATATATAATATATATTATATACTATTGTTGGATGAATATTTTGTAATCCCTTTACAAATTATGAAATAGTGATTTCAAGCATAGTTATGACGAGATAAATCTCTCCTCTCAAAAAGGGGAGGCTCCCTTCTTACTACTTATTGAAACAAAAGTAAACTATGTTAAGCTAAAGGTATTTACACTAGCTTTAACCATGTGGGGAGTGTGTTACATTCATAATTTTCTCTTCTTTTAGAAAAGATGTTTACAATGTTTCACAGTAATATTCAACAATGCTTCTACACTTCTAATATTAACCTAAGCAATAATCACCAATATTTTTGATTGAACGTGTGAATAATCAAAGATACTAGTGTAAATATGTGATAAGTGATCAAAAGACACACAAAAGCACAAAGTCTTTTCACTGCCTTCAATAAGAGTTTTGTAGTAACCAATGACGTAAGTTGAAGCACAAAGTCTTTCAACTCACTTCACATAAATATTTACATACCAAGCGAATAATCCCAAGCACAAAGTCTTCAAATTATCCTCCAGAAAGATTTTAAAATAACCATATCACCAGTTGGAGCACAAAGTCTGTCAACTAATAATACCACTGATTCACGAAGTGAATAACTACAAGCTCAAAGTCTATATAATTATCCACCAAGAAATGATTTCAACACACAATTTCAAGTAAATGATATAACACAAAGTTCATATAACTTATCTTTAAAGTCCTCCAATTGTAATAAAGAAATACCACTTATCTAGTCAACACAAAAGAAATCAATAAGAATGATGTAAGAACATCCTTACTCATACAAATTTGATTCAACACAAAGTTTGATATCAAAATTTACCTTCTTTATTAATTGGAATTGATCTTGTAATTTGAACTCAAAGTCTCAAAGTTTATTCTCAATTTGGGCAACACTTCATTGCAAAAGATTAAAGGTCCTAATTACAAAAGAGCTCTCTCATATTTATAGATGAGAGCTAAAGAACTATTCTAGGAAAAGTTTAACTACTTTGACTTATTCAACATTGGAGGACTTCATTGTTGTTACATGCATTTACAATTTTGGAAATGAAAAATGATATGTAAATTATCATACACTAATTACAAAAAACTTGTAAATGACATAAATTGAAATCTAAACTAAGGCATGATCAACCTTCTTCAATATTCTTCATTAGGAATTCATCATGCTTCTTCAAAATCATCTACACTTCATTTTCATCTAGCCCTGAAGTATGTTTGATGATGACACAAGCTCTTGATACCAAATCTCTAACATTGTTGCAAGATTTTTCATGTCACCCAAGGTACTATTTCAAGTTCTCCAAAAATTGAATATCAAATATTCGATCCATTAGAGGCACTGAAAACACCTGGTCTTCAAATTCTCTTTGAATCATGCTAACAAATTGCTAAACAACATTATTTGGGGGAAGTAATTTTTAACTATCATCTCACAACTTACATGTAATTTATTTAATTTTGTTAATAAGCTACAAATCATGTTCTTCACCAAGTTCACGTGTAGATTGTTGATCATTGAGTAAGTTGGTGAGGACAGTCTCTTTGTGAATTAAAGACTCTTCAATTTCTACATACATGTCTCAATTGGGAATGATCCCAAGTTCCTCCAAGGTATCCAATTTGAGTTTTCTCATTTTGATCCAAGCCTACACTTTGTTTTCCATATCCCCTTTCTCTTGAGATAAAGAATTTGTAGTGTCATCCAATTTTTCCTTTATGCTTTCCATCTTTTCCAACTTCTCCATGGAAGATCCCAACATTTCTGTTCCCAATGCAATCATGCGATCAAGATACTCGCTAACCACTCTGACCCTAGCATGTACCTTTTATACCTTTTGAATGATAAGATTTTCAGCACCAACTGTAATTGCCTCAAGCTCAATAGATTCAAAAGATTGGGTAATCTTCTGTAGCACGACCATAAGTTATTCTATATTTTCCTTATAGTGATTCTTCATCTTCTTCTCCTTGTCAAACTTCTCTATGAGAGAATCTAGAGAAGATTGGACATTTTCCTTTACACTCTTATGAGTTACCTTCCCCAATTCTACCCTTGTGATAGAGTAGTATGTAATATCCACTTCTTCATAAGTTTTGTAAGAGGGAGGCTAAGCTATTTTTGCATACTTATTACCCTCTTTATCAAACAACATCCTAAAAAGAGTCTTTTATTTCTTCTTAGTTCTTGTCTTGGTAGATGTAAGCTGTGCAAAGTCAAACTCATATGGAGAGATGGCTTCTTTTCTCCTCTTCAATGTTTGTGAAGACAACCAAGGCAGGAGTAGTGAGCTCTCTTTAGGATGCGCAGTCATTTTATGTGATGTAGTTGCTGCACTCACAAAGGTGGTAGTCACAATGGGAGGAGTGTTAGTTAAAATAATATTTGGAATTTTAGAACTAGACACTTGAACAAATTCATTCAGGAATTTATCTAAATCAAAATGTGACGTAAGGTCAAAAAATGTTGAGGAAAAACTTGGTAAAGACATAGGAGAACTAGACACATTATCTAACCCTTGTTTTGTGCTTTCAAAAGGTGACCCTAAGATAGGGGATGAATGCACATAATGAATCAACAAAAAAAGTGCAACAACACTTGTTATTGAAGGAGGAACATTAACAAGAACACTAAACCTAGATGAAGTCATAGGAGGAGGAGCGGGAGTAGACAGAACATTGGTAATTGAAGGAGTGGAAAAAGGAGGATCCTCAGGGATGTTCTCATGAAGTGAAAATTTTGATTCCTCATATATTTACTCCTCAACTTTCCCCTCTTCTTGTAGAGGATCCTCTTGTGTTTCAGTGGATGGCCCCTTTGTAGATTTCTTGCTCTTCTTGCTACCCTTGACCACAATCTTGATCTTAGGCTTTGAATGTCTGCTGGAGCTCAAAGCATCATTTTTGTTCTTGGTCCTTAGTTTAGACCTCTTGTTTGTTTGACCTTGTGTTGTCTCGTCTTCTAATCCAATCAAGAAAGGTTTCAAATTTATTCCTCTTTCTTCTAACCAAATATTTGTGTTAGCTAAAATGGGTTCAAACCTCTCTTAGATTGAGATTACCTCTTTTCGGGACCATTGAATGAGAGAAAAAGGTGAAATTGCAACATTCTTTCTTTCATAATTTGGATCCAATATGTGGTCATCATCCTCCATGTCTTCAAGGATAGTAGCGATATCCAATTCTGTTATCTAATCCAAAGTTAATTTGCAATAATTCATTTTCTTGATCTCTTGATTTGTCCTTGTGTTAGCCCATATATCTTCAATTTGATGTACATGAGAGAAAGCCATTTTGATTCGAGACTTCATACCTCTGTAATTAAAATCAGATCTTGCTTTGAATTTTTTTATTATTACCTGTTACATTTTTGACTGAACAACCTTAACCTTATGTGAAGTTTGGATAGATTATCTTCCAATTGCTAATGGGAATTTGAATTCAGGTTTATGGGATTCCATTTGTTTACTATGCACTACACTGATCTATCTACATGATTCCATCAAAACATTTTTATCGCTAAGATAATGAGGAAGCATATATGGATAGCTAGCAAAACATCCAACTCTTAGATAAGTAAAAGTCAGAAATTGTAGATAAAGGGAACCATATTTTTTCACCACCTTCCATGCTTCATCAAATACTCTTTTATTCTCCAATTCAGGATCAAAGGCACACATGAGTGGAGCAAAGAATGTATTGTTTACCCTTCTAAAATGATTGATACTCCCTTTGAGGGTAATCTATGGGAAATAGTTGTAGACCTAAGTTACCTTCCTGTCTCCCTCAATAGTTAGACCTAGAAAATTACTCATTGATGCTGCAACATAGACCAAATATGAAGTCATATAAAACTTGTGCATTGTAAGCACTTGGGTTAGTTGTTCATGGAGAGCATTGTTGATTTCCTCACTCCAGAAGATCTGTTGCTTCCCTTTTAAAATAATCTTGATGTAAGTACATCTAGTCTTCAAAGAGAGATGAAGTAGGTTACCATGTATCCTACTAAGAAGATTAATGAGGTCATTTACCTCTTCTACGAAATCACTATGAGGAGGATTCTTAGGCCACCTTATGACACCTGGTCTAGGGGCCTTCAACCATTTACTATTGATCATTCTTTTGGAAGAATCAGGATCTTTGTCACACTTTTCCTATGCAGATTCTTTGGAAATATCCATATATGTGTTAGAACTTGGGAACATGAATACTTTATCAAAGAATTCAACATCTAATTCTATCACCACATTCCCATTTGAATCACAAATTTTCCTATCATCTTTCTTGTAATGGGAAGCCACCTGAAGTACAAACTTAGGATTATGAGCTGCTAGTCGAAACGAGGCCACAAGATGTATGTTACTCTAAATAATTGATTTCATTCCATTGTCCAAGGGTTGTTTCTTAGTCATCTCAATGAACTTGGACATGCCCACATAACTGATATATGTATCCTTCATTTCATTAACATTTGATGAAACCATTGTAGGGGAAGCACACCTTGATATTTGTACTTCATAGATTTCCCCCTGGAAGGAGATGGATCTGACATTGGAAGAAGAATGAGCTTGCAAGAATGCAAATGCAAGATAATATCAAAAAATATGTACAAGAAACTACATAATCAAGATTAGCATTTTGTAGATGTTAGGAAAAGTTTTCATTTAGGAAATAGTTCAGTGAGGGGAAAAAATAGAGTGATTGCTCAAAAATTGGGGTTTGAGCATGATGACTATGGAAAACAAAGTGCAATGGGTCAACTTAGCAAAGCAGGAAAGTTTCCATTTTTTAGGAAAATTCTAGTAAAAATGTGCACATGCATTGGAAATTGGTGAGATTGCAAGTGGAAATTGTCTTTGCAAAAAGTTGCAAAGTTGTTAAAAATTAATGACATACCAAGTGGGAAGAAATTTGCTTTGTTGCAAAGTCAGCAAAAATTATCGATCTTGGAATTTGGAAGATCACTTTGGTTTTTTGATAAATCATCAAATTTTAATGATTATACAAGTCAATCTTTGTTTTTGTTGTCGATTCAGGGAAAAACCCCAACTCTACAAGCAAAAGTTCAATCTTTGTTTGCATATTCGGTAAAATTTTTTGATTATACAAATGTTACTTGGTAAAAATAATCATTTTGCATATGTAGGGTTTTCTCAGCTCATACAAACAATACACATGAGTCTTTGTAAGGTCGAGTAAAAATCCTGACCCTACAAAAAAAATTGGGAGTTTTGTTTGGTTTGCATGGGTGGGTTAAAACCACGACCATGCAAGGTAAATGGCATATAATCTATTGCACGGTCGGGGAATTTCCCCGCCCATGCAATAGAAAGCATAAACATTGATCAATGATTGTATCATCGACAAAAAATGCTAATGGTACAAACTCAAGTATTTTTTTCATGTAAGGTAGGGTGAAAAACCTGACCTTACGATAAGGATGATACAAATTTTTAAACTTTTTTTATGTGCAAAATTTAACCATGTATGCAAACACTCAACACAGGGTTAGGGAAAAACCTTGACTCTGTGTCTTTGATTCTCCATGCTTTGAGATGCAATATTCATGGGATAATGAACACTCATTTTAAAGGTGATAAAACCCCCTGACGACACAGGCTAGGGCATGGGTAATAACAAAAATGAAAACCTCGATCTTGCAAAGAGCCTAAACACTTCAAACATCACAAGTTAGGGCACAGGTGAAAAATGGTAAATCAAACTCTCAAATACATGATGTTTTTAGAAGGCCTTGGATAAATTGAGGTTCAAATGAAATCCATAGGCATGGTAAGACAAAAATTAAAAGAACCAAGGAACTTTAAAACATAAATGATATTTGCGACAATCAAAACCTTCATTGAAAATAATGAAAAACTATTAAATGCAAACTCTAAATAAATTCAACCCTAGCAAGAAAGACACAAAAAATCCACTCCAAAACTCGTGCATGAATGGTCTATAGACCTAAATGAACTTGCAAAGGGGAAAGAATAACAAACAACAAAAATAAATGAAGAAGAAAAATAAGTAAAACGTTTAAAAATATGATTTAAAAAGAGATTTAAACAATAAATGCAACTTGAGTGGTGAAATTGTAGGAGTGGATTTTTCTAACGACCTTGCAATAAATTATATTTTTTTATAACTTGCAAGGTTATCATTTTTTAACATTTATGCAAATAAAACATAAGTAACTTGTGGGGTCGAGGAAAAACCTTGACCTTGCAAGTATAAATTTTTTTCTCTCCTGTAAATTGATTTTCGCAACTTGAGCAAAAAGATGAAATTTGAAAAACTAACAGAGGTTAATGCTCAAAAGATGTTCTGAGACTTAGGACCACACATAAGGGAAAATTGAGATTCGCCTCGTTTTGCATGCTTAGAGCACACAAGCTATGAAATGGACAAGTTTTGTAGGGTTATCCCGTGAATCAAGTGCAACTAAATTCAAGGATAACAACTATATAGTATATACATTATATATTATATACTATATTATAATATATATAGAGTGAGAGAGAGAGGAAGTGAGAGAGAGAGTTATCTAGGTACCTGGTGGGAGGGATAGAGGGAGGGAGAGACCTAAGAGAGAGAGTTATCTAGGTAGGGTGGGAGGGAGATACCTGAGAGAGAGGGAGGGAGTGAGAGTGAGATAGTTATCTAGGTAGGGTGGGAGGGATAGACAAAGGGAGAGCCTTGAGAGAGAGGGATAGAGGGAGGGAGAGATATCAGAGAGAGAGGGAGTGAGAGAGAGTTATCTAGGTATGGTGGGAGGTGTAAGAGATGGTATAGAATAATCCACACCATACAAGATTTGGCTAAAGATTATAGCCACCGAAGATCTAGGAACTTCATGAAAGCACAAGAGAGATCAATATATAATTCTTGAGATTGTAATGGAATTATTATCCAATAATTCAATATGACATTTATTGATTTATACATGAGACCACTTGATTATATAACCAAGGTGAGACATAGGATTAAACGGGATCATGACAAGTGTCTTAATCCTATGACATGTGACAACATATCATAACTTCCTAGGACACGTGTTAAAAGTCAAAAGATAAGATAAGATCTAATGAAAACTAACACCTTCTAGAAAGATTCCTAGATATATGCTAAACTTCTCACAGGAGGATGCAAATTATCTTGATTATCCTCCTTAGCTTGGTGAATGATACAATGTTAATTGTTTCAATAATTTGACCTATTTAATAGAGGGTTAATTAAAAAATAATTATTTAGCACTGGAGGTAGAAGCAAGCTTATAGACCTTACCATCTTTTATATTTGGTAGGTGTATAGGAATTCATCATAAATTAAACTATGATCATATTGGAATGGCTACCAAAGAAGGATACTTGACCAATCTAATGGTGTTACATCAAAATAAAAAATATTATTGAACAAACCTTGTTAATTAACTTATGAAGCCCATGTTCATGTAACAAACTTATATGGTTTGGTTGTGGATGATCATATGTGGGGAGTTGAAGAGTGGTGATCAAACTTTCATCGATTGGATTATTTTTACTTCCATTATCAACAATCAAAAGAGCCATGGTATTCTTGATTTGATGGCTTTATGTGAAAATAGACTCATGAGAGGCCTTAGAGTAGTTATTGTTGAACATCCAAAATACTGAGAGGGGGGGGGGGTGAATCAATATTCCATAAAACCATTCACATAAAATCCATATAACCATTATCACAATTTTGACTAAATCAACAAGAGAGGACATAGAAACAAATCAATGTAACCATACACATGAAAACCAAAATTTTTACGTGGAAAACCCAAAAAGGGAAAAAACACGGTGAGGGTTAACTCACAATATATTATATTCAGATACAAAATATTACAGGGCTCACTGCCAGGACTCATTGTCCTTAAAAAGGGCATTGCCTAAATACAAAAAATGGCTAACTGCCAAGATACGAAGATAGTGGCTCACTTCCAATAGATTGAACTGATAGGATACACCTTCAATGTGCAGGGTTTAGTTCCAACGAAGCTTAGAATATGAAGTACTACCTCACACAACATTTTCTCAATAACTCTGCTATGATCCACAATTGATAAAGCATTTAGGCTCAGACCTTTCTTCCACACACACACTTTTCTTCTCGATCACTCTCATGTGTATTTCTCCACTTCAAAACAACTTATATATATATATATATATACAAGTTTATCTTAATCATCAATTAGGCCAGCCTAATTAGATGAAAACAAAATAATCAAAACACTCTTTTTTGGCACCATAAATTTTTTTATCCATGTAGTGCATTGTGCCAAGTTGGCTAATATCCATAAGACATAACTAGTCTCCATAATGTATTGCATACACTAAGTCAGCCAATAATAAAACACAATTCTCCAAACCAACAAATAATTCTCAAAGAGAAAACCTTCCAGATCTAAGAACACATTAATTTTCCATCATACCACCAACATAGAGACTACCAACAAAACCATAGCATAAGAATGTTCACCTTAATAAAATGCGGAGTCTCCCACATAGTATGCAGAGCAAGGAACAACTATAGAATACATAGTTGAACTTTGTTAGAGATAACTTTCTGATCACAACAAAAAATGTCTCAAGATCTAGGATATAGATGTTTGAATGAGTCATGATAACATGGTTAAGATATTAGAGTCATATCAGATCTTGTGGTGATTTTCAAACTCAAATACCAACACACTGATCCATCACAAAAGAGCATTACCGATAGAGAACAACTTTTGGTAAACCAAGTAGACTTCTCATATAGTTATCATCATGTTGACATCAATGAAAACATAGAACAACCAACAAAAACTATCCATACTTCATGCTCATGTTGCAAGGCTCCATAATCCCAACAATTATTAGTCATGAGAACAAGGGAAAGGTTAGGGTCTATAGGATTATCAACCTCCACTATGGGCAGATCCTATACCTCTTCCAAATTTTCTTGTTGCTATTCTACAAGGAGTTTTTTCCCTCTCCCTTACTTTGGAGTACCCTACACTCCTTAGTGGAGTGAACCCATTGCTCGTGATAGATACAAAAATATTTCTTATTAATAGTGGTAGTGGTGTGAATGCCTTATTTTTTTACAATAGCCACATGTTGGGTGATCCTTCTTAGATGAATTCCCTTTTGAAGAGGATGAAGAATCAGTGGAATCATATGATTGAGATTCCTTGGCTACTCCTGTGACTTGTATTTTTGTTTCTTTCCTTTGTCATTTGAAGCCTTATGATCTTTGGTTCCTTGTGATGCAATAAGTACATGTGATGTGGAATACTTCAACTTTCCCATGAAGCAACTTAGCTTGTTCCCGAGTGAGAGATGAAGAAAAGTCATCAAGTGATGGCATACTAAATATGTTACCAAGATAATACTTAGTGGTATAAAAGGTAGATACAAAAATTGAATAATCTAATCCAAGCTTGGAAAGAATGGAAAGTATCAACTAAGAGTCCTCTTTTTGAATACGACACTGAGTCAACTACAATCTAAGATATTTGAGTTTTGTGAGGGAGAGAGGGATAGGTGGAGGGGGCGAAAGAGGGAGGGAGGGAGATAGGGAGTGGTAGTGTGGGAGGGATAGAGGGAGGGAGAGAAAGAGGGGAGGAGGGAGATAGGGATTGGTAAGGTGGGAGGGAGATAGGGATTGGTAGGGTGGGAGGGAGAGAGGGAGGTTGAAAAAGAGGGAAGGAGGGAGATAGAGAAGTAGGATAGGAGGGATAGGTATAGAGAGAGTTAGGGAGGAAGGGAGGGGTATATGGAGAGTGTTAGGGTA
The DNA here is from genome assembly GCA_007258455.2 of Sequoia sempervirens. Lineage (NCBI taxonomy): Eukaryota > Viridiplantae > Streptophyta > Pinopsida > Cupressales > Cupressaceae > Sequoia > Sequoia sempervirens. Next base: position 111,067,584 of record VDFB02047230.1, read on the forward strand.
GGAGAAGTAGGTATAGAGAGAGTTAGGGAGAGAGGGAGGGGTAGGTGGAGAGATGTTGTGTGTGTGTGTGAGGGATAGAGGAAGGGGTAGGTGGAGAGATGTTGTGTGCATGTGTGAGGGAGAGAAGGATGGATAGGTGGAGGGAGATAGGTAGTGGTAGGGTGGGAAGGATAGGTATATAGAGAATAGGGAGGGAGGAAGGGGTAGGCGGAGATAGGTTGTGTGTGTGTGTGTAAGGGATAGAGGGAGGGAGAGAGAGGGAATGCAGGAGAGGG
>VDFB02047230.1:111067958-111101207 GCA_007258455.2 Sequoia sempervirens
CAAGATGGAGTTTTGGTGATTGGAAAGTTGGTTATTTTTTCTTGCATTGTGTTTGTAAGAAGGTTTCCTCCCTGATCTGCATCAAGGGTCTTGGGTTTAACTAAGTTATATAATATTTTGAATATTTAAATTTTATATGCTCAAATGGAAAAGGTGTTCCCACTAAGATGATATGTTGATATTCTCTTGTTGCAACTATTTACCATCTATCATTAGTATTATGATAGTTGTATGAAGTTACTTAATAGGGATTTACTAAGTGGATGGTGACAATAATCTTTAACCAATTATATATATTATGGGTAAGAGGTATGTAAGTGATAATTATTAAATCTACATGGAGTGCTTGGTAGATAATTTGAACCCCATTTGGCATAAGGAGTGAAATTCATCAAATAAGAGACATTTTTTGAATGAACAAGACAACTAAGAGGGGGGGTGAATCAATTTTAGAAAATGAAAACATCAAAACCCTCAACAGTAATCAAATCCACATGAATTCATTAAACCCTTATTCTGTTAAAGTGATTAATCATGAAATGTAGATAACAAAAATTGAAATAACAATACCATACACAAGACAACACCGAATTTATGTGGAAAACCCAATGAGGGAAAAACCACGGTGAGGATTATATCACAATATAAGTAATTACAAAATTGGTACAAAGGCTCACTGACAAAATAAGACACATGATCCAAAAAGGCTCATAGCTAAGGCTCACTGCCACAACAAGAACACAATAAGATAGAAGAGAAATGTTACAAAGAGAACAACTTCTCAATGCAATAGGGAATCCACCAAAAATTATCCAACACCTTCGCAACCTTGTTTGAAATATTGTAGACACCTTCAACTCACTGTATTTAGAAGTCCAACACTTTGAAGCTCGCACTGCTCTTCTCAATATTTCATTCCACTCTTCAAAAAATTGCATCACTTGTATCACAAACCTCTATTATTTTATATTTTCTATCTTGAGAATCTTCAACATCTCGACTCATACTTATGCTGTCCTCAACCTTGAAAAATTTCTCTAAGGTTGGCAATACATGCTTCATACTTTTCAATTTCAAATTAGGTCAGCACTAAACATTCCCACAGTGGATAGGAATGAAAGTGGACCAAAACAACACTTATCTGGGACCCAAATTAAATATCACATGCTACACTACACCTTCATTAATACTTGAACATCTTTGAATGTAGTGTAAACACCAGGTCGATTGTTACCCGTGAAAGCACATTAAACATTAAGTACACACTTACTTAAAACAATCAGAAACTCCTAGACAACAAAATTCACTTGAAAATGATCCAAGATCATCCTGAAAACCAAAAAATTCCTTTGCAATAATTTTCACTTGAAGATTATAATCATACTCTTTATCCAAACAACACTATTATATATTGCAATACACTGTAACTCAAAAGACCTTCTTCCAATATGCCTAGCCATGAATCATCTTGACACAAACAAGAGAACAACACCATTAACTCTCCTTCAAAACCACAAGTCCTGAAAAAAAACTACAGAGAAATGTGGAGAAAACACATTTCTCCCAAACATCTTTATACAACATTGCAAAACTAGTTCACATATTGGTGAACACAACTTTCTTTGAACGTTGATCTAGAAACCCAGATTCTGGGTATAGAAACTCTAAAAAATTCTAGCCAACATATCCAAGCCACAAAAGCATATCTTGAACCTAGAAGAATGTGGAGAAAAACCATAACACCTCTGCAACACCCTATTTCCTTATTTTATCAACTTTATTAGTATCCTCGACATCTTCATCAAGCAACAAACTTCATCAATACATAGTTGACATCAATGAAAACACCAACTTGTTGAAATCAATGACAACACCTGATTGTTTCCATCAATGAAAATACCTTCATAGTTGCAACAATCTCCCCCTTTTTCATTGATGGCAACACAAGATGTGAAAAACCATCAAAGACAACACAACTTAGAAAACACTTTCTTATAATTTCGTTTATTTTCTCCCCTTGAATAGATAAATTTTTTCGCATGATACTTTCTCCCCCTTTGACATCAATGGAAAATGATACAATATTTTGTATTTTTCCCCCCTTTGACACTGAACCAAGACACTTGCACTGAATGCCCCCCCTTAGGAGTACACCTAATCAAATCAACAACTTTGCAACAGTGACAACACATGTCACTACCTACTCCCCCTGAGAGGTAGCCACCAACATTAGTCTAGTAAAGAGATAGATCCATAGATCCAATAGATTTATGCATTTCCATATGCATCTAGTTCAAAGAAGGAGGGGCAATAACCCCCAACTTCTCCCGAAGATACTCAAAAGTATCCTTAGGAAGAGCCTTAGTAAATATGTCAGCAATCGGATCCTTTGTAGGTACATACTCAAGCTTTACCTCATTCTCCATAACCTTCTCTCTTCAAAAGTGATACCTAATTGATATATGCTTTATCCTTGAATGCATCACTAGATTCTTTGAAATGTTAATTGTACTTGTATTATCACAATAGATAGAAATAGGCTCATCATACACTACTCTGATATCCTTCAATGTCTTTCTCATCCAAAAACTTGTGCACAATAAGATGTTTCTATAATATAATCAGCCTTTGCAATGGATAAAAATTGAATCTTGCTTCTTACTTAACCATGACACAAATCTACATCCAAGAAAGAATGCACCACCACTTGTACTTTTCCTATCATCAACACAACCAACCAATCTGCATCTGTATAAGCACTTAATATGAAATCAATATCCTTGGGATACCACAAGCCATAATCTGGAGTGCCTCTTAAATATTTGAATATCCTCTTCATGGCTGCAACACATGTTTCTTTAGGTTCTTCTTGAAATCTACCCATAAGAAGAACTACATGCATGATATTTGGTCTAGTATCAGTTAGATATAGAATTCCACCAATCATGGATCTATATTTGCTCTGATCAACATTAGGTGAATCATCATCTTTTCTCAATTTGCAACCAGTCACCATAGGAGTGCATATTGATTTAGAGTCTTCCATTCCAAATTTCTTCAACATCTCTTTGAAATACTTTAACTATGAAATTAAAATGACTTTATTTGTTTGATTGATTTGTAGCCCAAAGAAGAAATTCATCTCCCCAAACATTGACATCTCAAATTCTTTCTGTATCTCTTCGGAAAATTTATTACACAACTTCATTGCCTCCAAAGATAATATCATCCACATACACAACCACTATCAAGATTTTTTCTTCCTCAATTTTGAAGTAAAGATTAATATCTGCAATGCCTTTACTGAATCCTTGTTGTATCAAATATCTATCCAACCTTTCCTACCAAACTCTAAGAGCTTGCTTCAATCCATATAGTGCCTCTTTCAATTTGAAAACCATATCCAGTTGATTTGACAACTGAAATCCTTTTGGTTGTTCCATGTAAACTTCTTCCAACTCGCCATTCAAAAAAATAAACTTAACATCCATATGATAAACTTTAAAGTCCTTGTATGCAACTGTAGACACCCAAATTTGATCACTCCCATATGATCAAATTTACCTCTTTATTCATCAATTCTATCAATATTAATTTATTTAATTAATATTACACTTCCCACATAAAGTATTTAATTTAATAATTAAACACTTTATTTACCTTTCTCCTCTCTAAATTAAATAAATACACCAATTTTTTTAATTTAGTCACTCTAATCTTTTGAATTAAAATCAATTTAAAATTCTTATTTTCTCCCTTCTTGTCACATCCTCCATAATCCATCACTAATTTGAATTAATTTAATTAATTCATATTTAGGGTGTGCATCCTCTTAATCAAGGATTAATGTTACATCCTCCTACATTTGCCACTTGTCTCTAATCTTCCATTAATTATCATAATCAAGTATTTGCACAACTTTAATCAAAGTCATTAACCACTTTTAGAACCACTTTTTAGTCAATCTTTCCATTTTTCCTTTTTGAGCATTGACCCTCTTTCCCATGAGAATTTTTAATTCTCATTTATTTATTCTAGATTCTCCTCTTCCCTATGTGAATTTTTAATTCACATTCTATCTTCCAAGGCTTCTAGAACCTTGGACTTGTCACATCATCCACATGTGACCAAGTCCCACCTTTTTGGAGCTCACCTTTTATCCTTTAGACTCTCCTAAGAATGTGAATTTTAATTCACATTTATTTCTCCAACCACCTCTCCTTTTCCCATGGAGATTTTGAGGAATTCCAAAATTTCTCAAATGTCCCCTTTCACTCTCACTTGGGGACAAGAAATTCCTTTTTGAGGAAATCTTCTCACTCCCCAAGGTACTTGAAGGTACTTGTCCTTCCTCCACCTCATGTACCTTTTGGACACCTCACTTACACCTCATCTCCTCTTAGCCACTTCACCATCCACATGTCAAGATGAGAGGGCTTGTGAGTTCTCAACCCACCATAGCCCTTCATCTTGACCTTGTTGGATGAATCTCAACTTTTGAATTCTCTAGAGAATTCAAACTCTTCTATAAATACCCCCTCCTCAAGGGCATTTTCAACACTTTCATTTTGAGCAACCTTATGCTGCCAATTTGCATTCTCAAGTATTTTCTATCATTTAGCCATCCATTTAGTCATTTTGCATTATCAATCTTGCATCTAGTAGCATCAAAAGCCATCTAAGGAGCATACAAATTCATCTAAATCAAGGGCCAACCAAGGAGTCTTCAACAACAAGGAAGGTATAATCGATTTGCATTTTATTTCATCTATTTTCCTTGTTTTATCACTCTTTAGGCTAATCATTGAAGTGTTCTTAGTGTTTTATCATTTGCATTTTAAAATATTTTGCACATTAAAATAGGGTAAAATTTTAAGGTACACATTTCTGCATGCCCAGTGGGACCCACAAGCGGGTTCCTATATTTCACGTTTGCTATTGTTAAGTTTTTTACAGAATACGTCGTAGTGGGGTGACTACGCCCCTGATTTTTCTGCAGTAACGACTCCCTGATTTTCCGCAGTGGGGGATCGCCCTAATTTTTCGCAGTGAGGTGACTACGCCCCTAATTTTCTGCAGTGAGGCGATTGCACCCCCCTGGGCGGAAAGTTTTTTTTGGCTAACACTTTTTCTGCAGTGAGGCGATTGCACCCCCCTCGGCTGAAAGTTATTTTTGGCTAACACTTTTTCTGCAGTGAGGCGATTGCGCCCCCCCTGGGCTGAAAATTATTTTTGGCTAACACTTTGTCTACAGTGAGGCGATTGCGCCCCCGGCTGAAAATTATTTTTGGCTAACGCTTTTTCTGCAGTGAGGCGACTGTGCCCCCTGGGCTAAAAGTTATTCTTGGCTAACACTTTTATGCAGTGAGGCGATTGTGCCCCCCTGGGCTAAAAATTATTTTTGGCTAACGCTTTTTCTGCAGTGAGGCGACTACGCCCCTGATTTTCCACAGTGAGGCAACTGCGCCCTTGATTTTCCACAGTGAGGCGACTGCGCCCCTGATTTTCTACAGTGAGGCGACTGCGCCCCTAATTTTCTGTAGTGAGGCGACTATGCCCCTGATTTACTGCAGAAGGGCGATTGCGCCCCCTTGCTACCGCGAAGCAACACATTTTGAAAAGGCTATCCGTTCGCTCAAACTTTTTGTAATATCCTTGCTGTTTGGCTTAATCTAAGAACATAGTTTAATTAGGGGGAGTAATATTTATTGCTTGTTGTGTCTATCTTTTTTGTTACCCAAAGGGAGCATTAGCTTGTTTTCGCTTTCCCCTTGCACTTCGTGTGAGCTTGGGGAGTAGTTGGAAATAGTTAGTGCTTTCTTTCTGGTGGGACCTGCTTGGGGATTTCATCACCCCAAGGGACGATTCCAACCACGTGTACCAGCGGGGTATATAAAGGGGGGAGAGCGAAAGCTGTACCCCAATCCAGTCACGTCGTAATTGGTGGAGCGTCGAAGCTAGGGTAATACCTGGATAGACGTGAAGAGTTGGTCCGAGCCTTTCAGTATCTCGCTGGGGTTCCCGACTCACGCTTATGACAGGCTGGTGTTCACGGTTGTGCCTCACGTACCGAGAGTATATCGAGGACTCCCTATACACCTTGTGCATCCTAGATTAAGACCTCTTTGGCCATACCCTTAACACTAATCATAGGATTGTGTTTGCTTGAGAGTGTTTTCTTGTGAGAAACTAGTGAAATTTTTGACAAATTGGACTTATCATTGTCATTTTAAAGTCCTTGTCATAGTCATTTTCATCAAACCAAGTCCCTGATTTTCCGCAGTGAGGCGATTACGCCCCTGATTTTTCGCAGTGAGGCGATTACGCCCTTGATTTTCTTCAGTGAGGCGATTGCGCCCCTGATTTTGCGCAGTGAGGCGATTACGCCCCTGATTTTCCATAGTGAGGCGACTGGGCCCCTGATTTTCCCCAATGAGGTGATTATGCCCCTAATTTTCTGTAGTGAGGCAACTACGCCCCTGATTTACTGTAGAGGGGCGAATTTGCCCTCCTGAACACCCGAAATCACCCCATTTGGATCTGTTTAGCCGCTAAACCCTCATTTAATCATTCCCAACCATTATCTCATCATCCCAAGCCTCCGTTTCGTCACTCTAAGTCTCCCAAAACCTCCATTTGACCATTTTAAACCTCCATCTTATCATTCCAAACTTTCGTTTAACCATTCTAAATTCCCATTTATTCTCCACAATCATCCCCAATCCATCCTCATTTTAAATTTCCCCATAATCCATTCAAAAGTCCATACCATCACCTAGCGAACATCAACATTTTACCATTTACATCACCAAACATCACCCATAATCAAACCGCCTTAACCTTGTGTTACAAAGTGGTTACCCAAATTGACCATAGCACTCGAATTTGATTATTAGTCTTTAACTTCGACCCAAATCAATTTGCTTCCATCTTGAGGTGAATTCGGTGTCGTAAGTTATCATCCTCGGCCCAATCAATCCATTCCTATCTTAAGGTGGATTCGGTGCCGTGATCATCCTCTTAATCAATCAAAGCTCTAGGTCACTAAGGGTAACTTCCTTTGATTAAACTCAAGGTCTCTCTCACATCTGTCATCATCCAATCATACCCATCCAATCATCCAAATCTATCAAAACCAATCATTTGATCAAATTGTCCAATCAATCAAATCACATTCGTTCAACCAATGCAATCCTATTGATTTTAATAATCCAATCCAATTCAATCAAAATCCAATCTAGCCAATCAAACTTTGATCCAATCAAAATCCGATCCAATCCAATATATCCAAACAAAAACTGATCCAAATCCAAATCCCATCAAAATCATATCTCATCCGATCACAATCAAATCATTCATCAAAAACATCTTTATAATCCACTCATAGTACATTTGCATGCCCGTTCAAACTAGGTCACAAGTTAAGAGACAAATGGAACAACAATAAGGTCAAAATTCCCAAGCGAACATGTCTCAAGACCTTAATAACAATATAAATCCCACCAATGGTGCAAATATTGCTCAAGGTCCTAACAACATCCCCCAAGATCCTCATAATGGTACTTCATCGCACTCCAACATCAAAAATTAGAACAACTCACCACACGGTGAAGAGAGTATGGCTAATCAACCTGAACTCACGCTTGAGGAACATTTTAGTAATCCCGCCAATGTGCAAATGACTGACCGACTGCTTGAAAAACATGGGGAAGAAATTTTGGCCCACCTAATTGAGAAGGGTGTCAAACCCCCCTCAGGTGTTGACTTGTCCAAATATAGGAGTCCCCCATCTAACGTGCTCCAAGGTTCACAAAATGCACCAGAAGGTTCGTACTTCCCCAATGTTCCTCCAGTTGAGGGTTGGCATCAACCTGAATTTGGCAATGCTATTCTTTATCATGTTAACCATCCCCCACACGCTTCAACCTCAGTTATGGGATGTCCTCAAGTGCCTGATCCCAATAATCCTTTTGCCTATGGTATGCCACAAAATGTTCCACAACTTGCGCCATTAACGCTAACAACACCCCCTCTTTCGAATCAACCTACAGTCAACACTAGGGGCACCCCCTTTACCCCATTGCTTCCACCTCCTGGGGCCACAAATCTACCATCATCTTCATATACATCTCAACAACTTCACCAATCCAACATTCTGCCTCAATTACCTCCACAAGGCACATCCTAGCTAAACGTTTCGGGCGGTACCCAACAACCCCCTTTACAAAACGCTTCTACGCTACCTCAGTCATCTCATCAACAACAACCTATACATAATGCTTTGGTCTCTTCACAACAACCACCCTACCAACCACAAGGCAATCCATCTCGACCTATTGCTTAGACCATATCCCCCTTTCTCGCATCCATTTTGCATCCATAGGCTCAACCACAACACAACATCCCATCTCGGCCCATACAACAGTTGACATCACAACAACAACCCCCTCAACACTACTACTATCACAATTAGCAGCAATTTCACCAACAACCGCCTTATGTGACCTCCCAACAATCACAACAGTACCTTCAACACCAACAAACCAATACACAACATCCCATCCAAGCTCCTCAACAACTTACCCCGTGCTTTTATCAAACAAATCCGCACTATACCCCACAACAATAGCCCCCGTATCAACAAAATCCCCCGTCTTACCAGTAAGGCATGTCATCATCCAACCATCCAAATCCATATTTCAACAATTCGATGCTCTCTCACCAAGATCCTTTATCATCCTATCATCAATATCCCCCCAACCCACCACCGGCCAACTCGGATCTATTGGAAATCAAAGCCACTTTGAAGGATCTTCAAGCTGGGGGTGGCAAACAATCGTTCAAATTTGAAGACATATGCCCATATCCATTTGATCCGTCCATCTCATTGATCCCCTTCCCTAAACATTTTGAAATGCCAAAGTTTGACAAATATAGGTGGAACAAAAATCCTAAGGCTCACTTGCAGGAGTTTTACTCCCAGTGTCAAGAAGTTATGTACAATGATAATTATCTCTTGCGCCTATTCCCATGAAGCCTGACAAGCCACGCTCTAGATTGGTTCATGACCCTCGAAAAAGGATCCGTAAAATCTTTTGCGGATCTGTTAGAAAAATTTGTCTCCTACTTCTCCTTCAATTTGGAGAAGGACACAAACACCTTAGATCTCCTCAAAGAGAAACAACGTGAGGGGGAAACCTTTAATAGCTACCTCCAAAGGTGGCGTGCACTAGCAAGCCGAATGAAGACCCCCCTGAAAGAAAAAGACATGGTCACTCTTTTCGTGGAAAACTCTCATCCCGACATGGCTCATAACTTTAGGTTACATTGTGTCACCACTTTCGCGGAGATAGTGGAAAAGGGACCTATCCTTGAATGTGCCCTTGTCACCAAGGGGCACATTAAAATGCATGGCCATGATAAAGAAAGATCATTTGGAGATAAGCCACGTTTTTGGAACAAAAACAAGAATGCAGTAAATGATGGTGCGACTGATACTAAACACGTCCAGGTGGATAACACATCCTTGAGACAACAACCCTCCATACCTAACACCATATCTGTACCGCAGGGGGCACCTCGTCCTCCTCAACAGTCAAATCAGAACAACCAAGGGAACACTAAGCGCCAGTATGCTCAACTAGGGGAACCCTTGAGTGTTGTCTTCAATAAATTGATACAAATCAATTATCCAATCACATATCCTATCACCAAGCCACTTGACGAATCCAAACCCAAGCCCAGATGGTTTAAGGAAAATGAATATAGTGAGTTCCATAAATTCAAAGGACACTCTTTGAATAAATGTCAGGGTCTAAAAAACTATGTCCAAGATCTCATTGATCGAGGAGATATCAAGGTTGACACCAGTCAAGCCACATCATCCAATGCTCAATTGCAGATATATCAAAACACCTTTTCGAACCATAATCAAGGCCCGAGCACCTCCAACAGTAATCCTCAAAATAACAACACAAATAACGTGAGCTATAAGAATGTACCCCTCAATTACGAGGGTATTATTCATTACATTGAGCAGGTAGAACCTCATGTATCCATGATACATGTCAAAGCCAAAGACCCTCAGTGTGTTGTTACTACATGATGAGCCCGCATTACTGTCCCTGCAGCCTCCGCACTCGCCCAATCAACTCCCGTAAGCTCTCAGTACAACATCCTTGATCACTTAGGAAAGACCCCTGCACATATCTCCATTTTGGATTTACTTAAGTCTTCCCCTGTACATCAAGAAATCCTCAACAAAGCCCTACAGGAAACCCATGTACCTAATGACATTGATCCTACACAATTCCAAGCTTTGGTGGGACACCTAGCTTTATCTCATCAACTGCACTTCAGCCAAAACGATATGCCAAACATCGATGTCAATCATAATCGCCCCTTACATATCGAATTCATGGTTGCTCGTCATAAAATAAAAAGAGTCCTGGTAGATAATGGCTCTTCCCTCAACTTGTGTACTCTAAAATTCATAAAACATGTGGGGTATACTCAAGCGGATTTGAGTAATCAGATCATCATGATCAAGGCCTATGATAATGCAGAAAGGAATTCAGAAGGGATTATCAATCTTCCTATCCAAGTGGGACCTGTGGTTCAGTACATTACCTGTCATGTCCTTGATCTGGACTTGCCATATGATCTCCTCCTTGGCTGTCCATGGCTCCATGCTATGCAAGCCGTCCCCTCCACATACCATCAGTGCCTAAAATTCCCAGTCAACGGACAAGAAGTCACCATCTATGCTGATCCCCAACCATTTGAATATTGCTGCGCTTTAGAAGCGTCATTTCCCCATTTACATTATTGTCCCGGGGTTGAAATGGGAGCATCCCAGTCATCATCCGCTAATCCACCCTCCATCGCGATAACCCCTCCATCTTCCACCACTGATCCTATAGTCACCAAAGTCCAGATCATTGACAAAGGGTGTGGTGAATACGAAATACATATTACTCTTAATGTAGCAACCATGCCACAGTCACCACACGAGTATGGGCAACCTTCACATGCTTCTCCAAAGGAAGACAAGACTGTCACCTTCAGTGGTAAAGACATCCCTACCACCACTTTCAAATCCCCAAGTGTCAAGATAGATGCACCAGAAGAGGACATAAGCCAATGGGTCTACCGAGAAGAGCCCGAACCAGAAACTCCTCTAAAGGAATATTTTCAGGAAAAGTACCCCTGGCCAACAAAGTTCATGGAAAAACATAACTATCAAGGTAGGGGCCTAGGTAAAGAAGAACAAGGGCAGTTGCAACCCATTGATACGTCAAAGCTACCAAAAAACATAGGCATTGGGTATGAAAAAAAGAAGAAAGGCCCTGAAACATCGTCTAATACTTCCAATAGTGTCGCCGTGGACAATGGCTCATTGGAAGACATACCCGAGGATGAATCCATCATACGTGCGTACGACGACGTCGATCACACCGACCTATCATCCATGTTCGAATGCCAATCCGTCTGCACTATTAGCCTATCCCTTTGTCACCTTGAGCTTATTGATTGGGACCTACGTAATAGCACACCTGCCAGTATGTCTGTGGATACATATGTCAACCTTATGGGATTGGGGGAGGATGAACACTTCAGTCGCAAAAATAAGAATAAGAAAAGTAAAAAGCAGTCATCTAGTGAAAACCTCCCTGAGGCACTTCCTAACCTTGAAAAAGTAAAAATAAAGGACGCATCTGATGGTGAAAACCTTGAAGAGGCGCTGGAAGATGGAGATGTTCATCTTCCCCTTGTGGGAACTCAGTTATTTGCCCGATCATCTATTCTAATTGAAGAAACTCAAGAAGTTAATCTGGGTACTACTGAAAATCCTAAAATCACCTATGTAGCTAAGTCACTCTCAGAGCAAGAGTATCCGGTCATCGTGCAGCTACTCCAAGAGGGAATCATTAACTTTGCTTGGTCATACTTAGACATGCCAAGCTTAGACCCCACCTTAGTGGTTCATCACTTAGACATTCGTCCAGACGCCAAGCCTGTCAAACAAAAGCTCCGCAAGATGCATCCGCAAGTCGCATTATTAGTCAAGAAGGAATTGGAGAAGTTACTAGAGGCGGGTTTTATTAGATCGATTGACTACTTTGAGTGGATCTCCAATATAGTACCAGTTGCAAAACCAAATGGAGACATTCGGGTCTGCACAGACTTCAGGGATCTTAACAAGGCCTGCCCAAAAGACGACTTCCCTCTGCCTAACATTGACATGTTGGTCGACCTCACAGTAGGACATGAGATGCTATCCCTTATGGATGGCTTTTCCGGTTATAACCAAATTCGAATTGCATCGGAGGACCAACACAAGACAGCTTTCACAACACCTTGGGGTACTTTCTGTTACAATGTTATGCCCTTTGGTCTCAAAAACGCGGGGGCAACATATCAGAGGGCGATGATAGTCATCGTCCATGACCTCATCCATATCATCATTTAAGATTACGTCGATGACTTGTTAGGAAAGTCCAGAACACGAGCAGAACATCCTACTATTCTGAAAAAGATATTTGAACGGTTAGAGCATTACAAGTTATGGCTAAATCCAAAAAAGTGTGTCTTTGGAGTCACGTCAGGAAAGTTGTTGGGTTTCATAGTCTCTCGCAGGGGCATTGAGGTTGATCCCGCCAAGGTAAAGGCTATCTTGGACATGCCACCTCCACGCAATCTGAAGCAGTTAAGAAGTCTCCAGGGGAAGATGCAGTCCATCCGTCAATTCATAGCCCAGCTAGCAGATAAGTGTCAGCCATTCACTCATCTTTTGAAGAAAGATTCCACCTTCCGATGGAACCATCAGTGTCAGATGGGTTTTGATAAAATTAAGGAATATTTAGCTCATCCATCGATCTTGATGCCACCTATTCCAGGAAAACCCCTCTTGCTTTACATCTCTGCTACTTCAGTCGCACTGGGGGCATTGTTGGCACAACATGATGAGTCATTCAAAGAGAGGGAAATCTACTACATTAGTCGGACATTGGCCGGCTATGAGTTAAATTACTCCCCCATGGAAAAATCCCGCCTTGCGCTAGTCTTTAGCACATAGAAACTCTATCATTATATGCTCAGCCATCCAGTTAAATTAGTCGCTAAAATCGATCGCCTGAAGTATTTGTTATCTAGAACCACTCTGACTGGCCGCATGGCCAAATGGGTCATGCTCCTAAGCAAATTTGACATAGAGTACGTAGAGCGAAAAGCCATAAAGGGACAAGTCATAGCTGATCAATTGGCCGAGGCACCATTAGTAGATGCTTACCCTCTAGACACTGAATTTCCAGATGAAGAAGTCTACACAGTCACAGAAGCACCAACTTGGACACTATATATTGATGGATCATACACACATAATGGATCAGGCGCAAGAATTTTATTAGTTACCCCTTAAGGTGACTACATTCCAAAATCATTCAGGATAGCATTCCCATGTACCAACAATATGGTAGAGTATGAAGCTCTCCTCACCGGCCTTAGAATTGCAAAGCAGTGGCACATAACTCATTTGAAAGCCTTTGGTGATTCTTTGCTAGTCATTAGGCATGTTAATGATGAATTCCTCACAAAAGACGATAAACTGTTACCCTATAAGTGCATGGTGGATGATTTCAAGAAATATTTCACTTTCATACAGTTTGACCAAATTCCTCGGGTACAGAATAAAGTGGCAGATGCAATGGCCACTATTGGTTCCCTGATTGACATGCCTAAAGACCAAACAGAATGTGAGTTTCTTGTTGAACAACTTTTAATCCCTACATATGATATTCCTGGAACTGATATGGTGTGCAATATCGTAGGTCCCACCTCCCCATGGTACCAAGACATATACACCTATCTCCGTGATAATATCATACCCCCAGAACTTACACGCAACCAACACAAATCCTTTGTTCATCGCTATTCCCGATACATCATTGTCGGGGATACGCTTTATCATCGCGGGTATGATGGAATCCTCCTTAGATGTCTGAATGAGACCAAAGCCCGCACGACACTAATGGAAGTACATGGTGGTGTTTGTGGAGCTCACTCAAATGGTATGGCTCTGGCCAAAAGGATCCTACGAGCTGGATATTATTGGCCTACATTGGAACACGATGCTTGTGAATTTGTAAAGAAGTGCCTTCCATGCCAACAACATGCAGATTTGATTCACACCCCAGCACAAGATCTTCAACCCCTTCTAGCACCGTGGCGCTTCTCTCAATGGGGTTTCAACTTGATTGGCAAGATTTACCCACCATCATCCAACGGCCATACATTCATAATTACCGCCACTGAATACTTCACTAAGTGGGTGGAAGCAATACCACTCTCACAAATCATTGGTATCCAAATCTCAAAATTTATCCTTTACCAAATTCTTTGTAGATATGGTATCCCATCCACCATCCTCTATGATAACGAAAAGACCTTCAAAAACCAAGCCATGAAACACCTCTGTGACACCTTTCATATCCAGCACCGTTGGTCAACGCCTTATTACCCCCAGGGCAATGGTCAGGAAGAAGCAACCAACAAGACCCTTATCCGCATCCTCAAAAAGGTTGTCAATAACACTGGACGAGATTGGCACCTCCATATTCATCCTGCCCTCTGGGCATATCGCACATCCATCCGCACCCCGACAGGCGCCACCCCCTATTCTTTAGTATATGGTGCTAAAGCCATTTTGCCAATCGAAGTTGAGCTTCCATCACTGAGGATTTCTATGAAGAATCTTATCAGCGAAGAAGATGTTTGTGTTGCATGGCTTGCACAGCTGAAGTTACTGGATGAACGAAGAATAAAAGCCTGTGATCATATGCAAGCATACCAAAACCGCCTCAAACGTAATTACAATAAAAGGTTTGTCCTCGACAATTCTAGGTTGGTGAGCTTGTTCTTAAGGAGAACCAACATACTCAACAGGATCATGATAAAAAGGGAAAATTTGAGGCAAACTAGTTAGGACATTATATCATAGCCACCAAATATGGATCTAGGGCCTATAGGTTGACTACTCTTGAAGGAGATCCCCTTAACGAACCCATCAATATCATGCATCTGAAGAAGTTCTACACCTAAATCCGCTCGGTAACCCCACCTAATCAAGAAAAAATAAAAAATAAAAAATCTAAAAAATAGTAAAGAGAAATAAATCTGTCCTATGGTGAAAACCACCTCTTGGTGGTGCCTTGGATAAGTATGGATGGTGAAAACCTGGTAACAGGCCTCATCCATATAGGGATTAATCATTATCTACCTGACATCCTAGTTATTTTATGCTTTCATCCACACTATCGTCCTCACCCATCTCATCCTAAGCCGCTTGGTATATATTGATTGAGCATTGGACAGCCCATCTAGTCTATCCCACCTCCTGAGCTTTTCAGTATCCCACTATTAAGCTTATGTCGTTCATTCCCTTTGTCGGTCAGTCCGTGTCATCATATAGGATCATCCATTATGTCGGTCTCCGTCTAGATCTCATCCTTCCACATCACTAGTCGAACTACGTTGCCCCTGCGCTGTCACGTAGGCAAGGCTAATCATTTGATCTACCCCCAGGGTATTCTGATCATCGCGTCTTGGTCATCCATCATTCGCCTTCATCATCCTCTTTTCGCTTTATCCATGGTATTTTCATGAACTACGAGGGCTCTGCGCTTTCACGTAGGCAAGGCTAATCTCTGATCGACCCCCGAGCCCCTAGGTCTGTAGGCTGTGTCAGTCTGTGTCCCCATCTGCCTCGTTATTCTCAAATAAGATCCTAACATTATCGAAAGATTTGGTTAATGAAAAGCATCTGGCGTCAAACTGGGTCATTCTAGTTTAATATCCATCATCGGTCTCAATAGGATGCATCCTTCCTAGCAGACCTCATTGATCCTATCCATCACCCTGATCCTATGGCAAAGGAAGTTTTGATTTTAATTGTGATCTTTTGATGTTTTGGAATTTATTTGTCATTTGAGCTCACTATCAACACTTGTCATGGTCACCTTGATCCATCATATCATGGTGTGCTTTGACTAGTTGACATATGAGTTCATCTTGGTCTTTTCTTTGTTGCTGCCTTTTCGATTGTCCCACGTAGTACCCACCAGGATCCATGGGGTCTTGTGTTACATCGGGGCATCCTTGTGTGTTTGTAGTTTATCCCAATGCCTGACCCGACCAAGGTCATCGTGACCTTGGGGTGTTGGGATAGCCCCCTTTTGCTTGCTGTGTTTGTTTCATGCATTGGATGCCTACTGGCCCTAGTCTTATATATCAGGGTATTCGGTATCTTATGCTATAACAAATATCAATGCTCCAAAGATGGCAACTCATATTAGGATTGCATTTCATCATCCGTTGCATTGCATTCACCCTATGATTTTGGTTGTGCAAATACTTTATCCCACTCTTTCCCATTCTTCTTAGGATACTGATAATTTTTGACAGATGCCAAATAACACCCATTTGTCACAATCACCACATACCCACCTTCCATTATCATGTCAGTTCTTATTGGCACTTATGGCCATGTGTTATTTTTCTCAAATACAAGAACATTATTGCATATTAGAGTCATTCTATGAATCACGCATACATCGCCACCTGCATCACAACCTGTCAGAACCACACATACATACATCACCACCTGCATCACAAAATGTCAGACTCATAATACATCACATCCTGCATATATAAAATACTCATACAGAACCCATCATACGCATATACATACATGACAATAAGTCAACTAGGCATCCATACATATAGGTCATCATAGATACAACATGTACACACCATATCACCATGCGTATATCTACATTAATAAAATTATTCATATTCCACAAATACATACACCCAATCATCCACATAAGCATCTCATATCATAAACATGTGCATAAATAAACCAACATATCCATCCACATAAGTAGGAAATATCATATACACATGTGTATAATCACCCATCACAAAAATGAAACATACTACATAAATATCAATAAGAACTGCCCATGTCATAATCAAAGTCATATAATATGTGTGATATGTCCATCATACATCAAAATCTATCATATATCCATCGCATAATAAACTACAAAATCCAGAGATATAGAACATCTCTGATCTCTGTCGATAAATCCTACATGCTGCACCCTGCATCTGTCAAAAACTCAGTAACCTGTCATCTCCCAAATGAGCTACCCACATATGATCCCTGTGGGGAATCTGGTACTGATCTCCTGCCTGGTGTAACACCCGGTGAATCACTGTAACCTCGCGTCCGTGTCCCTAGTGACTGAGATGGCGCTGGCATCTGGGGTGCCTGTCGGATATACTAAAATCTCCGTTGGGTCGGGTCTGGAACTGCATGGTAGTACGCGGCCATCCAAAATACTGCCTCTCTCGCATTCTCCTCTCGCTCCGCAACCTGAACCCGAGTGGAATTTTGTTCCTGACGATACCTATCCTGATCCCTCGTAATCACTCTCCTCTCCTGCTCCCAGGCCTCCTGGGATAGGCATAACTGCGCCATCTCCGCCTGCATCCAATCTCTCATCTCCTCAGCAGCTACTGCCCTGGCTACTGCTGCATCTCTCTCCCCCTGTAATCCATGCATATATCTCCCTATCACATCACTGCCCTGCATAGACTGCCACTGTGCCACTGCTACATCCCGCTCCCCCTGCAGTGTCTGCATCTATATCTCTGTAGCGTCTCTCTCTCTCTGTAGCCTGCGCTTGACCCACTGCTCCATCCCTCTCCCCCTGCAGCTCCTGGACTCTCAACACCACTGCATCTCGCTCTCCCTACAGTACTAATACCTTTGAGGCTGCCTCTTCTCTCCTCCTCTGAAGAGACCGAATCTGTGCCTCTGTCAACTCTCTCTCATCCTGCAACACCTGAACTTGGGCCTGCGCCGTGTCCCTCTCTGCCTCCACTACCTGTACCCGTGCCTGTGCTACATCTCTCTCCGCCTGCATAATACGAACCTGCTCTCTCGCCTATCTCTCCCTCTCCTGCATCACCCCCATCTCTCCCACTGTCTGCTCTAAGCAAAACACTCTGTCTCGTAGCTCATCTCGGTCCTGTCAGAGATCATCCACCCCACTACTTATTGATACATGATCGGTCATCCCCACTGACCCTCCTCTAGCCTGCAATATAACGGTCTCTGCCTGTAGTCTGTCACAGTCCCAACTGACAGTAGCTAACTCATCTCATAACCCCTATATGTCAGCCAACAGTACCTCCCTCTCCCTCCCCATCACCTCTACCATAAATCTATAATCCCTTTGACCTGCTACTAGCGCTCTCGATAGCTCGACTCTGAGTTTGATCACCTCTGCCTCTGCCACCCTCAACCTTTGATCTATGCTCTGAAGCCTCTCTATAGTGTCTCTCAGCTAAACAATCAAATCTCCCGAGGTCATAACAGGAACCACTACCAATGGCTCTGCATCCCAAATATCCATATCCGACACATCTCCGTCTATCTCCATAGCATCATCACTCTCCCTACCCTCCTACTCTTGCTAATCCTCCAAGTCCTCCATGGAAGGACGAACTCACACTCTCTGCTGCTGACCATGCCTCCCAACTCTCATCAATCTCCTCGGCTCTCCTATCTCCGGCTGCTCCTCATCCTCACTCTCCCCTATCTCTACAACATGAGGCTCTTTCCCTGATACCATATTCCCCCCCTCTGTTGTCCCCTACTCCCCATCCTCCCTAACCAACTCCTGGCCTCAATCTCCTCTCGGGCCCCCTCCTGCTGACCACCCCCACCCATCCCTCCCCGCGCCCCATCAGCCCAGATCCCCACCGGCCTCCCTCCCCGCCTCGCTTATCCCTCCCCGCCCACCCCCTCGGCCCTCGCCCTCCCTCCCCTGCACCCTCCCCGCCCGCCACCGGCCTCAGATTCCCCTCATCACCGCCTCCCTCGCCCCACTATCATGTCCAAGCACCCCGCCCTCCATCCTCCTAACCTCCATCCTCACTGCCTCCCTCCCCGCCCCACCAGACCAACACCTCCCTCCTCACGTGATTCCCTACCCCCCTATACTAGTCTGCGGGCCCGCTCTACCCTCCACTGAGTGTATCATCTTCACCTCTGACTCCTCTTGTCCTCCCACATCTAGCTCAGGATCTCTCCCACCCTCCTGTCGTACCGCCTCTCTCACCCTCCTCCGCTACCCCTTAATCATCCTCCTCCTCCTCCTCATTGCCCGTCCCACTGCCTCCATCCTCTCTCCTCCCCTCTCCGACTCGGGACCTCTCCCACCCTCATGTCGTACTTCCTCTCTCACCCCACGCTGCTCATCCTCTGATCCAAATCCTACGGCTCCTACAATCGGCACCAATGGTGTAATCCTCTCCCATAGGTGGTTGCGTAACCACCAGTCATATCACTCTGTCACCCCTGCATCCTCTTCTCCCACACATCTCCCAGGATAGGCTACCCGCACTATCACCACCCATGAGGCTCTTGCCTCCCTCGGGCTAATCGCACGCCCCCATGGTCGCTCTTTGGTGAGCTGTCGAAACATCATCGGCGCACCAGGAATATCCAGTGTCAGCCCAAACTATCTCATCACCCTATCTGGTCAGTGCATCTCCACTATCCGTGGAAGAATCCCAATCAGGACACACTGAGCCATAAAGTACCCACTCTGTCTCTCAGTCTGCTCTCTCCATCCCCTGAAGCGTCGATGCATATAAGGTCGCCACACTATGTCTCCCTCCTCCAAATCATCCACCATCCCTCCACATCTCCCAACCCCCTATGCCGAGTAACCCAGTCCCTCGCCTCTCCATACCTCCATGCCAGCGGCTCTCTATCATCCACATCTCCCTCCTTAACAATAATCGACCTCGTCACCATAATATGCTCCCATGCCCACACCTGTAACAGGGTCATATGTGTCAAACTCACTGCCTCCCGATAACAAATAAGATGCATATCTCTATAGAACTGGGCTAGGACACAAGCACCCCACGCAATTTGTCCCTCACGCGACTCCATAGTGTGTCGAATCGCCTCCATAAACCTCAGACTGCAATATCGCCTGTTATGATCTAGCAGCAATATCCCACTGATCAACCCAGCTAGGAATAACGGCAAAGGTGGTACTCCCACTGTCAAACATCTATCTAGATCCAACTGCGGACCCTGAAGAGGCAGGGCAACATGTCCGAATAAAGCTGTCATAGTCTGCCGCAACTCGACCCCGCTCGACACCACATCACTCAACAATATCCCCGCTATTAGTAGCTTCAGGATGCACCATACATCCTCCAGTGTCACCATCATCTCCCCCATTGGCAGACTAAATGTCGATGTATCTGAACTCCATCTCTCTATCAGGGCCGTCAGCATTGGTCAATGCACTCTCATCACTGGCACCTCTAAAAAGTGCAATAACCCCGCATGATCTAAGGCCGCATGATCCATGCCTATCATCGTTGCTACGGTCACTGTCAGTACCTCCGACTGTCGCTCATGTGTCCGTATCCACCCCAAACCCTGCATCCACATCAACCAATTATCAGTACACAATCTTCCCGGCCCCAAGACATCTTTACTTTTAGTCTTTCTTCATCCTCATCTTGCCCCCGTCGGGATGGTCTCTTCTTTTGACCTCCATTGCCCTATCCCTCTCCCCCCTTTTATTTTTCCATGGCGGCTCCGCCCTCCCCGGGGCGTGTCCGCCCCTCCCCAGGGTGGCTCCACCCCCTGTCGGGGCGTGTTCGCCCCGAGCTGCCGGGGCCTGTCCGCCCCTCCCCGGGGCGGCTCTGCCCCTCCCCGTCGGGGTGTGTCCACCCCTCCTTGGGGCGGCTCCGCCCCAGCTTGGGGTGTGTCCTCCCTGGGTTTCCACAGCCGGGGCATTTGGGCCCCAGCTCGGGGTGGCGCTGCCCTAGCTCGGGGCGTGTCCGCCCCGAGCTGCTGGGGCAGCTCTGCCCCAGCTCGGGGCGTGTCCGCCCTGAGCTGCCGGGGCGTGTCCGCTCCACTGCCGGGGCGGCTTCGCCCTGGCTGGGGCTTGTCCGCCCCAGCTCGGGGTGCATACGCCCCGTTGTGCGGCGGTGCGCCCTCTATCTATCCCCCCCCCCAAAAAAATTTCTTTTCCCTTCTTTTTCTGCAAATTCTGCAACCTACCCATTTTTCTATCCCCCCTGCCCACCAAACCCATATGGTACTTTTTTTTACCTATTTTAAAAACGTGATTAAATATTTCAAATACATAGCATGGGTTTTCGTACTCACCTTGCGGGGCACCGCAAAGTGGGTCTAGTGTCTCCGCAGGTCATCTGCTCGATGAATGATCTCCGTGTCACAATCCCGCGACATTGTTGCTCCATCTCCTCTCCCTCTTCTTCACCCTTTCCTCACTTGCTACAGTAACAATGAAGCAAGGTAATTCTTCAAATTACCTTTTAACCCCTATTTTCCCCCTTTTTCAAATAAAAGGTATTTTTTTTACCTTTTATTTACCTTTTTTTTCTTCCAACTAATCCCCTTCTTTCCCGGAGCTGCCGTTCGCAAACCGTACGTCCAATCAACTCCATTCAAAAGTTAATGTTTCTTAGTTTTTCACCCTCTATCCAACGGTCTCCTCCATTTTTTTCTATCGAGAAGTCATCCGGGCCCCCTTGTTCCTTCCCCAACCGCCCTCTCGAGGGGGCATACCCTATCATTTTCTTCCATCCATTTGAGGCAGGCACTGGGGCATCCCTCTCCTTTTCTCCTCCTCTTGGATAGCTCATTCAACCTCTTTCAGGCAGGGGCATCAATCCCTGTCACTTTCTTCATCCCCGACATTTTTTTCTTTCTTCGAAACACTATTATTTTAACAATATTTCGAAGAGGGGCAAAATGTAGACACCCAAATTTGATCACTCCCATATGATCAAATTTACCTCTTTATTCATCAATTTTGTCAATATTAATTAATTTAATTAATATTACACTTCCCACAAAAAGTATTTAATTTAATAATTAAACACTTTATTTACCTTTCTCCTCTCTAAATTAAATAAATACACCAATTTTTTTAATTTAGTCATTCTAACCTTTTGAATTAAAATCAATTTAAAATTCTTCTTTTCTCCCTCCTTGTCACATCCTCCATAATCCATCACTAATTTGAATTAATTTAATTAATTCATATTTAGGGTGTGCATCCTCTTAATCAAGGATTAATGTCACATCCTCCTACATTTGCCACTTGTCTCTAATCTTCCATTAATTATCATAATCAAGTATTTGCACAACTTTAATCAAAGTCATTAACCACTTTTAGAACCACTTTTTAGTCAATCTTTCCATTTTTCCTTTTTGAGCATTGACCCTCTTTCCCATGAGAATTTTTTAATTCTCATTTATTCAATTTTTAATTCACATTCTATCTTCCAAGGCTTCTAGAACCTTTGGACTTGTCACATCATCCACATGTGACCAAGTCCCACCTTTTTTGAGCTCACCTTTTATCCTTTAGACTCTCCTAAGAATGTGAATTTTTAATTCACATTTATTTCTCCAACCACCTCTCCTTTTCCCATGGAGATTTTTGAGGAATTCTAAAATTTCTCAAATGTCCCTTTCACTCTCACTTGGGGACAAGAAATTCCTTTTTGAGGAAATCTTCTCACTCCCCAAGGTACTTGGAAGGTACTTGTCCTTCCTCCACCTCATGTACCTTTTGGACACCTCACTTACACCTCATCTCCTCTTAGCCACTTCACCATCCACATGTCAAGATGAGAGGGCTTGTGAGTTCTCAATCCACCATAGCCCTTCATCTTGACCTTGTTGGATGAATCTCAACTTTTGAATTCTCTAGAGAATTCAAACTCTTCTATAAATACCCCCTCCTCAAGGGCATTTTCAACACTTTCATTTTGAGCAACCTTATGCTGCCAATTTGCATTCTCAAGCATTTGCTATCATTTAGCCATCCATTTAGTCATTTTGCATTATCAATCTTGCATCTAGTAGCATCAAAAGCCATCTAAGGAGCATACAAATTCATCTAAATCAAGGGCCAACCAAGGAGTCTTCAACAGCAAGGAAGGTATAATCGATTTGCATTTTATTTCATCTATTTTCCTTGTTTTATCACTCTTTAGGCTAATCATTGAAGTGTTCTTAGTGTTTTATCATTTGCATTTTAAAATATTTTGCACATTAAAATAGGGTAAAATTCCAAGGTACGCATCAACAAATTCCAAAAACATTCTAATATCTTCCATCCTAGCCATAGGAGCAAATGTCTCCTTAGAGTCTATTCCTTCCACTTGTGAATAACCCTTACACACAAGTCTTGCTTTATTTCTTGCCATTTCTCCATTCTTATTCAACTTATTTCTGAATACTCACTTAGTTGCAATTATGTTTATATTCACTGGTCAAGGAACCAATTCCCAAGTTTGATTTTTCTCAATCTGCATAAGTTCTTCTTCCATTTCCTTCATCCAATGTTAATCTTTGCATGCCTCACTTACTATTTTAGGTTCAACTTTAGAAAGCATAGATTTACCTCAACTTTAGCAACTCTGCTTCTTTTCAATACTCCTTTCCTCTTTTCTCCAATGATCTATTCTTCAGAATGATTATTTTGCACATACTTAGGGGCTTTAGGGGTCTTCTCAAAAGCTTCTTCCTCTTCATTATGTACTTCTTTTTCTTCTTCTTCTTTGCAATCAGGTTCATCTGACACATATCCATCTACTATAATTGAATTTTTCAAATTCTCATCAACCTTAACATTTTCACTTTCAACAATCTTTCTTAGACTTTTGTTGTAACATTTATAAAATTTTATTTTAGTAGAATATCCAAGGAAGATACCTTCATCAGACCTTGCATCAAAATTTCCCAACTTTTCTTCATCTCTTTTGATATAAAACTTTCTTCCAAATACTCTAAAGTACTTCATAGTAGGAATCCTTCCATACCACAACTCATAGGGAGTCTTTGTGCTGTTATATTTTTCTTGAACTCTGCTAAGTATGTAAACAATAGTATGAATTGTTTCTCTCCAGTAGAATTTCGATAGAATTGTTTCTTTCATCATAGTCCTAGCAGCTTCTTAAACTGGCCAATTTTTCCTCTCAACAACTCCATTTTGCTAAGGAGTTCTATGGGTAGAAAAATGCCTCTTTATTCCACGAACTTCAAAAAACATGTTAAACTCATTGGAGGTGAATTTTCCACCTTTGTTAGATCCCAAAAAAATGATTTTCAGATCCATTTCATTCTCAACCATAGCTTTAAATGCCTTGAATCTATCTAATGCATCAATGTTTTCTCTAAGAAAAGTAACCCATATCATTCTAGAGTAATCTTTAATTAAAAGCATAAAATACTTCTCACCCTTATAGGACCACAAAGATTTGTATGTATTAATTCTAGTAGTTCGGTAGTAGATTGTTCCTTTCCTTTGAAACTACTCCTTACTTGTTTTCCAAACTGACAATTCTTCCAAACAACATTGATAAGATTTGTAATTCTTGGTAAATATCCCAGTACATGAACTTAACTGATTCTCACCAAATTATAAAATTCATGTGACACATCCTTTGGTTCTATAACCAACTTTCATTAATCTGAGTCATAAAACAATGCCCATCAACACCCTTATGCTGATAGATGTTTCCATCTGTCCTTTTACCAATAGAAATCATAGTTCCAGTCCCTTTTTTGATCTCACATTTTTCATCCTTAAACACAAGATTATATACTTTGCTACACATTTGTCCAAAACTCAAAATATTATGCCTTAAACCCTTAACATAGTAAACATCCTTAGTATTATGCTTTTCATCAAAATTGATTGAACCTATTCCACAAATTTTAGCTCCTGAATCATCTCCAAATTTAACTAATCCACCATCATACTTTTCAAGTTAAAAAAACTTTTGTCTTCGGTCATGTGATTAGAACAACCACTATCAACAACCTAGTAATTCCTATCTTGTTTAACATGAAAAGTAGAAACCAAAGTCCATTCAATCTTATCCTTCTTCTCCAAAACAATTTCCTTCACACAACTTTCAGAGTTAGCAGAACTAGATTCATCTTTTATAGCAAAGAACAAGAATTCAATATCATCAACATCTCCATAATCAGATTCATCATCAGAAATACCAACATCTTTGACATATTAACTTCTTTTAATCATTTTTCTGGTGGAACCTGCAAAATCCATGGCCATTTCAATAATTTTTGCCCCTTGTGCCTCTAAGTTTCTTCCATTTTGTCTGTTTAGGGTTCAAAAATTATATAAAGGGCTCAAACCCTTATATCCTAAAACCCTAAACCCTTTGTGTGCACTTTTGTTCTAAAATCATGTTGGCATCTTACTTCGGCTTAGCTTTGTCCTTCTAAGTTGCAACCTTATGTCATTGTCTTGTCATTTTCCTAGCCATGGCCCCTTCTAATGTTTTGTCATTTTCCTAAGTTTTAGATTTCTAGGTTTTTCTAACTTATGCCATGGGGTTTTGGAGTTTTATAACCTCCTGACTTGGCAATATCTTTGTTATCGACAATTTGAGGATTTTTCAAACTTTGCAACCTCTGACATGAGGTTCTGAGGTTCGGGTTTTGGGTGACTTAGCAATTTATTTTTTATTGGAAATTGCCAGTCATCCAAGTTATAACTTATGTCTAGGTGGTCATGTGTTCACCAACCCCTTTACCTTGTCTTTCCGATCCCTTCCCCATTTGAAATATTTGATCTTTTCCTAGGTCGTGGGCTAAAAATATTTCATCCCCCCTAAGTCTTATGTCCTAGGGTGGCCCCCTTTTAATCATGACTTATACACATGTGTGTATTAACCCTTTAAATGTGCAGGTAGGCCCTTGATCGAATGATAGATACCAAAGTAAAAGCATTCACTACATCTTGGCCATTCCCTACTAGCCCTGCTCGAATAAAATATTGCTTTCCAAAAGGCAGCAGGGTTAGTGGGATAGTGATGTGTGTCTCTGGTGGGATCTACAGGGGAAACAAACATAATAGTGGGATGTGATGTCACCATGGCAGATGGAAAAGGGATCAACGATCACAATCAAGAGGATCCAATGGTGCTTGTTAGTTCTGCTGAGTTTTTGGTGGATCTTAGCTTGGTCTCGTGGGGTAGCAGAGAGTGGTGGAGATTAATCCACGGTGGAGACATGTTGACTGTTAATGAAGATGGTGGGACCTGGAAGGTGGGTGATGATGGTGGTTGATGACAAAGGTTGACAAGTGGTGTGGCCCAATTGGATGATTGGATAACTCACATCATTATTGTGAGTCATGGGGTGTTGTGATGGTGATGATCAAGTGGCCTAGATTTAAAGGTTTTAAATTTGATGGTCAAGTTTTAAAGTTATGGGTAGTGAGCGATAGGTGTTGGATCTTGGTGCGATTAAGATATATCAATGACCACAATTCAAAGTGTGATTTCCCAACGGTTAATTGCTCTTGTTCATGGGTATTGATTGTGCAGTAATGTTGTATCCATTTCTCAGCTACTAGATCGATTCCAGACAGTTTCAAATCGTGTTCTTGCGCTTCTTCCAAGGCCAAAGTGATTGTTGAGTGGCACCATTTATTTCTTGGAGTGTTGCAATGGTTTTTTTCTTTTTCTAGTTATGTTCTTCCTGATCCTGATCGCGGATTTCCTAGGAGTGCCATTCTTGTTTTCAAAATTCCATCAATCCTGGAGTGTGTTCAAGGTGTCAGAGGCCTTTATGGCTGGTTGTTGATCCATTTTTTGGGGGAATTATTGTAGTTTGTAATATGATTGGATCTAATCCTTTCTATAACTCTGATTGAGTTAGGGCTGGGGTTTGAATTTGAAATTTGAGTTATGCTTGCACTATAAAGGCAAGTTTTGTTGATTTTGTACTGTTCGGACATCTACTCTCCAACCCGAGTGGTCTGGTGTAGTTTTTCCCTACTAGATTTTGTTTCTATGATTTCTATAATTCTTTTCTTTCAGTCAAGTTGAATAGGGTAAGTCCTTTGGACATAGATAGGGAATGTAATGAGCTATGCTCTATAATAACAACAAATGACCGCCATACAACATTTGTATTCTGATTCATTATATATGTCAATTTGTATGTTCTCCAAATATTGTATGCATATTATCTTTAGAATCAATATAATTAAGGGTTGTGTTGATGCTTCAAACATATTTGTTGTTTGAGTTATGTTTATGTTTTCCTATCATTCAAGGAGTGGTGTAATTGCTTGCATAGAGATAACAAGGGTATTGTAGTGCAGTGTAGAGAACTAAGTAACATGTTGATTATCCTTTTATTCGTTTCCTGCTGCAAGGTAGTAGGGTTATGAGAAGCTAGGGTTGGTTTGTTGTAGGATTTTATTTCATTCCTGACTCTGTGTGGATTAGGCACTAGTCAAGGAGGTTCACAAAGTATGAAGCTAGGGTAGAATCAAATATTTTATTTCAAAGACATTTCCTGCTTTCTTAGTTTAGATTTGCTTTCATGTTTTCCCTTTCCACACTACCACAAGCCATTGTTAGTAGCGAAGGTTGTAGAGATGATTTATCCATTTGAAGGCCTTCCACAATTATAGTGTGATGATCTGCATTAATATATATGGATACCCACCTTGGTCCTATAGAGCCTAAAGTGCAGAGGAGAGGCTTTCCAATTGGTCATTTCCTGTTTGTTGGCCACTAACCTAGGGTATCTGAGTATAAGAAGTAGCTTCCCTTTAGGAGATGCTAGACCATTAGCTGGAAACACCAACACTTTCCTTTATTCTCCTTACTCTTATTGTTCACAACTCTGTTTGGACATCTTGAAGATAATGACCTACATTTCCACAACTAAAAAATTTGAAAGATAGTTTACCTTTGTACTTAATGGTGCCCTTTTTCATCCTTCTTACAAAATTATCTTCCACATCATCAAAATCATCTCCATACAAATCTTCAATCTTTTCTAATTTTCCAGCCTTAAAAGTAGTCTCTACTTCTATACCATTTTTCAAACCAAGCTTTCTCATTTCAAATGAATTTAGTGTACCAATCAACTGGTCTCTAGAATAAGTATTAAAATTTGCAACTTCCTCTATAGAAGATACCTTTTCATTGTATGGATTAGAAGCAGTTCTAAGAACTTTCTTTACCACCCAAGGTTCTTTAACATGTGCAGCAAGACCTCTCATAGCACTTACTAGTTCATAAATCCTCTACATGTAGGTAGAAATTGTTTCATCTTCAAAAGTTCACATGGTCTCAAATTGTGTCTTCAGATTCTACAACTTTTCTTTTTTGACCTTGTCATTTCCTTCATAAATTCTCTCTAACTCATCCCAAACTTCTTTAGTAGTCTTAAGATTCATAACTTTAACCAATTCAAAATTTGAAAGACTATTTTTCAAAATAAATATTTCCTTAGCATTTACCTCATGTGCCTTGATCTCATCACTTGTGCTCAGACCATTCAAAGGTGCAATATACTGATTCTTTATTTCCTTTTCAATTTCAAATCCATGGGCTTCCAAATATCCTTCCATATTTTTCTTCCAGAATGCATAATATGTTCCATCAAATCTAGGGCATTCTAATTTTCTCACCATCCTGGATCTACATCAAATGGTTAATATCTTATCCAAGGAACCTTGCTTTGATACCAATTGTTGAATGAACAAGACAACTAAGAGGGGGTAGATTAAGTTGTATCAAATTAAAACATCAAAACCCTCAACAGTAATCATATCCACATGCATTCATTAAATCATTATTCCGTTAAAGTGATTAATCATGAAATGCAGATAACAAAAACTGAAATAACAACACCATACACAATACAACACCAAATTTATGTAAAAAAACTAATGAGGGAAAAACCATAGTGAGGATTAGGTTACAAAATAAGTAATTACAAAACTGGTACAAGGGATCACTACCAGAATAGGACATACTGTCCCAAAAGGCTCACAACTAGGGCTCACTGGCACAAAAAGAACACACGAAGATAGAAGAGAAATGTTACAAAGAGAACAACTTCTCAATGCAATAGGGAATCCACCACAAATGTTCCAACACCTTTGCAACCTTGTTTGCAATAGTGCAGACACCTTCAACTCACTGTATTCAGAAGTCCAACACTTTGAATCTCACACTGCTCTGCTCAAACTCACACTTTACTCTTCAAAAATTCGCATCACACACCTTTTTTCTTTTATCTTTTCTATCTTTAAAACCTTCAACATCTCGACTCATACTTATACAATCCTCAACCTTGAAAACTTTTTCCAAGGTCGACAATACACACTTCATACTTTGTAATTTCAAATTAGGTCGGCACTAAACATTCCTGCGATGGATAGGAATGAAAGTGGACCAAAACAACACTTAGCTAGGGCCTAAATTAAATCTCACATGCCACACTACGCCTTCATTAATACTTGAACATATTTGAATGTAGTGTAAACACCAGGTTGATCGTTAGCCATGAAAACACATTAAACATTGAGTACACGCTTCCTTAAAACAATCTAAAACTCATGGAAAACAAAATTCACTTGAACACGATCCAAGATCATCTTGAAAACCAATAACTTCCTTTGTAAAATTTTTTACTTGAAGATTATAATCATATTGTTTATCTAGACAACACTATTAGATACTGCAATACATTGTAACTCAAAAGACCTTCTTCGAATATGCCTAACCACGAATCCTCTTGACAAAAATAAGAGAACAACACCATTAACTCTCCTTCAAAACCATAATTCCTAAAAATAAACTCCAAAGAAATGTGGAGAAAGTACATTTCTCCTAGAAATATTTGTACAACACTGCAAAACCAGTTCACATACTAGTGAACACAACTTTCTCTAACCAACGATCTAGAAACCCAGATTCTAGATATAGAAACTCTAAAAAATTCTAACCAAAATATCCAAGCTACAAAATTAGATCTTCAACCTAGAAGAAATGTGAAGTAAAACTAGAACACCTTTGCAAACCTAAACAATACCTTTGCAACACCCTGTTTCCTTATTTTATCAATTTTCTCAGCATCCTCGACATCTTCATCAAACAAAAAACTTCATCAACACATAATTGACATCAATGACAACACCAACTTGTTGACATTAATGATAAAACCTCCATACTTGCAACAACATTATATGTGTGAAGGAGTTACACTTGATAGTGTGGCTTATGGGTTGAATGTGAATCACCTTGACTAGTATTTGGATCATGGTTTTGGATAACCACTCTTGGTTACATGGTACTTTAGAGGAATCCTAAGACTACATTGATGTAATTCTTTGTTATATGTCATTGGTTTTATGATATTCATAATAATATTGAACAAGGGGTCACTAAGTGGACTAGCATATTTAACAAGTTATATATAGCATGGATAAGAGGTGTGTAAGTGATAATTACTATACTTAAATGGAGAACTTGAAAACTCTTTATATTTGTAGCACAATGATGGATAGGCCAATCATTGAGAGCTTTCACTTTGTCATGTTTTTTATGCACTCCATTATGATCAATAACAAAACCTATATATTTCATATAATATTGACCAAAGAAGGATTTCTTTATCTTAGCTTGAATTTGGTGTTGTTGTATAAGATCTAAAGTAGTGCGAGCATGTTCTTCTAAAGATTTGTTGAACATAATAATACTATATAAATAAGCAATGATGAAATTATCTAGGTGAGCTCTAAAAATATCATTAATGAGTCACATAAATATGGTAGGAGCACTACTTAGTTAAAAAGGCATCACTAACCATTCAAAAATTCTAGATTTAGTTTTTGAGGTAGTTTTCCAACAATTAATAGGATCAATTATTACTTAATGATAGCCTAAAGTGAGATCCATATTTATAAAATACCAAGCTCCCTTAAGATGATATAGAATGTCATAAATCCTTGGAAGGGATATTTGTTCTTCACAATGCATTTATTTAAGGGTTTCTAGTCAATGACAATTATCTATTCATCCTTCTCCTTTTTCGAAATGATAAAGGCTAGAGATCCATAAGGAGAGGTGCCATGATGGATCTTCCCTTCTTCCATTAGAATTTTGATATGATTATCTATTTCTATTATTTGTAAGAGGTGGTATGCTAGAAAATTTGGTAAGGAGGACATTGGAACAAAATCTATAAAATTATTGATGGTTCTAAAAGGTGGTAAAACTTTGGGATCTTCAAAAATACTTACTATATATATAGTATATAGTATATAATATATATGTAGTTGTTAATATATAATATATATTATATACTATTGTTGGATGAATATTTTGTAATCCCTTTACAAATTATGAAATAGTGATTTCAAGCATAGTTATGACGAGATAAATCTCTCCTCTCAAAAAGGGGAGGCTCCCTTCTTACTACTTATTGAAACAAAAGTAAACTATGTTAAGCTAAAGGTATTTACACTAGCTTTAACCATGTGGGGAGTGTGTTACATTCATAATTTTCTCTTCTTTTAGAAAAGATGTTTACAATGTTTCCGTAGTAATATTTAAACATGAAAATGCTTCTACACTTCTAATATTAAACCTAAGCAATAATAATCACCAATATTTTAGATTGTTATTGAATAATCAAAGATACTAGTATAAATAATAGCGATAGAAGCTGATTGAAGACACCTAAAAAGCACAAGTATTATTCTTCATTAGGAATTCATCATGCTTCTTCAAAATCATCTACACTTCATTTTCATCTAGCCCTGAAGTATGTTTGATGATGACACAAGCTCTTGATACCAAATCTCTAACATTGTTGCAAGATTTTTCATGTCACCCAAGGTACTATTTCAAGTTCTCCAAAAATTGAATATCAAATATTCGATCCATTAGAGGCACTGAAAACACCTGGTCTTCAAATTCTCTTTGAATCATGCTAACAAATTGCTAAACAACATTATTTGGGGGAAGTAATTTTTAACTATCATCTCACAACTTACATGTAATTTATTTAATTTTGTTAATAAGCTACAAATCATGTTCTTCACCAAGTTCACGTGTAGATTGTTGATCATTGAGTAAGTTGGTGAGGACAGTCTCTTTGTGAATTAAAGACTCTTCAATTTCTACATACATGTCTCAATTGGGAATGATCCCAAGTTCCTCCAAGGTATCCAATTTGAGTTTTCTCATTTTGATCCAAGCCTACACTTTGTTTTCCATATCCCCTTTCTCTTGAGATAAAGAATTTGTAGTGTCATCCAATTTTTCCTTTATGCTTTCCATCTTTTCCAACTTCTCCATGGAAGATCCCAACATTTCTGTTCCCAATGCAATCATGCGATCAAGATACTCGCTAACCACTCTGACCCTAGCATGTACCTTTTATACCTTTTGAATGATAAGATTTTCAGCACCAACTGTAATTGCCTCAAGCTCAATAGATTCAAAAGATTGGGTAATCTTCTGTAGCACGACCATAAGTTATTCTATATTTTCCTTATAGTGATTCTTCATCTTCTTCTCCTTGTCAAACTTCTCTATGAGAGAATCTAGAGAAGATTGGACATTTTCCTTTACACTCTTATGAGTTACCTTCCCCAATTCTACCCTTGTGATAGAGTAGTATGTAATATCCACTTCTTCATAAGTTTTGTAAGAGGGAGGCTAAGCTATTTTTGCATACTTATTACCCTCTTTATCAAACAACATCCTAAAAAGAGTCTTTTATTTCTTCTTAGTTCTTGTCTTGGTAGATGTAAGCTGTGCAAAGTCAAACTCATATGGAGAGATGGCTTCTTTTCTCCTCTTCAATGTTTGTGAAGACAACCAAGGCAGGAGTAGTGAGCTCTCTTTAGGATGCGCAGTCATTTTATGTGATGTAGTTGCTGCACTCACAAAGGTGGTAGTCACAATGGGAGGAGTGTTAGTTAAAATAATATTTGGAATTTTAGAACTAGACACTTGAACAAATTCATTCAGGAATTTATCTAAATCAAAATGTGACGTAAGGTCAAAAAATGTTGAGGAAAAACTTGGTAAAGACATAGGAGAACTAGACACATTATCTAACCCTTGTTTTGTGCTTTCAAAAGGTGACCCTAAGATAGGGGATGAATGCACATAATGAATCAACAAAAAAAGTGCAACAACACTTGTTATTGAAGGAGGAACATTAACAAGAACACTAAACCTAGATGAAGTCATAGGAGGAGGAGCGGGAGTAGACAGAACATTGGTAATTGAAGGAGTGGAAAAAGGAGGATCCTC
>VDFB02047230.1:111101307-111201507 GCA_007258455.2 Sequoia sempervirens
TCTAAGTTAATGGGTGTATCGGTAACTTTATGAGCATAGGATAGAAGAGTATCAATGTTGTCATTCATACTGGGTGGTTGAGGCTTACTTTGTGATTTAATTTCAGGATGTAAAAGGTTGAGCATGTCAAGTGGTGGGATGATAGGAGGTGTTGGTTGTTGCATGGAGGGATAAAAGGATGCATTGTTCTCAAGGTGACACAAAGATTTTTGTATGAATCCTTGCATGCTATCTTCATCTTGGCCTAAGATGTCTATCTCATAAGGACATTCATTAGGAGGTGAAGGTTCATGAATGTTTTCAATTGCATTAGGATCATCACCAAACACAAAAATTGAAACATCAACCAAAGATATTAAAGACATCCATATTTTACCAAAACACATGTCCATGATGAAACTTTGCTTTGAATATGAAATGAGTGCAACTTTCAGATTTGAAATGATTGACTGATTTTAGATGTAAAGACCTGAAAATGATTACTTTTGAATGCCAATTTTGATTTCAAATAATGTACTATTTTTCACCAGCTGAACTAGATGCAAACAATTACAAAAAAAATGAAATTTTTGAAATTGAAAAGTGTGAATGAGTCCTTGGACAGGGGTCTGGAAAATTAAAATTTGAATGTTTAATTTGATATTTAAGTGCACTATTCCTAACTGCAAATAGATTCTTCAGTGACAATATTTCTAGAAATTAAGATGAAATGCAAATGCAATTTTGTGACAATGTATAAACAAAATGATAACTCTTTTGAATGCAATTTTTGATGTAATTTTGATCTAAATGACTAAAACACACTTTTATGCAATCTAATATGTAGAATGTATGCAATGTTTTTAGATTTTTATGAGTTTAAATGATGTAAACATGTAATATGTCACTCTAAATGCAATGCAAAACAAGATGATGCAAAACCTAGATCTAGGGTTTCAATGATCTCCAAATCAAAAAAGTTATGATGTACAATGTCAGGTTCACCAAAATGATGAATAAGACACCTTAACAACGTCAGGTTCACCGAAATGAAATGTTGGTAAAGGGGGGTTCCTAAATAGGACTTTAAGGATCCATAATAGGTGTTTTTCCCCAAGGGCATTTCATTAGGAAAGAGATCACAAGGAGTAGAGATTGACTTTCAACCTCAAAGGTGAGTCAATCAGATTTGGATCTCAATTCCTTTAAGATAATAGGATAATGGGATAGGATCTAGAATTAAGTTGAAATGATATGAAATAATTAAACAAAATTCACAATATGACCTAGATGATAAAATACGAATTCTCAAAGACACAAAAATTGAAATCATAGTTTATAGGAAGATCTGAGAAGGGTTTGGTCACATGTACTTGGAACCAAAAGTTTTTTTTGAGCATTGCTGAAGAACAGGTTTGCCCTAGGGAAAATGGGTCCTAATTAGGGTGTCAAAAATAAGTTTTGACAGTCCTTTGGTGCTAGATCTTGGCTTCTATTTTGCATAGGTTCCACTGTTAGAAAGCTGGAAGTAAAATTTTTAATTTAGTTTATGTGGCTTGACAATAATGGTGACAACTTATGCAATAATGAAAAATTTCTCTTCAAGATCTTCAATCCTTCTTTAACATATAATATACACATACAAAGAGGGAAAAATTGTTGTTTTTGAATGGGGGTTTTCCTTAGTCAAATCCCATGTTTGGTAAAGTAACTTTGATAGAAAGATAATGACAATGGACAAGGAAATGATGAATGAACACTTGCTTGCTACAACTCACTAAGCCTTCAATGGCTTGCCTTATAGGATTGAAGTCAAACACATCACTCCAAGGAGCTTGGTCTTGCTTTGCTTGATTTATTGGATACTTGAATGCTTGGCTGCTTTGAGGATCAACAATGCATATTAGCCTAGTCACAAGATGATATGAACACACATAAGTTTGAACATGATGATAGGATCTTGATTGCAGCAAAACATGTCAAATAACTCTGCTCTTGAATGCTATTGACAATAATAATTGCTCTTATGAAGTATTCAAAAAGTGTGTTATATTTGAATTGATAAAAGATTGTATTTATAGGTGTTTATCTAATTTCCCGAAAATTAGATTCCAAAAGCCAAAAATTTCATATGAAATTTGAATCATTAAAAGAGTGCCAAAAACATATTTAAAAATGGGTCCTAGGACTTGAAGGGGACCCACTCGCCCTTGGGTGAATGGGTCTTGGCCTAAAAATATAGGACACTCATTCTCCATTGTAATTAAAATATTAATTGCATTTATTAAATGTTGGTTTCCCTTTTAGAAAATAGGAAAAATAAGGCTTTGGAATGCATAATTTGACAAATTAGAAGCTTAATTAAGTCCAATTAATTAAGGGACCCAAACAAAGTGTGAAATTGTAAAGGTATACAATTTCCTACACTACAAATACATGCTAATTAAAAACCTACTAAAAAATTTCAAATGTACCAATAGTTGTCCACTTTATACTAGTAGTTATAAAAAAAGTACTTAATTAAAAGAGTTATGCAACTTTATTGGTACCAATAGTGCACGATTATTGGGGAATTTGTGCATATGTATTGGATCAATTGTGTAAATTTTGTGGTGGTCAAAGTGAATAGTTATTGGGGCACTAGAGAATTTGTATCGAATGCCAACTTGAAATAACCACTTTTTAACCTTTGTGTACATAACGAATCTTTCTGTGTTCATCGTAACTATCCAAAAGTTAAAGCAATAGCTATAAGCTCTTAAGTCGCATATAAAGAAACCCAAAATAAATTGTTGAAATCCAACATACCATTTAGGAGCTTAGGGTGTGCAAAGTTAGCTATAACGACTACCGGTCCCCTTCCCTTAAAAGTGACACAAGATTTGATGGCATAGAAAATGTTTCGAGGACACGACATTTATAGTTAATCTAGAATTCCTTCAACAATACATTATTCTACAAACTATGTTATATCATGCAATATGTCGAGTTGGTTCAATACTTTTTAACTGTACATTAGTCCCACTTTTAAGTACTTGAGATAGCCTTCTTTAAATTATCGGGTGCAAAAGTCAAATTTTAATGAATTCTTTTCAACTAAACTTTAAAAAAATTGATGTCTTCTCTATTTCTTATTTCTTATTATATTGTGGCATGATATTGACCTATGGTGTAATGGAATTTCAAAGGGAATTTGGCATTTTTTGTTACACAACTCAAAATGATCAGTTGGAAAGTTTTCAAATATGGAGATTATATAGATATGTAGACAATGGCCTTGGGAACTTTAGGTTCCATTGGAGACAGATTATCTGTACTTGCTACATGGATTATAAGGGGAATATTATCCAACACTATAGGATATGGTCCATCTTAGAAAAATGGTGATTTTATCTCCAAAATTAATAATTTAAAATGTTCGACAATATAGAAGTTGATTGCTTCTACTTTTGTAGGGATTGTTGTAGCACCTTGATGGTAATTGGGGAGAGCTCAAATCTCATGATGCTATGATTCCATTACTCCTTCAAGGGGATACCAATCTTATAGGGTTAAACATTTTGGATAATGGTGGGAAAATCCTAGTTGAATGCATTCTTATAATGCATTAAAAAGGGAGTCTAATTTTGAAGGGTTGAGACTTTTTGAAATTTGGAAAATGGTGTTAGTATGAGATCCTAGGTAAATGTGACTAGTGGTAAGGTTTTTTAAAACTTTTTTCTGTCAAGTCTTATAGAATTAACTATGTTTAACAATTACATTTTAGTTCAAATTTTTTGATGTTGTTGAGGGAAGATCTTCCTCTAGGTTTCAAAATGCTCTTATTGGAAAGTTTTTAGGTGCTAGGTCTAACATTGATGTAGTTAGAAGATGGACCTTATAGAAATGGAAATTGATTGGTCAAATGGAGATCTCAACCTTATCTCATGGATTCTTTCTAATTCCTTTTTTGAGGAATATTAATTATATCAAAATCATTTCAAGTGGACCTTGGTTTATTGGGAGATTGGGGCTCTTCATTGAAAAGTGAAGACTGCAATTTGATGTAGTGAAAGAGTGCTTTAATTGAATTTTCATTTAGGTGAGGAATCTTTGGTTACCATTGGAATACTAGGAAGAAGAGATGGTGATAACTATAGCTAATTTTTTTGTGAATCTCATTGCTATTGATCCCATGACTAGATCTAAGATGCATTTTTTATTTTCTAGATTATGTGTGATTGTTGATGTTGATAATAAGTTACCATCTTTAGTTGCCTTGTCTTCTAAGTACGATGTTTGAGAGTAGAGGATTGAGTATGAGGTAGCCTCAAATTTTTGTGAAATACATCCTATGACTAGCCACTGGGCTACTACTTGCATGGGAAATAGACAAATGCAAAAGGATTGAAGGAGGAAAGAAAAAAGAGCTTAGTTGTCACATCCCCATCACCAAGACCATTTCACATTGAATGCCCAATAGAATAAATAATATTAAACATGTTCATGAAGGATAAGGAAGACCACACATTAGTGAGGAATGGTGCTTAGGGATGGAGGGTATGCCTATTATTAATAAGGCACAACATCCTCATCCAATTTTTACATGTAAAGAGGGACCAAAAGGACAAGGCTCATGGGAGAAGAGATTGTGATGAGTTGCAATGGAATTAAAGAGGAGAGGGAACAAGGTGGAAACAAGGCCTTGCCATAAATAAAGCATGACAACCCTGTCCTCCCCCATATCTTCATCTGATTTTTCACATGAAAGGAGAAGCATGGGCAGGCCATGGGAAGAATGGAATATAGATGACTTGAAACCCACCATAAAGGCAATATTTTTGGTAGTTGAAGACATGCTTTTGGAGAGAGTTTAAGGCAAGAAAATATAGAGGGAAGACTAGTTTAGAGGGAAGAGAGAGAGAGAATAAAGAGAACACATGGGAGAAGGCGAGAGGAGATCTGTTAGAAGAAATGTGTTCTCATTGAATACCATGATCATAGGTTATGTACACAATCAATTGCTGAAAATATTTTAGAAACTTTGAAGAAAATGCAAATGATAGGTGTAAAGACAAATTCCATGGTCATTTCCAACACCCTCCCTTTCTATGAGAAATGGGATTTAACTCTATGTGAGCTCTTGAAAAGGAAAAGGGTGATGTTTAGAGGAATTTTATCAAACATGTGTGAGATGACACACAAAGAGGAGAAAATAAGAAGGGGGAATCAAATGGGAAAGGAAGAGATAGAAATATGAGGAGAATGCAAAGAAATCATAGGGAAAAGGAAGTTGACTACTTCTAGTAACGATTTAGGAAGGCCAATTTGGGAGCTAAGCATGACTAAGGCATCCTTTTGCTAGTTTATTTCACCCCAATCATAATTTATAAATGGATTCATTAAAAAGGCTAAAGAAACTTTTAGGAAATTGTAGTTGGTAAGTGTAAAAGCCAAAATGCACAACCTTTGACCACAACCTTCTTGTCTCGTCCACCTTGTGAGAGCTCAAGAATAGGTCATTGCGTCTACCCAAGTTGAAAGGGAAGAGGAAATTCGTCGAAGAGCATGCACAAATAAATGATACTTCACAAATATTTGAAGGAGCTCACATGTGTGGAGTAGGTTGCCACTTCATGCTTGTATGGCTTCCCTATCAGATAAGTTCTTTCCATTCACCTTATTTCTATAGTAAGGTATAACATATGGATGATGCTTGAGCTTGATTTACACTAGTAATACTAATGAAGCTCTTGTTTATAAATTACACACAGACTCACCTATGCTCGAGTGTCATATATTTGTAGGTAGTCACACACATGCTTGTATATATGTGCCTGTGTGCCCAATTATATGTATATACACTACTATGTATTTATGTTCCCACCAAAGAGTTATATTTAATGGGTCACATTATCATTATAAAAGTAAACATATTATTCACTATGAAAAATGTTGTAGTAAAAAGAAGGAATGTTAATTCAAGATGGTTTATAATTATGTGCAAAATTTGGATAATCAGTATTTTCTTATTCTTAATCACAATGCAATTTTATCAAGTGAAAGATTGATGTGAATTTCGGTAACATTGTGCATATATGTTTAGGTGACAATATAGAATGATATTAAATGAAATGAAAGCCATTCTTTATAAGTATTTTGGAAATCAATATCTAAAGGTAACCAATATCTAGTATGGTGCTCAAGATCTCGAAAGTTACAATACTTGATATGCGAAAGTTGGGATTATGAGAGATTCATAAACAAGGAAATTTGCTTTAGTCAATGATTGATTATTTGAATGTCCAGGAGTGTGGAATTTGAGTAGACAATGGTTGGATATAAATAGGATCTTACCCTTGAGTTGATTATATGTTTATGTTGAGACTCCAAAGTGAAACAAGGTGGCAAGGAAGTCTAGGTCAAATCTTTAGTTGCAAGATAACCTTATAATATGAACCATGAATTAAATATAGTTAATATGAGCCTTGGCTCTTGGTTGCATAATAGTGTAAGGGTGACTTTGTTTAGTGGCAACTTAACACTTTTGATAAACTATTGATACCATGGAAAATGTTGTATATGACTACATGATGTTTATCGACCTCTTAAATATGCGAACCTTGATATTGGAATAATTATGTGAATGATGGAAGGATATTATAGCTATAATATGATTGTGTACTAAATGGAAGGTGATTATTGTTTAATTTGACAAGATTTTTGAGATTGAGTTTTAAGATAAATCCTACATAGCCTCTCTTGATACCTTACCAATGACCATTAAGGTCAAGTTTAGTTTAAAGGGAAAGTGTGAATAAACTATCTAGTCTATGAACTAAACTATTATACAAATATGGATACTGACGTGTCTATAGAAAATTAATAAAAATTGCTTTCTACTTGGAGGGTTTATAAATAGATGTCTCCAATGTAAGAAGGGTATTTTGAAGTTTAACTTATGATATTAATATTTGTTGCTTTCAACTATCCATGGTAGGTTAGGAATCCTAGAGGTGTATACTTCATTAATATATAAGAGTATTGGGATGGTATCAGAAGGAAAATGTAATCAGAAGGTTAAGACCATAATTATCATTGATATTATTGTGGGCATATGTTTATATGAAGATTCAATGGACATTGTGTTGCCAACTATCATAAGAGGGATTCAGGCATTGATTATACTTAATACATGCTTATAAATACTATTGTATTTCCTTCAAAGACATCTATTAACCCCTTTGAGTATAAGAACTCCAATATTGAGCCTATTATATGAATATCAATTGGAAATGCTTTCCTATGGGTTTGTGTGAACCAAGGTAATTTTGTTGTTGAGTAATAAGCCTAGCCCCTAGGTCAATGAGATGAATCTATAAGAGATTTAGGATTTTCAAATTGGATTATAAATAAAATGGGTGGATTTTGATCCAAGACCTCAATGTCCTTAAAGGGGAGTGTTAGCAAAACCATGATTACAGGAAAACTGAGAATAGGCATCCCTTGAGAGACCTTGTAAGGAGAATTATGTGTGACTTTGATTTGTTTGGAAGCGGGTACGTAGGCGGTCCTTGGGTGAAGGATGTCCTCATGTCCTCAAGTCCAAAGGGGGAGGGTTTGAGGGATAACTCCGAGGTTTGGGGTTGTTCCTAATTGGTTTGACCTTTTGTCCTCTGTAAGCTTTAGTTGAGGCTAAAATGGGTATCGAATGGGTATTGAGAGAGTTAAGGAAATTTAATAACTTATAGTTAATACATTATATGCTACTATATATAATGAGCAAAATAAAGTAAGGGATTTGACTACTTTATAGTCAATATTTTATTATATGTATATGATGGGTAAATGCCATCTTGTGTTGGTTCTATGTAACTCTTATGTTTTTGTGAAAACCAATTCCATATTTAGAGGTATTTATGTATATAAATGTGTATCTATTAATTGTGATTGTAATTCATGTTATGTATGACCTGCCCAAGAGTGAACCTTTGAGATATTTGAGCAGTGATAGGTAATCATTAGACCGTGCCAACGACTGATATCTAGGCTACTCCTGGGGACTAGCCGACATTCACCTGGTTCACAGAGGTGAAGGTTGCTATGGGTTACTCTAATTATGATACGATAACAGTTGCATGGGTAGAGATCCATCCATGCAGGTAACAGTAA
The DNA here is from genome assembly GCA_007258455.2 of Sequoia sempervirens. Lineage (NCBI taxonomy): Eukaryota > Viridiplantae > Streptophyta > Pinopsida > Cupressales > Cupressaceae > Sequoia > Sequoia sempervirens. Next base: position 111,109,438 of record VDFB02047230.1, read on the forward strand.
TTTGGGGCTAACCGTTGTATTGAGGGGGTTCATTGGCTGTCACTGAGGGCACAAAAGTAACCGATGCCAAGTGTTACCTGAGATTGTGAAGAAGATAGCTAACAATATCACTAAGGTCACAAGCTGGTTGGTATATATTAGGAGCTACTTCTTGGGTGGAAAAACTTGTTATCGATGACCTATAGGCGATTGAAGTCAAAATCTACTGGTTTATCATAGGTTCACTACTTGTGGAACCTTGGAATGGAGGATGGACCCGCGATGTAATATGTGATGCATTGAATCCCCTTCCCAGTTGTTAGTCTATATACTTGGTCTTGTTGGGTTGAGGATAGACCTGCGGTGTAGTATGGGATGCACCAAATCCTCTTCCCATTTTTCAATGGTACAAAAGACCATATGAAAGGATAGGACCCGTGGTGTAGTGCACAATGCACCGATATTATTTCTATCTTGGATTTATTATGGACATGTGTTAGTCAACCATTGTGATGTGTTAGCCAGATTGTGTATGTATGATGTGTTGGAGCTAGTCACTGTGTATTTGCGATGTATGTTGGAGCTAGTCATTGTGTATGTGGGATGTGCTGGAGCTAGTCATTGTGTATTTGTGATGTATGCTGGAGCTAGTCACTAATGTAATTGTTATATGTGTATACTAGCCACTATTGTACTTGTGATGTGTAAATGAGATAGTCACAGTTGTACTTGTGATGTACATATTAACTAATCTGTGTATGATCTAATCATTGTTGTACTTATGATGTGTATAAGCTAGTCAGCTTGTGTATATGGAGGTATGCTTGTGATAGTCATTGTGTATGTCTTTGGGATTATGGTATGATATACCCCTTGTGAATATTGTGAATGTTTGTATACTAATGCTTGGTAATGTTTGGTATGGACCCAACACTTGATGGTAAAGTTATTATCATTATATTATAATTTACTAAGCTGATAGTTTACATGTACTTAATTAATAGTCATGGGTTAAAAGTGAGATCAGAGATCTCATGCAAGAGGAGAGAATGAACTCCCTCTAACATTGTAGGGAGAACTATAAAGCCTCTAATTCCCATGAGGGGATACATAGGCAAGGCCACCATGCACCCTCGAGGGTTAGGTATGGGTGTAGGGATGACCCTAATCATAACAACTTAGCACTTTGGAGTGTAAGCATATAAGTCTGACGTTGATTGTCGACGTTGAGGTGAATGAAGAACTTTGTAGTTAGCACTTCAACTTTAAATGAAAGATGCTTGACCGGTTAAGTTGGTAGTTGATGTGAATTGGATTTAAAAAAATGTAGCACCCAAGGGGCAAATTTTACATTACTCATTCAGATAATGATGAATCACCTCACTCAGAAAGAATCCCCTCTTTTGAAGCTTATTGTAAAGAAGTATATGAAGGATGCTGAAAGGGAGGGAGGTGGTTGTAGTAGTGGCAAGGTGACTTCATACCCTTTATGGACTACTTCCAGCATTCCACCTAAAGAAAACAAATAAAAAATTGAAGATGCATGTCCTATTCGCTTGGCATGAGATCCTCATGTAAATGCTTGAAATCTCTCAAACAAGATTCAATTGTCATAAAATATTTTATCTACCAAATAACTTTGAAGGTCAAAATAATTTAGAAGTCACAAGGTTTGATGAAGGACAATAACAATTATAAGTTAAATCCAAAAAAAAACCTTAAAAAAGGTGAAGTAGATGCTCAATCCTTCTTAACTCTACATTAATTCCACTTTTACAACTTTAAATATACTTATCATTTTTAAATACTTTGTACAGTTGATATTTCTACCACCTATATCGTGGCACTCTGCTGAAATTATTGCCGAGCCAGCATGCAATAAAAAGACATCTACTATAAAAGTAAGTTGCAAGAAAACTATATTTAACTGTAATGCTATTAAAATTGATAGGGCAATAAGATTTTAAAATTTCCTCTTTATTTTTGTCTCCCGCTAAATGATTTTTTTCTTTTTTTTTTTCTGTTGAAGTTTGTAATATCATTGCATTAAAGGGAATGACTTTTTTAATTTTTCTTTTCTTCAATTGTGCAGATCATTGCATTAAACAATGTTTGTGTTTTTGGTGTGAATAATGAGCTCTGTTTTCTAATTCAGATAATGCATGTCAAAGGGAATCCGATCTCTTGGTCATAGCTCTTATATATCCCGATTTAAAAGGAAATTGGCATTGTTTGTTACAGTCATGGCTAGAGGTGCTTTGAACAGAAAAAGCCGTTCAAATGATTTAGCAGCTCGGAAAATGGCCATCTGGAAGTTTTCAAATATGTAGATTATATAGATATGTTGACAATGGCATTGGGAACTTCAGGTTCCATTGGAGATGGATTATCTATACCTGCTACGTGGGTTATATGGAGTGGGTTATACAATACTATAGGATATGGTCCATCTCAGAAAAATGGTGATTTTAAAACCAAATTTAACAAGGTAAAATTTTGGGCAATATAGAATATGATTGCTTCTGCCTTTTTGGCATTAGTAGCTAGATTATAATCATCTTCGCTGTGGCTGGTGCAGGGACTTATGTATTTTTTGTATGTGGCTGCTGCAGTATGGATTGCAGCATTCGTAGGTGCTGTTTCTGTCTTTAATTTGATAGAATTGAAGTGTTTAATGTTGGCCAGTGAAATTAAGAGCATTGGCTGTGCTGCTTTTCAGAGGCTTTCTTCTGGACTAGGAGTGGAGAAAGACAGGCGTCTCGACTGAGAAGAAAATATTTAAGAGCTGTTTTGAGACAAGATGCCCAATTTTTCGAGACAAGAGGCACAGACACGGCCGAGGTCGTTAGTGTCGTTACCAATGATACTCTTCTCATCCAAGACGTCGTCAATGAAAAGGTGGTTAATGTCTGTACTACATAGATTTTACAAGCGATTCTTATGTTTTCACATAAATTTTGATACACTGATGCAGCATATTTCTCTAATGCTTATTTTCAGAGGTTTTTGATGCTGATATTGAGCACTATTTCCTTTTGTAGGCTCCATTTTTTATCAGGAATGTGACAACTTTTATTGGTTCCTATGCTGCTAGCTTTTACTTGTCATGAAAGCTGACCTTGGTGACCTTTCCATTGGTCACATTACTGATCATCCCGGGATTAATTTATGGTAAGATTCTGATGAGGCTGGCTAGGGATACGCGCGCACAAAATAACAGGGCCGGTACAATTATAGAGCAGGCAATTTCCTCCATCAGGACTCTGTATTCATTCGTGGGAGAACACAATCTAATCAATAAATATTCATGTGTACTCGATACAATTGTAAAACAAGGTCTTAAGCAAGGTCTAGCAAAAGGATTGGCTGTTGGAAGCAATGGATTTACTTTTGTTATATGGGCTTTTATGGCATGGCGTGGGAGCGGTTTGGTCATATCTCATGCTGTATCACCAGGAACAATCCTGGCAATCGCCCCGCTTACAACTCATGGTGGAATGTATGTATCTATTTTTTTCCAAAACATTTTGTGTTGGGTATTTTTCATTTTCTTGTTTTGAAATTGCTGATTTGGTCTACAGGGCTTTGGCAATGGCACTTCCCAATCTTAAGTACTTTTCAGAGGCAGCCATTGCTGCATTTCACATCTCTGAAATGATCGATAGAGAACCAGAGACTGATCAAGCAGAGGAAGCGGGGAATGTATTGGAAAAGGTCTATGGTGAAATCCAATTCAAAAATGTACACTTCACATATCCTTCTCGACCAGAGACGAAGATATTTAGAAATTTTTCCCTAATTGTTCCTGCTGGACAAACTGTGGCTCTGGTCGGGGCAAGCGGATCAGGAAAATCCACAGCAATTTCCCTAATAGAACGTTTTTATGATCCAACTGCAGGAGAGATTCTTCTTGACAGAGTGAACATTCAAGACTTGAAACTGAAATGGCTGCGCAGCCAAATCGGTCTTGTCAGTCAAGAGCCAGCCCTGTTTGCTACCTCTATCCAAGAGAATATATTGTTTGGGAAAGAGAATGCTACCATGGATGAAATCACCACCCTGCAATGGCTGCTAATGCTCACAACTTTATCACTCAACTACCACAGGGATACAATACACAGGTATTTTTTTTAGCTTCCATTGTTCTTATGAAATCAGTTAATAACTTAATACAGCTGATAATTTTGCCTCGTACTCTTCATATTTCAGGTAGGAGAACAGGGCGTCCAGATGTCTGGAGGGCAAAAGCAGCGGATAGCCATTGCTCGGACAATGCTGAAAAACCCTCCAATCATGTTGTTGGATGAAGTCACTAGTGCTCTGGATGCAGAATCAGAGAACATTGTCCAGGATGCTCTTGATAAAGCTTCTACAGGACGTACAACTATTATTGTGGCTCATCATCTTTCCACAGTGATAGCTGCAGACAAAATTGCAGTAGTGCAAGATGGTTGTGTTATCGAATCGGGCGGACACCTGGAGCTGGTCCAGAATCCAAATGGCAAGTACGCAGCTCTCATTCACTTACAACAGCAAATGGTCAAAACACAAACAGTTGACAACATTGCCTCTGAACCAATTTTGAGAGCAAGCAGTTGGGACCTTCAGAACATATCTGATATGTCAGAGCAACATGACAGTTCCTTTTCTGCGTTAGAAAAAGAAGAAAAAGTCAAATTTTCAGATAAATCTCGAACTCCATCCTTTTGCCTAATGTTCGCAATGAATTCTCCAGAATGGAAAAATGCTGCACTGGGGTGCCTTGGTGCCATTGGATACGGAGCTCTGAATCCATCTTATTCTATTGTTATGGCAAGCATGATATCAGTCCTATTTCTGGACAATCATGATGAAATAAGGGACAAAATAAGAAGTTACTCCATTGTTTTTGTGGCATTGACAGTGTGGTCCTTCCTAGCAAATGTGATCGAACATTATAACTTTGCGTTCATGGGAGAGTTCTTAACCAGAAGGGTCCGCAGGAAAATGCTGTCAAAAATTTTAACCTTTGAAGTGGGATGGTTTGGTATGAAAGAAAATTCAAGTGGAGCTGTTTGTTCCACGCTATCAAAGGAAGCTAATATGGCAAGTCTTGTGTTAATAATTAAACTAGTATCTTTACAGATGAGAAGAAATATAGTATTCTTGATAGAATTTTTCTATTGTTATGCAGATGAGATCCTTGGTGGGAGATCGCTTGTCGCTCATGGTGGAAAGTCTATCAGCCGTGGTTATAGCCTACATTGTATCACTAGTTGTGAACTGGCGTTTCGCCATTGTATTAATTGCCATACAACCTGTGCAGATCTGCTGCTTCTACATGAAAAGAGTAGTTCTTAAGCACCTTTCTAGGAAGTCTATCAAAGCCCAGAACAAAACCAGCCAAGTGGCGACAGAATGTGTTGTAAACCATAGAACCATTGCAGCTTTCTGTGCCGAGGAAAGAATTCTCCAGCTATTTGAATCCACACAAGAAAAGCCCCACAAAGAGATCAAAATACAATCATGGTATGCAGGATTGCTTCTTGGAACATGTGAATTTATCCTTACATCCCAAGTGGCTTTAGCGTTTTGGTATGGAGAGAAGCTTATGCAGCAAGGACATTTAAGTTTTCATGCATTTTTAACCTGCATGGCAATGCTGGGAAGAATTGCGAGGATTATAGCAGATGCTGGGAGCATGACTTCAGACATAGCCAAGGGCGCGGATGCTGTGAAATCTTTATTCGTGATCTTGGACAGAAATAGTTCCATAAATCCAGAAGATATTGCCGGACTTAAGCCAGATAAAATTGATGGCAATGTTGACTTCAGAAATGTGGATTTTTCTTATCCCGCTCGCCCCAGTGTTATTGTATTGAGAGACTTCTGCCTTCAAATCAAAGCAGGAAGCAGTGTGGCTTTGGTTGGCAAAAGTGGGTGTGGAAAGTCCACCATTGTTGGGCTTTTGGAGAGATTCTATGATCCTATCAAAGGACTAGTTTTAATAGATAATAAAGACATTAAAGCATTCAATTTGAGGTACTTGAGACGTTTTATAGGTTTGGTAGGGCAAGAGCCAACTTTGTTTGCAGGGAGTATAAGAGATAACATTCTGTATGGTAAGGAGGATGCAACTGAGGCAGAGGTGATTGAGGCTGCAGAAGCTGCCAATGCCCATGGATTTATATGGTGAGTGAAATACTGTAACTCAATTTTTTTTCACTTTTTGGAAATTGATGTATTGTTATTAATGTTGTTTTAGTCATTTGGAGAATGGATATGATACAAATGCGGGTGATAGAGGACTGCAGCTGTCTGGTGGGCAGAAGCAACGGATAGCCATAGCAAGAGCAATAATAAGAAGTCCAAGTATCTTACTTCTGGATGAGGCAACTAGTGCATTAGATGTTCAATCAGAGAAGGTTGTTCAGGAAGCTCTAGATCGAGTTATGGTGGGAAGAACAAGCATAGTTATAGCTCATAGATTGAGCACAATTCAAAAATCTGACTACATAGCAGTTATTGAGGATGGAAAGATTGTTGAGCAGGGCAGTCATCCTGTTTTGATCAGTAAAGGTGAAAACGGTGAGTACTTTAGACTTGTCAAGCTGCAAGAACACACTAATCCCAGGCCGCCTTGAAATTGATTTTTGTTGCTTGCAAAAAGACAAATTGTCTGAATCTATTGCAACAAGACAAAGTGTCCCAAATTGATATTTGGTGGGCTTTCTGAAGGAATATTAAGGTTTACAGTTTTGTTTGTTTTTATAATTTGATAATTAGTTACATCTCTGCAAGTTGATAGTTTGGGAAAGGCTTTATAAAAGCCATATTATAATTCATTCCCGAATTAAATCAATAATATTATTATCATTTTGTGTTTCATACTGTGCAAATTTAAATGATATTTAATTTTCCCAATATAATATCAGAGCCCAGAAAATATTTTGTGGATGGTGATACCCCTGCTTTTCTTCATTGCTCTGTGATTCTACCTGCATTTAGCATTTGTTTTGACTAGTTGATTTCTACAGAAAAAACACGAGCAAAAGGTGACATGTTTTTTGCAGTGGATTTGTACAGCAGAAAGCATGGGAGGAATTTCAGTTATTCATATTTTGTGGGGTTGAAAAAAGAGGAGAGCCAGCCATTTTGGGTTAAATAAAAATGCAAGTTTGCATTACTAAAACCCAAGTGTGGAGGCTGTATGTTCCAAATCTTTCACAGCAGTTTTTGGAAGACTGATAGAACGAAACCTAAGAAGATAGACTGTTCTAATCTATGAACAGTTCTGCATTGTCAGGAGCCAAATTGCATAGGCTGTAAATCTACATACATTGGAGGTTATCGCTGTTTTTTATGATTTCCAACCTGCAGATCAATTAAAAGATCATGATCTTTGCGGTGGCATAAAATATGTGACTTGCTCTGCATTTTCGGTTGTTTTCATTTGTTTCCTTTGTCTCTATTGATGTGAGCGTTGCAGTGGCTCCCTAAGGTGTTTAGCAAAGGGCAATGCATTTGATAAAATAACATGGTGAACAAAGAGAAAGCAGTCGCAGCCCAACACCTGTGATTTTTTTATTTTTTAGAATTAATGTCTTTAAAACCCTAGTTCAATACTATTTCATTTAATTTAAAAAAGGCGAGGGGGTTAGCATTGTTTGAGGGAAGCCATGGATTCTTCAAAAGACACTTCTAAACCTGGAAAATATTCATTGGAGTTTTATCAAGGGATACAAAACTAACCTGTGGAGTTGATTTGAAGTATTCCTTCAGAAAGAGAGTTCTTGACACCAATAGAGCACCAAATGCATTTGTTAAAAAGCTACCTATCTCAGTTTAGGCAAATTAATTTAAGTTGTGTTAGTGAATATTATAATTCAACAGTACATATGTTATTTTTGCTTTCTTTTTTCTGACGGTGATAGAATTGAAGAATGCATATATATTGTGAAGTATTTTTTTTAAGACAAGTAGGAATCTAGTGAACTCAATATGGATTGATGTCCACATAGTTTGGGAGTCTATCGATATGGAGAATTATATCCTTCTAGGGGTCATGAGACAGCTTGATGGAGCAATGGATTGTTCAATAATTCGAGGGATCCATGATTCAGGGAGGTGATAATCTAGGAACTCGAGAATTCAACTTCGGAGCTACACTTTTCCTAGGGTTATGAGGTAGCTTGATGGAGTCACACTTAATTCAGGATTCGTTTTTTTAAAGAACAATCTTCTACATAATATGTATTTGTTTGTTTCAATCAACATGTTTTCCTTGTGGAATGTAAACCTTAAGGGGGCCGTTGGAATATTATGGTTTATGGTAATACAGTCACCTTAGTGACTTGTTTATTTTTATTATTTGCTAATTAGTTACATTCTCATAAGTTGGTAGTTTGGGAAGTTAGATTTGAAACTTTATAAAAGTCATATTGTAATTCATTCCTAGATTAAGTCAATAATATTATTACTTTGTGTTTAATATTGTACACATGTTAATGATATTTCATTTTCTCAATACTTTCTAGTGATAGTATTTTTTTCAAAATTCTATGGACCAACTTCTTAAAATGATTTGCAAAAGAAAAATTACAAGCCCAATCCTCTTATATGTGCCACCATAGATGACAGATGCACTAAACTATTAAGCTTGGATATGCCAAAGGCAATAGGGGCAAGCCACATGGAGTTTATTTGTTCATATTATATATTATCACCAATAAATAGCATCAATATCAAACAATATAGTTGAGCTTAATAAATTTCATTACTTAATAACAACAATCACAGTTAGTCCTTGCCATTTTGGAGATGTTTAAAACAAATTTGTAGTCATAGAAATGTCAAATAGCGCAGTTTATAGTACAATTGAATTTTCTAGATGTAGACATGACAAGCAATGATGCTTTTTTATTATACGTTGAAATCTCTCATAATATACCCTCAAAGAAGAACACATCTTTGGAGTTGCACTCATAAGTAGGCTAGTTAAACATTTTAGATGATAGAACCAATTGGAAGTTACCTTCCTAGTCAAATAAGAATTTTTAAGATTAACCAACCCCTCTAATAATTATGTAGTATTCTTATAAAAAAGCATTTGTTTAGTTTGTAGTGTTGGCCAACAAGTTAATTTTCCATGTGTCCAACTTTTCTCTTGAAAAATTGATGTATGAAATCCTACAAAAGCTCTCGAGTAGAATCCAAGATGAGAAGAATGTACAATTTGTTAACTAAAAGGTAAGCAATATACATGTTAAAATACACAGACAACTTTGTCAAATCATTGTCCAATCCTCTTATTAAAAAATATATATATAAACAAAAAAAAATGACTACACTACAACCTATCTTCAGTAATAGGTCAATTGATAAATGAGATTTAAGGTGATTTGTGGCAATTACTCTTTTAGATTCTCATGGGAAATTATATGTTTAATAATGGATTCTTTTCAAGATGATATTTTTTTTTAAGTGAAAATTAAAGAGAATTAAGTTTAAGACCATCCCAATGATCACCACATTAAAATAAGTTAGAATATGAGAAACAAATAAGATTGATAATATTGTAGGTTATGAAATAATCATAGTGATATTGACATAAATCCAACTAACCTCAAATTTGTTTTGATTAGATAAAAGGAATTTTTGAACTGGTCCCAACCCTTTTACAAAGCTCTAGTGAAAATATCAAGAACCATAAACAAAGTGGAACAAATGACACTCAATGTCTATGATACAACATAATTGCAACAAAGTTGCTAGTGTCATGGGGCAAAAGTACAAAGCTATGTCACACTTTTATAAAGGAAATGGCCAACACTGATCTAACTTTTAAACTTCAATCACTAGAAAGTGGTATATATGTTTTGAATTTTAAAATGATATAAACTAATAAAATGTGTAGTTTTTAGTATTTTTTATGTTTGTATTTTTTTGAAAAAAATTAAAAAATTATTTGAATATAGTTTTTTATAAATTAACACTACAATTTAGTTGCTGATAAAATGTTGAAAAATGACGTCAAGCTTTATATAGTAAATTTCCTTTTTTTCCCTTCAATTTTTTAGTGAATATTTATAACTATAAACTTTAGGGCATGGATACTTTTTTTTTGTAATTTTAATAAATATATTTTTAAATAAATATTTAAATGTGTGTGAATTAAAACGAGGTTATTTCCAGTCAACACCAACTTTTATATTAAATATTTATCTAAAATAGAAAACAAATTATGCTTCTTAATCTTGATTCTTTTGTCTAAGGCATCATATTTTTTTAATTTTTTTTTACTAAGTTTTAGTATTTTTCTTGGCATGATAATAAACCTAATATTTTTGTGTTGATAACCTACTTTTAGTAAAAAATAAAAATAAAATATAGATAATAATTGAACTATTAAAATAAATAAATATTTTAAATCTACACTTATGGATCTACAAAAGGGTACTTTTACATTTAAAAAAATAAATTATTTATATGAGTAGGAGTTGTTGAAATGTTAAATTTTTCAAATAATTGCATTTTTTTTAGCAAATTGGCCTCAAAGTGGTGCTACATATGCATTTAGCCAACAATTTTAGTTGGAAAATTTGCAGAAGTATTTAACTTATCTAGAATGAATCTTACTAGATCATATGCTTGACCAAAATTGATTTTTAGTTATAAATACTAAAATTCACTTATGTTGATAAGTTGGCCAAAAGTGTGACACAACTTTGTACTTTTACCCCATGCCCACATTTTAATGTGGATCTAAAACAAAAATCACCATTTTTTTTTTTTTTAAACATAGGTTTGCAACTTCACTCGACCACGACAAGCCACCATTATGCAACACAACTACTAAGGTCTAATCATAAACGATTAAAGAACAACACACAATTTAAGTTGTTATAGATTCCTGATGATCAACTCCATTGGTTGAGGTTTAATTGTTAATTGACTTTTAACTTTTATAAATATCTTAAATAACTAACATTGGTAATAGGATCTTGCCAATCCACTTAACTCTTAACCTAAATCTTTGTACTTGTTTTTTCTCAAGATGCCATCATTATCTAAACTTGGTCGACTTATTTTTAGTGTAGAATGGTTTGACCTTAATTTGTCGATTTAAAGTTTACATGCATAAAGAGTTAGAACCTTGCTAACAATAACACTAAAATATGTCCTTTCGATTACACATAGGAATGCATTGGTAACACTATTAAGTTTTTTTTCGCTCTTATAATGATAAGAGATTTTTCTCAGCGAGTTTAATTAGGTAAGAATGCTTAGATATATGAAATATTTTTGTTTATAGAAGCTTAGCGAACTCTAAAATTAATTATCTTATTCAATATTAAGATTTCATACCAAATGGTTTCATTACTTCTTACATCATAGTGTTAGTGTAAGATACTTATTATGAATGATTCATCAACAATACTACAACTCCAATAGTTAATTTATTAAAAACTTAATTGATTCAATTCATTATTTGTCATTAAGAGACTCCATCAATTATTGGCCATGGTTAATTGAAATTGATTTACTTCTCCTTTCATATATAATAGTTCTGCCACTTAAAATTTTATCATTTTATTTAGTATTTGAAACCACTATTAAATTATCTCCACTGGTCTTATATAGCAAAATTCACGTGAATTTGTCTTCATAAGAGATTTTCATTAATCATATGTCTCATTTGATGTTCAATAATTGAATATTTCAATTTAACCGCCAATGCTTTTATCAACTCTAAATTAATTCGATTAATTAATATTATCCACGTCCACACTAATCCGGATAGATTTAGCTAATTAGAACAATAAATTTCGCTTGACAATAAGTTTCTTTTCACATTTACATCAAATCCCATTTTAACCCATATTTATAAATTAAATATCTAAATAATTTAGTTTCCACATAAAATTATGAATGAGTCTTTATTCTATCGATGATAATGCTCCCAATCATTTACTTTGTACCATACAAATAAATAAATAAAGAAATAAACTTCACCCCAACTTTTAAATTACCCAAAATTATGAGATTAATACTATCACCAATAAGTTGAGTTATTTCAAATTTATTCTTACTTGAGATCCCTTAGTTGGAATAAATTAATTTTTAAGCATGATCTCTTTTGATTTATTGAAAACTAAATTTACACTTAATAAATTTAGATTCTAAACTTGCCAAAAAAAAGAAAAGAATATAAGTCTATTTATTTAAAATCTAAAAGTGACTTTAAGTCATCACTTAAAATTATTCTTACGTGAGATCCTTTAGTTGGAATAAATTAATTTTTAAGCATGATCTCTTTAAATTTTATTGAAAACTAAATTTACACTTAATAAATTTAGATTCTAAACTTGCCAAAATAAATAAAAAGAATACAAGTCTATTTATTTAAAATTTGAAAGTGACTTTAAGTCATCACTTAAAATGAGGGTCCTAGGGTCATTGTCCCCACCATGAACATTATTAACAATTAAATGAGGTCAATTAAATTAAATACTAATTAGAGTTAAGTGAATGTGCATGCAATCTTAGCCACATGATTGTTTTAATCTAAACCCTTAGATTTCAGGGCAACTAAAGTGAGCCCTAATTCCTTAAGAATGAGAAGATTGTGCATATTTTCTTGAGGTGGGATCTTGGTTGCTTCATGAGATCTACTCATTTTATTGCATTTTTTCCTTCAAATCTATTTCCTATTTTGAAGTTTATTGTCCATTTTCTTTAAATCATTTCCAATTTCTTGTTGTTCTGAAACCCTCAACCCTCTTTCTCCTTCTTTTACTTTTGCAAAATGGACAGATCTACAGAAATGCATAGGCATAATGTATATGAAATGAAACTGTTAACAACAGTGGCCATAATTCCCTCTTTTTATTGTTCTACAGGGGGCTCACAAAGGAGTCCACACCCACCTTTGGGAGTCGCAGTGCACCTCCACAGGGGGATGTCACAACACACAACCGACCCTCCCCTTTCTCATTAAATGCCCTTTCTTCTTTCTCTTTATATATATATGTGCCTCCACAGGGGGGTGTCACAGCACATAGCCGGCTCTCCCCTTTCTCATTAATGCCCTTTCTTCTTTCTCTTATATATGTATATATTTGTATTTTAAAGGTGCATCGTTTGATTTATTCTGTTTTATTTTATTTGGGGATTTAATTTCTATTGTTGAATACCCAGATTCATCATAGCCTACATGTCTCCATTTAAACCCCAATGTTGCAATTTTTAAAAGAGTGTAGTTTTGGCTGTAGATTTCTTGTATATTTTGTTTGCTGCAGATAGCATTTTATTTATGTGTTTATTTTATTTATTATGCATTGTTTATACAAAAAACTATATAAAATAGATGAGATTTTAACTATGAATAAAGTTGTATACTCTTCTTTTATTTTTGGTAGGTCATTACTTGTGGAGATTACAAAAATAAGAAAGAGAAAAAAAATACATTTTATTCTTTTGTTTTCAATATATGATTTCATATTATTAATTTTTATTCTCTTCCTACTTGCTCCTACCTGATTGTTCCTCATAATAAAGAAATTTATTTCCCAAAATAAAATAAAAGAAGATAAAAAAAAATCTGTTTTTTTTTGTAACTTAGATGAGTATCTCCTCTTCATGAGGTACTTTTAAAATATCACATAATTGGCCATGAAGGTCTCTCTTTGTTTCAACATCTCTCTTTACAATAATACCATATCCTTGCTACATATATATATATTTTTCACCAAATGAAATTCCCTCCTTATACCAAGCATGGAAAGGTTACCCCACATTTCTCACAAGAACTTACAAATTACAAGGATTCTTTTCTCGTACAAAACTTGAAACATCCTCTACAAAACTCATTTTTTTTAACATGGGTTCAATTATAATTTTTCCATAAATAATATAATAAAACATTTTCCATATTTCAATAAGATGCAACTTCTTATTGCAACCTTTCATATAACAAATGATACATAGAATGAAACAATTAACATGCCATTGAACAAGGTCTTGCTTTATTGCAAATATTGTTGGAACACTAATATTTACATGCCCAAGAATTATACCTTGCTCTCCACCCAACCATAATGGCATCATGAAGCCTCATGGGGCTCTAGCCATACCCTTGAGCAAGAACAAATTTTTTTTACCAAATGATCTTGGTATGGAAGCTACAACTAACTTATTCAACAATTACAAATGCATCCATTTTCAAAGAACCATTCTAACTCAAGAACTTGCATCACTTATTTTATCAACTAAAAACAATTAGAGGAAATAGGACTTAGCTTTTTCCATGCTGCTCTATTTGAATCATTCTCTTCTCTTTCTTCCATAGCTTTCAAGCTTCCTCCCCAATCCAAGTATGAAAACAACTCAAAAAGAAAATGCACTCTTCAAACTCTAAAAAAAAGACTATGTTCTCCAAAGAGGCTCGAGAACTCCCTTTTCTCAAAACTTAGAATTTTTTAAAGAATTTTGGACTCCACACCATTTGATGAGATGATGAAAAGTACCATCTCAATTATCTCACCATATCTCAAGTTTCCCACCAAGTCCTCTTCTTCATTAAAGAAGCATGGTGCACATGCATGTCCTTTTTCCCAAGTCCAATATAACAAATGAGAGGGAAGACAAAAGGGGACGGGGATGGGTCAAACCCATCATTTTATCCCCAAAATTCGTCACCTCCCTTCAAGGCCATTTAAGGGAGGTCATAAATAAGGCATGGGCCAATGTATGGTCAAAAACAATCCCCCAACCCATAGGTACTTTGCCTAGGACCTTTAAAATGTAATAAATGTTTAAATTATGACCCTTTTGATCCTCATAAAGTTACCTACAAACTTGCACCTGAAATTTATCTCTTTACCCACCACTTGCAACTTGATTGGCATGACACTAAATTTAATTAAAATCATAAAACAAATCTCACACATAAACACCACATTACACACTAACCATAGATCTTAACTCCACAAATATTTCTTAGATTCTAAGGTCACATTTAAAACTCAAAATAACTAAACCACCACCACTATACTCAATGCTTAATGCTAACCTTGCAATTGACCCACTTCTCATTGTGTGTGATCACATTCAAATACTTCATTAAGTGACGTATTGACAAGGGTTTGAATTGGTTCTCCCTTCTTTCTAATGACACTCATCTCTTAGAAACTTTCTTAACATAGTCCAGAGTTCATGGGAGTCACTTGCTCCTATTGTCAATAAGATTCAATTCAACAGGTCAGCACATAGAAATATATTCATATGTGTAATCTTTATCTCCTTTGATGTAGAATAAGAATTCAAATCTATCTCTAACAATAGAAAAATCTAGCCTTAATTAAATTATTCAATTGTATTATCTAATAGATTCTTGAATAATTATTTATTATTAAATATCCTTATGCAACTAGATAACAAATTCATATAACTTACCTTGTTAGCTTACCTTAAGCATCCTCATTGTTGGTTAGAGTTGCTCCAATTTACCCTCGACGATGTTAGGAATATTCCATAGAATTTCTTCACGATCTACAAGGGTCCTATTTCATTCTCCAAGTATTACCCCTTTCCACATAACATAAAACACATTAGCAAATCACTTGTACTAAAATCCATTTCATTCATTTTCTCATATCAATTTAAATTTGCTTATCTTATGATGTTCATAATAAATCTAGATTTCATACATTTTTCATACTATCTTAATGAGTTGTTGAATCAGACACATTTACTAAAATCATCCTTTAACTAAGTCTTAGAAAACTTAAAACATTAAGCATGTAGTTGAGTACAATAATTGGTCTCTTATACTTAAAAAATTGAATACATAATTCTCTTACTTACAACTCATTTAATCATAATATTCCAAGATGGTAAAAAGTAGAGATTAAATCATTTTATCTGTCAACGTTTTCAATATTATATTATTTAAACAATTTTGATCAAGGTATGGAATAAATTCATTAATATAGCATAATTGAATCTATTAAAAAGGTCATGATAGTCATACACGGGGTTGGGCCTCACATCTCCCTCCCCTTAGTTTGGACTTCCTCCTAGAAGTCATTAGGGCTTAGAAACTTAACCCCCATTTAATGATATATAAATCCATAAAATATAGTGATCACTTTCCTATTTGATAAAATAATGAAATATTAAGCCATAAGTACATGTTGGAGACATCTCTTCCATGAATTAAGTATCCAAATACTTTAGAACAAAAATTTTCACAGTAACACATTTATCCAAGGTAGTCTCAATACCATAATGTTAGCAACCATCCATGTAACTATAAAGTATTACTCACATAACCAGTAAAATTACACAAGAATATATCCACATACGAACTTCATTAAAATCACATAAACATATGTTCACACATATTAACACCTTGGGGTACACATCAATATTTCTTTGGCACCATAAACATCACTCATGATGTACATAAAATATTTATGTTTCAATGTCAATTCATGTCTCAAGGAATATTAACCTTGTATTATTTGTTACTATCTTTCTCACGTACTTCACAGGTATACCACATCACATTTATTTGCAATTTTATACATACATCACAATATGAACATATCATTCACAACACAAGGTTCACACAATGGGTTTTACGAGGATGGACATTCTTGGATACCATAGCCATTAGGAAAGATGGTCTCGAGGTCCTTCTCTAAGGACCCCTCCATACATTTCCTAATACCTTCCTCTTGTTTGTTTAAGGGGGTTAGCCTCCAAAAGGAAGGTACAACAAGAACAATCATAGAACTAGGGGCGAAATGGATTATGACTCCATATTGGTCCCATTTGCAACCCCCTTCAAATAATTCCCCAATGCATCTACTCCCCTATACGACTTGCCAGGGAACCCCCTGGGATATAGCAGTTTTACAGATGTCACATTAGAACACTTATGTCAACAATTCACAACATGCAAAATGCCTTAAAGATTCATTAATGCACAATTTTAACTCTCATAAATCAAATAAAAGTCTCAAAAATGAAATGTAAAATAAAATCACAATCAAAAGAATCATCAATACAACAATTCGATTATCCCAAAAACTAAACAAGTCTCTTAGGAAAAAGAGATCATTACAAATTCAAATGGATAACTATCCCAAGAAATTAAAATAAAATTTTAACACTGTTGGAATAAAATATAAATAGAAAATAAGTTACACTTATAATAAATTGCACATTACGTCCACTATGTGGCTTATCTAAGCCACCTAGAGGGAGAAGGGGAATGGTGGTCTCAAACCACAAAATATAATAGCATGATGTTTCCAGGTGGTCTCAAACCACATATATGAATATCATGGTGCTCATTAATCCACATCACTGAAGTATCCAGTATTTGTATTCACAAGTAGGATCAGAATCCCCATCAATATGGTTTGTAGAATTCCATCCTTTACCCATGGGTTATAAATGTGAAGGAGTAGGTTTGCACTATGAAACAACAAGTGTGGTTTTAATTTGTGGGGGAGTAAGCTAGGAACACATCCGAGGAGAACAATGGAGTTCCCATTGGAGGTTCTTTCACTCCTCAACCCCTATTTACACCAGCGGGTATCTCAATCCCATAGGGGAGCCATACACTAGGGGTACACATTTAACATAAGAACAAGAATCACACAAGGGAAACATTATATTTCATATAGTAGACTCACTTTCATACATAAAATATTCACATAATTCTAGAACTATCTAATTTATACATAAGATAATCACGAAGGGTATATATCAAGGATCATCCTTGACGTCCACCCACCCTTATCTCAAGTTGGATACCCTGTATCTCAAACTTGGGGCACAACACATTTACGGGTCTCATCACATGTTACAACACAATACACTTTATGTAGATAACCACACTATAGCACAATGCCAATACACCCATACACATTTTCTTTACTTTACATAATGTTCACTTTGTTTATTCCTTTTGTTAACATCTATTCATTTGCATAAGTAAAAGAGATTACCATATAATTCACAATTGTAGTTTGGTAATACTCCATCTTCTTACAATTAACGATACATGGTAAATCACACTTTTCATTTTACTAATTTAGGCAATCCACTATAAGTTTTCACAATGTGCTAAGCAGGTTTTGTACTTCTTAAAGGATATTTCCAACCATTTTCTTTTTTTGGAACACTATCATATAGGATAATAAAACATGCTTAATACATAAGGCATATGATAAATTGTGGATAGTAACCTTTGAATCTCGTTAATATTTATGTGTATTCATGAAT
The DNA here is from genome assembly GCA_007258455.2 of Sequoia sempervirens. Taxonomy (NCBI): domain Eukaryota; kingdom Viridiplantae; phylum Streptophyta; class Pinopsida; order Cupressales; family Cupressaceae; genus Sequoia; species Sequoia sempervirens. The sequence continues at coordinate 111,127,696 of VDFB02047230.1, forward strand.
TTTGCACTTTTAACTAAGGTTGAATCCTCTAGAATCACATGTTATAATCTTCATTCTCATAGTTCCTTCCAAACATTATCAAGTACAAGAACATACAAATGACAATAGCTCTTCATTGTTTTAGTTTTCCTTAAGTTTTCCCATTGTATCCATGCATATATGTGTTTTTCCTAATTGAGTACTATCCAAAGGCATAGAAACACACACATTAACTAAAATTTTTACATGCCTATTTTAATGTCTCATATCAATATAGTTTAATTTGTTAAACACTTAATTCACCGTAAACAACTCATAGTTAAACTATCTCCATTTGAAACAATTGTTTAATTCACACTAATGACATCCACATCATTTAAGGATAACACCTACATGCACATGCTACTATTTTCTGGCTAACATATAATATTTCTTATTTGGCTCTAACAAGTTCTTTTGTTCCTTGTATACAGGTAGAGTACAAGTAATGTTCTTCAGATAATATTTTAACTCGTAATTGACGTTTTGACAAGGTCCTTTTACAAGATCCTAAATTTAATTACTAGCGAGGTAATTATTTAAGCACCTCATTAATTGATTCCCAACCATCATATTTTAGTTATTTATTTTCACATTTTTTACTTTTGACTTGATTATTAACACTCTTGTTATTTCGCTTGCCATTTTAGACTCTAAGTAGTAAAACACATTGGTTTGTTAGTGGTTATAATTCTCTTTAACTTCTCTTAACAGTTATTATTTGTAAAAGTGCTTAGGTAAGTTTATAGTTTTTCCTTTTAATTCTAGGTAGAAATATGATTTTGACCACTTTTCTAACTTGAATCTGCTATGTATTGTAATGCTTTTATCATTAGTTGGTGTCACTACTCATGTACAATTTTACCTACTAACCACAAGTCTATTGATTTTAGGATTTCAAACCTTTAATAGAGAAATGCTATCTTATGTTAAACCATGATTTTCAATTGGAAGGGAGGTCTAGAGAGGTTTATATGCTATCAATGTTCGAGGTTTGAGCTCAAGGTTCATTCAAACCCATTCTTAAGTTGCATTTAATTATCATTACAAAGGACCAAAGGTTAAGTTCTTCAAAAATTACATCATCAATCTTTTTCTTTTAACAGTTCTTTAATTAAAACTAGAGGTGCTTCAAACACATACGTGATGGGAATTAATAAGTTTCTAGTGTGGTACACTTTGTTGATCACATAGTTTACTTGCAAATGGAGTTTAGGATAAGTTTGCGCTAACAAATAGGGTTTACAACATGCTAGGCATATTTATGGTGCAAACATTTCTTTCAAGGGAATTGTAAAAAAATAAAAAAATAAAAAAAATTGGTGATGTTTGTGTTAGATCCACATTAAAATGTGGGCATGACAGCTAGGAACAAACAATGAAAATGTCACATCCCACACCATCAAAACCTTTGAAATGGTAGTCAACGAGAGTAATGACGATATTGCGATCAGGATTCAACCGTGTAGTTTTATGAGTCAAAACTCATTGACCCATAAAACTACACGGTTGAATCCTGATAGCAATATCACAATTTGACATGTTGTGGAAAATACCTCCACAACAAAAAAAAAGAGTAATGGCATGAGTTTTATGAGCAATGGCATGAGTATGGATGCAACAACAAAAAAAAGAGTAAAAGGATATAAGCTTTCAATGCAGGTATGGCGTCCCTTAATCTGTGTGGAAAATAATGGTACTCAACAACCTTTAAACCCTCACGACCTCCATAACCGTTGATTAAAGCTTTTTCTGAAGGGAGAAAATGGGAGATAATGCAAGGATGGCGTGAGAAAAGAATCGAGGAAGATGAATCGCATGGGAAGAGAAGGGAATGTGAGGAGAAGAGAATGAGGTGAAGGGAATGCAGAGGGGAATGTAGAAAAGTCGTGCAGAAAGCCTTGTTTAGAAGGTAGAGGATATGCGTAGCAAGTTCGATAGGGAGAAAAATGCAGAGAGAAAAAGGAGCGAAGGAAGGAAGAGAGTAATGCAAATAAATGACGTGGAAGAAGGAAGGAGAAACCATGTAAGAGAGGGTAGAGAGAATTCGATCTCATGGAAGACCAGGAGGGGAAGATAGGTACGAGATGGATTTGTTAAAAAGGCTTTAGAAACTTTAAAAGAAACACACAGTTCTCTTGCCAGTAAGATGATTTTTTTATATCTGTTTTGCTGAAAATGTTTGGATAAGGGCATTGTGAATTGACATAAATTGTTATACTGACATTATAAATATGTTGTGGCGTATATTTTGTTTTGCATACAAATGGTTTGCTTATGTCAAAATCTGTCCAATATAATAAAAACCTGTCGCAATGTCTATGGGCCAAAAACTACAAAATCTCTTATGGCTATCTTGCCTTTATGATTAAATCCATCTAGAATTTTGAGTATTGCATAAGGTTGCGTTTAGTGGAATTCACTATGTGTACGATTATGTTGCCTGCTATGACTTGAAAATAATTTTTCTGTTTGAATGCTAAGGCATTATGCACCATGGAGATGATTATGAATATAGTGTTAAATTGTGGTGTCTTTTAACTATACTAAACTTGGTAAAAGAGGATTATTGATACACGCAATCTTTAATCTGAGAGTGTTTAAGTTATGAAGATGACCATAGGAAATTATGCAATCAAGAGAGGGATATCCTTAGATCTTATTATTGAATTAAAGTAAAAATCCTTCATTTGGACATATACTATTTTCGACAGCCAATTTTGATTGAGAAAATCTTTACATTATGTTAGTGTGGTTTGACTCTGGCAATGTGCAATGGCCTTAGGAAATTCTATTATGTGAAAAGATAAGAATGTCTTCTTATAGTTGGAAAATACCCTATAACTTACATGGTGTATTTATCTTGAAGACAAGAGTTTTAAAGACTATGAAAAAAGTTCTTATCATGCCTATTAACAATAATTACAAGACTTGTTTAATATCTAAGGTTAGTGTATGAGCCTTAAACATGAGTTCTCTATATTTAGTAATTATATCAAGAAAATATTATGTTATGGTTGGTATCCTACCATGTTAGTGTATCCAATTACATGAAACATTTAGTTATAAATGTCAAGTTTCAAAACTATCGAGTCCAAGAACCAAGCTTTTACAAGAATAAGGGGTTAAACCATAAGGAAGATGAAACTAGAATATTAAGAATATTATTACTACTAATATAATGGAGTTTATTCTTTAAATAAAGATACAATGAGCCTAGTGTTGCCAATCATCTAGAGTGTGACTCAAATATTGATCATGCTTAATGCTAGTTTATAAACGTTGACATATGCCTTTGAGGTTCAAATGGAATTTATTTGGCTTTATTAGGATGATGTCATATATTATTAGGATATTCGATATCATCAAACCATACTAAAGTGGAACCCCATCGAGAGCCTTATTAAGGCTTTTACATTATTCTTGCATCATATCAATTTATTATGGCTACATGATGTTTATTGACCCCTTAAGTATAATAGCCCCAATAAAAGAACTATCATGGGAATTAAGGAAGGGATTCTATCCAGTTGAGTTGGAGGATGGTATGTTGTTTAAAGCCAGTCTACACCTATGTTATAAGACCTAGGCGGTTTAGGTACTTGTGATATTGGAAATATTTAATATAAGAGTTATTCGGATTGCATCATAATACAACTAAACTTATAAGGTAAATAATATTAAGAGACTAAAATATATATTTCTATTGGATGTTATACCTTAGATGTCGATCCAATGAATTTAGTGTTGCCAATTGTTTGGAGTCAACTTGCGTACTGACTCTACATGGATAAAATTTATAACTATTGTGTTATGTCTTTCAAAGTTTTAATAATTTTGTATGGCCTTATAGAGTTATGGCGTTCTACTTGATATTGAAGTTATCATTTAATATGATCATGATGATTGACCATGTACTCTAGCATAATATCATATTTTGAGTAGATCTTGAGTATTGCTCCCTTATTACTAGGAAATTTATCCTAATGGTGATATTTATTCTATTGGGCTATTCTCATGTATGAATGTTAAGGGATTTCTCATTAGTATAATAAAGTAGTTCAAGATATCAAGAACTAATTCCCTAGTGATATCTAAGATCATCAAATCATGTTCTAAACCTAAATAGGACCCTATATTATAAACTATGTGGTAATATCATTAGGGTACCAAATGTAGCATGATGTCCTTGATATGTACTTGTAAGGGTTATGGGATGCTCACTTCAAATTAGGATCAATATCAATGGGAGGTGTAATTAGAGATCTTGATGTCCTTAGATGGAAATTCTATAATTTATGTTGGATAAGTTGGGAATTGTGTTGGAATTCTTGGCTGGTCGTTAAGTACTATTAATTGTTAGGAATCATTAAAGGAACCCTGTTGGAGTATGACATAGTAACTAATGAAACATTGGTCATGGGAACCTATGTGTAGGTCCTTTGAGAGACCTTGTAAGGATAATTACACGTGACTTTGACCCATTTGGAAGTGGGTACGTAGGCGATCCTTGGGTGAAGGATGCCTTTGTGACCTCAAGTCCATAGGGGGAGGGTCTAGGGGGATAACTCCTAGATTTGGGGGTTGTTCCTAATTGATTTGACCTTCTCTCTTTAGTAGGATTCAAATGAGGATTTAATGGGTATTAGATGGTTATGAAAGAGTTAAGAAAACCTAATAACTTGCATTTAATATGTCATAATGTGTCTTTGAATAGTAAGTCAAACTAAGGGAATGGATTGAACTACTTGGTAGTGGCTACATGTTGAGTTGGTCTTGCCTCATGTTGGTTCTAGGTGATTTCTTTTATGTGTTATGAAAAATTAACCTTAAACTTATATGACTATTTATAGGCTCGTAAATTAGTCGATTGTGATCTACTTATTCCTAATTAGGAATCTCTCTTCCAGTTATAGTGCTAAGCTGGGTGCAGGTGCTAACTTTTACGACAATAGATAGAGTAGGACCCTATGAGGGCATAGGTCGAGGTGGTAATCCTCTAACACGTAGGCTATTCCTATCCATCCTAGGTGATCACTGATGAAAAATCCTATGACCCTCTCAGAGATAAGCTTATCCATGCTCGAGATTGATAAGGGTCAATGAGCATATTATGTTGATGGACTGTTAGTCACACCACTTGGATAGCGGGATAGATTCTGCTAGGATCATGTGGGCCTTGGGCTAGTGGCATGCTGAAAATGCATACCTCATGTTACTCTAAAGGCCTAGACATATTCCACTAAGAGCATGTGGGCCTTGGGGCCAGCGACATGCTGATGATGGACGTCCAATGCACACTAGATGGTTGGATGGTTTTCCGCTAGCAACATGCAAGTGATGGACCACCTTGTTTGCTTATTTGTTTGATGGATTGCAGGGAAGGGAGTTTCTGGTGAATAATAGGTAGGTAACAGTTGAAACTATCTCATATTATAGTGGCCTATCCTGATGTGGAAAATGGTATCTTGGATTACCAGAGGTAGGTAACCCTTGGGATCATGAAGAGAAATGAACCTATATATATAATTGAGTGTGTTTATATTCTAGTGCCTCCTCAAGTACTTGTGTAAATGGTCGGGTTGTGCTCATTGTTATATTAGTGCCCTTGCTAGCGATGGCATCAAGAAGTACAAGATTCTTGATTGTTATATCATAACAGGATTATGTGGCTAAGAATCACATAGTGGGTTGATGCATGCAATAGGTCTCATCCATTTCCACTTTACTTATTTTTCCTTATGTGAACATGTGATGTATTGTGTGGATTGTCACACTAGGTATATGTGATGTATTCTCAAGTTAGTCATGATTGTGAGGTGATGTACATGTGAGCCGTCACTAATGTACTTGTGATGTGTACAAGCCAATCCTTGTTGTAATTGTGATGTGTATGAGCTAGTCACCTTATATATGTGATGTACATGCTCAAGATAGCCATTGTGTATATATGACATATGTTGAAGCTAGTCACTAGGTATTTATGATGTGTGATGGAGCTAGTCATTGTCTATATGTGTGATGTATGCTAGAGCTAGTCATTGTGTATATGTGACGTTTATTAGAGCTAGTCTCTATGTATATGTGATGTGTATGAGCTGATCACCTTGTGTATATGTGATGAATGCTCGAGTCACTCACTAAGGGAATTGGGGAATTATGGAGTAATACATGACCTTGATGTATTTGTGTATATTTGTACACTATGGATTGGTAATATTTGGTATTGAACCAACTTTTTATGGTAAATAGTTATCGTTATATTACGACTGGACTAAGTTTAATGAATAGTTATGGATTAAGGTGAGATCATAGATCTCATACAAGAGGAGAGAATGAACTCCCTCTTTTAGTGGAGGGCGAACTATGAAGCCTTTGATTTCCTACAAAGGGATATGTAGGTAGGGTAATCAGGAATGACCTCTTGAGGCTTAGGTTTAGGTCTAGGAATGACCTTAACCTTGGGAGCTTACCACTCCCATGTGTATAAAAATAAGTGGTGACATCTAGTCGATGCCACCATGGTAAATGAAGAAGTTTTGAAGTTAGCACTTATAAGCTACATGAAGGATGTTCATGGTTAAGTTTGGTATTTGTCTTGAATTGATTTAAAAAAGAAAAATTGGTAGCAATCGAGAGGTGGTTGTTATAGAAAAAGGGACTAAACAATACCATACCCAAACCTAGCAATTCTCACACCCTTAACTTGGGTGTGGGATTGAGAAATATGTTTCAAGAGATCTTTCTTCCTTGTTTGGACCATGGTACAATGAAACCTCAATATCCATATTCAATAATTTAAGAAAGTGGGGAGGGGAAAATCTCTCTGAGGCCTTAGTTAAGGGAAACACACGAGGAGAAAAGCTCCTAACCACACAAACTAACTAGATCAAATAAAGTTGTGCACCACAAGTCAAAATAGGCATATCAAGAGGAGGAGGAATAAAAAACACTATATTAGGGGAACCAACTACGAAGGGAGCATTTGACAATGTGGATGGAAAAGAGACCACCATCTCATCAATTTCTAGAGGATTGACAACCTTTGAAGTAGAGACATCCTTTATCAAATCCACAATAAGGTATTCATTGAATAGTGTTCTTCCACTACAAGGAAGATCTCAAGATCATAAGGAACATGTAATCCAATACCAAATATTTTATGGAAAAGCACCACCTACAACAAAAGGGAATGTATTCACAATTCAAAGTTTGACTCCAAGAGTGAGCCTCCACCTCCAAAACAACCTCTATCAAGAGGCTTTTGGGAAAAACTAATTCAACAAGGATACAAGCATTGTTGTTGTGAGAGAAATAGTAGTTGCTTGATCCACCTTGATAAAACAAACCATAGAGTTTCCAATACTTTCATTACAAAAGTCACGTTAGAAGTGAATATGTAGATTAGGGAGATAAATCCAAACTAACAAAATATTAAGGGATTTAGTGAGAGGATTAAAATAGGAAAATAATGGCTTTCACAATAGGGTGTACTGGCCCTAGAACCATGAATGAGCATCTAAAACCATATTTTGATATAAGACTAAGTTGAAGGAAACCATGAAGAATCTCTTGGCACAAGGGTAAATTTTAATTTTCCCTTCCATAATAGGCCACCACTACTAAAAAATACAAAGGTTTAGATCATAAAGCCAAGGCTAAAATATATCAAAAATATAAATCAATCCCTTGTAAAGAGAAATATTCCTCATTCTTTAGAACATCTACCCCCAAAACCATTAGAAGGGGAGAAAAGGCGCAACAAGAATCTCCCTATCTTAGGAGGATCAGAGGAAGCACCAACATGATAATTAATGTTCCTTTGAGGAGAGGGACCACCATTACAAACAATATTTACAAAATAGCATTTAACAATTTTTGCACAAGAAGAGAATCTATATGCCTTAGCAACTACAAAAAGAAGAGGCAACAAAGAGTAGGAAGGAAATTTTGAAGGCTTGCGATCAACAATTCAAAGAAAGCTTTACTAGCTCATCTTCTCACATTCTTCCTTCCTCCATATAAAATTCATATATGGAGGAACGAAAATTTTAACTACTGGGATTCTACCATGGAGGAAGGAAAATATTTGATTTAAAACAACACTTGAGAGCTTGTCCCACTTGCTAGGGGAAGAAATGTGGTTGGTGTAAGTGGATTTCTCATATAATTTTTTGTGTAGATTGATTGCTTGACAAATTCAGAGCATGAATTGTGGCAAAAGGTTTCTTGTAGGTTCCTGATGTTGACCACATTGAGAATTTTTCCTATCACCAAGATTAACTCCATTCACTTGACTCTTAGTATTATTGTAGCTCATGGTTGGGATAAACACTAGATGGATGTGAATAGTACATTTCTTCATAGAGATCTACAAAAGGATATTCACATGGAACAACCACAAGAATTCATTCAAGATTATTTACTAGTTTATAGATTAAATAAGTGTCTTTATGGACTCAAGTAGGCCGCATAGGCTTGGTATTCCAAGATGGACTATTTTGTTCTCTTAGTTGGGTTATCTAGATACCACTTAGATTTGAAAATCAACATATTGAGGCACACAAATGCTCTTTTTTTTTGGTTCTCTATATTGATGACTTGATTGTTATAAAGAGCACCTCATCCATCATCACCAAAGTCAAGATTGCTTTGTATGACTAGCTTGGGTCTCTTGCACTACATTCTTAGGATTGAGATCATGTAGACCTATACTAAGATCTCTTTTTCCCAACCCAAGTATTCTCTTGATCTTATAGCTCATTTTCATGACTGATTATAATCTTGGATTGGCTTCCTTTCTTTCTAAAGTCAAGCTTGAGGCACAATGTTCCACACCACTTATTGATGGCATGCTTTGTATCATCAACTTGTTGGTATCCCCATCTACTTGACTCATATCTTAACATTTACTTTGTTGTTGGTATATTTTCATGCTTCATGATGAAGCCACATGAATTTCATTGGAAAGATGCCAAACACATTTTGCACTACATATAAGGCACATATAATAGGCATAGGTTCATACTTTATTGGATACACTGTCTCTAATTGGGCTATGGACCTTGATGATCAAAAGTCCACATACAACTATAATTTTCCTATTGGTTCCAATCCCATTTCCTGACATATCAAGTAGCAGCATGCCATTGGTCTCTTTGACTGAGGTCGAGTATCAGTGAGCTCTCAATATCATTATATAGTCCACATACAACTATAATTTTCCTATTGGTTCCAATCCCATTTCCATTCAATTAGAAATAAAACAAAATAGAAGCCGAAATAAAGTCATGTCATTTATCAATGACTTAGCAAGAAAAAGGTATGAAAGGACTCGAAGGAGGGAGAAAATGTTGCAGTATAAGCATGGGTGATTATTAAATGCCATTAAGAAGGAATGGCCAAGACTGAGCAAGGAGGCATCCGTGCCATTAATATGGTATGGAGACCCTTGACTTAAGGAAGGTCGTGTGAGAAAGAAGGCATGGAGCAGATCTTTAAACCCCTGCGACCCCCTTAGTTTCTTATTCTAGTTTGGGTTGTTGGGAAACAGAGACCCAAAAGATGCAGAAAGGCGTGAGGAGAGAGAGAGAGATCAAGAATCTTGGGATAAGAGGGAGAGAACACATGAGAGAAGGACTGCGAAGAGAAAGCATGTGAGCTAAGATGAAGATAAAATGACTACATGAATAGAGGCGAACACCTTGGAGGATGGCTTGTAGGAGGAGTCATGATAGAAGGAAATATAAAGAATAAAGATGGGAGAATCCACAGAGGAAGAGATTTTTCCGTAGGACGTGAGCAACAAATATTGGTTTGGTAGGCAGAGAAAGTGGAAAGAGGGAAAAATCATGAAGCTCGAGCAAGAGGAGACACAAGAAGGAGAGGAAGAAGATTCATGTGGGGAGAGGGCACGCAGGTTCATTCTTTGAAAAATCCTTAGAAACATTTAAGCAGAGGCAGATGGCAGCTATAGGAGCCAGACCCCACAAACCTTAATAGAATTCTTCCTGCCTACATTGGAATGGAAAGCAAGGAGTTGCAGAAAGTGAGGGAACAAAGGAGGAACAACCGCAACTGGGTAGTGTAAAGTCAAATTTCACAGACATTGCTAGTATCCTCTCTGCCTACGATCAGAAAGAGAGCAGGAGGGCATTGGAGAACTGGGAAGAATGGAATTGGAAGCACAAAGGGGAATCTGGCGTAACAGGTTTTGGGAGTAGAAAAAAAGGATGCTACTCTCCACGGAAGAGTTCAACATCCAAGAAAAGAGCATATGAGTGCTGGTAAACCCACAAATAATTCTCGAAGTCTATAGCTAGTCATTTCCAGTGATAAATCTTTAATATATATTTTAATTTAAAGCTTTTGGTTTATAGACCCAGAGCAAACTACTATCTGTCAATTCTCTTATTAAATTGAGTGAAGTCAAAGCAACATTCTTTCGGAGGGAGGGGGTGGCAATTCATTTCTTTGTATTGGGCATTCCAATAGAATGGAGTACCATTAGGCTTTGTCATTGGTCTTAGAGATTAAAGAGGATAAATATTGTATAAGATATACTTGGTTGTAATATAATTTAGAGTGGAAGTTAATTGGCTGAGATATTATGAAATGACAAGGATATATTATTTTAATTGTATCTTTTAGGTTGTGGGTATCTTGCTCTAAATCCAAATAAAAACTCTTTCTGAGTAATAGTGTGAATAAAAATATTTTGGTCAATTTTTTTTTCAATATTTTGTAGAACTAATTATCCTCCTTCATCTTTGCTTTTCTAAGATAGCATTTAATTGATTTAGGTTTTCTTCTATAAATTATTAGATAAATTCTCCCATTTCTCATGTATGTTCCACATGTCTTTAATATTCTAAATATTGTCATTATAAGGGATCTTTGAGAATTTTATGTTAGCTGAAATATGTAGTTCATTGAATACTTAGTTTGAATTGTGTGATTTAAAGTCATCTTATTCAAGAAGGCATATACATATATTTGTTCATTGCATGTTTATTCAAGATGATAATGAGAATGCCATTATAATGCATCGAAACGTATGGTTTATCAAAACTAGTTAAAATGAAAAATATTCATGAAAACAATAAAATAAATCTTGATCAACCCATTTGGATTTGGGATGGATGAACTATCTTATTAAATATTTTCAAAGTTCTAGTACAAATCATTATTAAGCCAATAAATTTGGTTATACGATTATCCCAATATACCTGATCGGGTTGTGGTTTACTTTTAACTATAAATTTGTGTTCCTTAATCATTTAATGTTACCTGTGGTGTATATAATTATAAAATTCCCACCTTACTCACTTTGGCCTCATATATGAGCCTTAGCATGGTTGATAATAAAAGGGTAAAGGCCCATAATAAATCAATAGACTTTATTAAACAAAATACTAAACTACTATTCATGAATGCAAGACACATTGGATATCCTCGTCGTGATAGGAACATGAGTAAATATCATTACCCTATTTGTATGGATATAGGTAAGTCCATTATCATGGTTTGATGACCTACAAATTGTTTAAATTGTAGAAGTCAAAATATATCTAATCACCTTATTATGGAACCTTGAGTTGCCTCTAATGATATTAAGATAGTAAGTGACCATAAGCCATGGCATTGACTTGGAAGCACAATATTGCTCTAAACCTAGATAAAATTATATGCTAGCACCTATATATATCAAGTACTTAATTAGTTGACCTATTGCCTTCGAGATCTATTGGGCATGCGATAAATGTAAAAGTAATACTACCCTTCTAATAGTAAATGTATTCTAATTGTGATATCTATTATATTGGGTTATACTCATATAATATGAATGCTTAAGGGGTTTCTTATAAGTATAATACAATGGTAAGATATCAAGAACCATTATACATGTGATATTTAAGATTACCAAATCACGTTGAATATATGTTACTTGGTTTTAAGCTTGAATAGAACCCAATGTTATATTTCTATGTGGTATTATCATCAAGGTACCAAAAGTGACATGAAATCCTTGATAAGTAATTGTAAGGGGTTTTGGTATGAAATTTTCATGATATAGGTTAACTGAATTGGGAAATGATGGGTATGCATCCTTTGAGAGACCTTGTGAGGAGAACTACATGGGACTTTGATCTGTTTGGAAGCGGGTACATAGGAGGTCCTTGGGGGAAGGATGTCCCTGTGACCTCAAGTCCGTAGGGGGGGGTCTAGGGAGGGATAAATCCAAGGGTTGGGGTTTCTCCTAATTGGTTTGACCTTTCCTCCTTTGAGGCTAAAATGGGTATTAAATAGGTAGGAAATGAGTCAGGAAATCAAATAACTTGTATTTAATGCATGATGCGTTCTAACTAGTAAATGAATAAAGTAAGTGATTTAACTACTTATAATTGGTAATTGAATATATGTATAAGTTTGGAAAAGTCCATCTCATGTTGGTTCCATGTGAATTTGTGTGTTGAAAAAACTAACTTCATATCTACAAGTCTCTATGTATAGGCATGTGTATCTGTTGATTGTGATTTGTGATTCATGTTATGTATGACACACTCAAGAGTGAACCTCCGAGATATTTGAGCAATGGCAGACAGTCATTGGACTGTGCCAATCATTGATGTCTGGGCTACTGCTAAGGTCTAGCCAACATTCACCTGGTTCACGGAGGTGAAGGTTGCTATGGGCTACCCTAGTTATGATTAAGATACGATAATAGTTGCATAGGTAGGGACCCATCCGTGTGGGTAACAATAATCCAGGGCTAACCGTTTTATCAAGGGGGTTTACTGGTTGTCACTGAGGGCATAAAAGTGACTGTGGCCAGTGCTACTTGGGATTGTGAAGAAGATAGCTAATAATATCACTAAGGTCAGAAGGTGGTATATGTTGGGAGCGACTTCTTCCTAGGTGGATAGACTTGTTGGCGGTGGCCTATAGATGATTAAAGTCAGAATCCACATATTTGGTAGGTTCACTACTTGGGGAAACCCTTGGGATGGTGGAAGGACCCATGGTGTAGTATGAGATGCACCGAATCCCCTTCCCAATTGTCAGACTGTATACTTGGCTAACCTTGTGGGGTTGAGGACAAACCTGTGATGTAGTATGGGATGCATTGAATCCTCTTCCCACTTGTCCAATGGTGCAGAAGACTGGAAGAAAGGATAACCCATGATGTAGTGCGTAATACACTGATATTCTTTTCTATTTGGGATGCATTATGGACATGTGTCAACCATTGTGATGTGTTAATCAGGCATTGTGGATGTGATGTATGTTGGATCCCGTTGTGCTATGTGTATGTGATGTATGTTGGAGCTTGCCACTATGTATGTGATGCATGTTGGAGCTCATCACTATGCATTTATGATGTATGTTGGCATTCGTTATTGTGTATTTGTGTGTTTGGTGGAGCTCACCACTATGTATATGTGATGTATGTTAGAGCTTGACACTGTGTATTTGCGATATATGTTGGAGCCAGTTACTAATGCAAATGTGTTATGCATATGAGACAATAATTGCTATACTTGTGATGTACATATGAGTTAATCACCATTATACATATGATTTGTGTATGATCCTATCACTATTATACTAGTGATGTGTACGAGCTAGTCGACTTGTGTATATGGAGGTGTAGACATCCAAATTTGACCACTCTCGTATGGTCAAATTTGTCCCCTTTATTTTCCTATTTCATATCCCCCATCGATATTAATTAAATGATTTATTTAATTAATATTCCCTCTTTTCCTAAGATTCCTAAGGTATTTAATTTAATAATTAAATACTTTACCTTTTACCCCTTTCCTCTCTAAATTAAATAAACACATCAATTTATTTAATTTAGTCACTTGTTGGCCTTTTGAATTTAAATCAATTTTAAATTCCTCTTTTCTTTCTCTTTGTCCCATCCTCCATAATCCTCCTTTAATTTGGATTAGTTTAATTAATCCATGATTAGGATGTGCACACCTTTAATTAGGATTAATGTCACATCCTCCATAACTTGCAACTTGCTCTTAACCCTTCATTAGCCCCCTTAATCACTTGTTTGCACAACCTCAATCATATGATTAGGTCAACCTAATCCCCATGCCATTTATGGCATACCTCCAAGTCAACCATCATAAATGCTTTCTCCATTTGCAACAGAGGCGAATCTGCTTCTTGCAAGTTCGCCCATTTGAGAAGTTTGGGTGAATTTGCTCCCTGTTCAGGAAACATGTGAATGTGCACTTACAAAGGGGCGAATTTTCTTCTAGTTTCTGAAACAAGTGAACTTGTTCTAAGTGCAGATAGGTGAACTTTCCTCCAAGAATAGGTGAATTTTCCTCAAACAGAGGCAAATATGAGGTAAAATAGAGACCTAAACTTGTTTCTAGTTTTTCTTTGGCTTCGTTTTAGGTACTGACTCGCTAACTTGTTCGTTTGTGAGTGTGTCTGGTTTTCACTAATGTTTTGTGCAGCTATTTCTCGTTCTTCCAAGGTTGGCGGTTCAAAACTACTAATGTTTTCTTGCAAAATGATCGGTCCCAACTCTTTTAGTTTAGCTTGCTTGTTGTTTTTCATACTAGTTAGGCACATGTAGACTTAATTAGAGGGTCAATAAACCTTGTTTGTCATGCTTGAGAGTGACTATTGACGTATCCAATCCCCTTCCACCACTTAGTGATCCTGGGTGACGAGAAATCATAGTTACTCTAGTCCATTTGTGTATACCTAGGAAGTGCTAGTACGTCTAAGCTCTCCCCTTGCGCTACGTGCAAGCTAGGGGACCAGTCGAAAACATCTAGTATCTTCTTCTCTTAGCGGGACTTGCTTGGGGATTTCATCACCCCAAGAGATGATCCCAACCATGTGTTACTGATGGGGTATATAAAGGCGGGAGAGCCATAGTTGTACCTCAATCTAGACACGTCGTGTCTGGTGGAGCATCGAAGCTAGGGCGATACTTAGATAAGACGTGAAGGGTTGGTCCGAGTTTCCAGTATCTCGCTGGGGCTCCTGACTCACGCTTATTACGAGCTGGTGTTCATGGTTGTGCGCCATGTATCGTGCATATATTGGGGACTCCCTAGATAGCCTTGTTTTTCCTAGATAGAGACCCGTGTTTAGTTGCGGCTTGGTGTAGTGCAGGGGATGCACACCATACCCCGAAGTTACTCACCACGTACTCCCTCAAGTTGAGATATAAATCCTCATGATGGACTACGATAGTCCTCGAGTGAGAGTGTGAAGGTGAGCCCGTGGTGTTTGTTGATGACCCTATGCCACTGAAATGCTAGCTAGCCGCCTTTGCGAGAAAGGGTGATCTAGTGAACCACCCCGGTACCACGGAGTATTAACCTTGGGTTGTTTCATCAGTCATTTGCTGTTGAATTAGCCTGTTTTCTCAAATCAGACAAATTTTCCCTTGTTAGGGGTGAACCCGCTCTTAGTTTGAGTCAGTCTGTCATCTGTTTGCTCGTCAAATTCACCCATTTTCAGTAGATAGGAAAATTTTCCATAATCTTGGGTGAATTTGCACCCTAAACAGGTGAATTTGATTACTAAATAGGTGATTTGTCCTCTTCATTTGAGTTTTCGTCTGTCTGTTTTGAGGTTTAGGTGAGTTCGTTTGTCGAACAGGCGATCATGTTTTTGGGAGAATCTGCTACTTGTTCGTACTATTCAAGAAATAGGTGAATTTGTCAACCTGTTAGGCGAGTTTGCAAATCTAGTAAGCCCTTTTACATCCAATTTGGGCAAATCTATCATAGTTTTGGGAAAATAAGCTAGCTATTTAGGTGAATTTGTCTATGTTTTGGGTGAATCTGCTCCTAGTTTGGGTGAATCTAATCTATGTTTAGGTGAATCTTCTCCCTGTTTGGGCGAATTTGCTCTTTGTTTAGGTGAATTTGCTCCCTGTTTGGGTGAATCTGCTCTCTGTTTAGGAAAATTTTCTCTTTGTTGAGGTGAATCTGCTCTCTATTTGGGTGAATCTTCTCTCTGTTTGGGCGAATCTGCTCTTTGTTTAGGAAAATTTTCTCTCTGTTTGGGCGAATCTGCTATCTGTTTGGGCGAATCTACTCTCTATTTAGGCGAATTTGTTACTATTTTTGGCGAATCTGTCACAAGCTAAGACAAATTTGTCACTATTTTGGGTGATTGTGCAACTTGTTTAGGCGAGTTTGACTACTATTTAGGCAAACTTACTAGCTATTTAGGTGAAACTAATTGTCAAAATCGTCTGTTTCTATTGGAAAGAGACACTACACATGTTTTCTAGTGTTGTCATTGATGGCAACCCATGTCAGCTAGTTGATTTGCACATCGTCATTTACTCATACCGGCAGACAGATTGAAGATCAATGATTATCTGTTAAGTTAGAACAGAGCATTCGGTAGATTTGTGTTCTTCGATTCATATGCAAAATTTTTGTTATTATTTTGCATTGTGGATCTTAGGGAGTATTGTTTGATGCATAATTTGTGTTATCTGTAAATCTTGGTGCCTCGTATCAATTTGGGTAAAAGTTAGAAGGTCCGGTGAACTAATTTTCTGTTCATTAGTGTATGAAGGCCAACTTGGTGAATATGGTGTGTCACAGATATTTAAGGAGTTATTGTTTAAGTATTCTTGTATTTGAGCATTTTGTGTTGATATGTGGCGACTGATCATGCTATACTGTATAGCCCATGGTATACTATACACCCTTGCCCCTATCCTTGCTGGGGTCCGGGGGCGGCAGCCCCTGAGAAAAATTTTCTTCCTACTTTTTTGCGTGATCACCGAAAAAGGGAAAAATCAATGAAAAAGAAAAATCCGATTTTGTAGAACCCTAAAATCTGGAAGCTTCTAAGCTTGTTAAAAAGGGGTTCGGATGGGTATTACTGTATGATGAAAAACACGATTATTCGCAAGATTGTAATAGGTTTTACACTGGTTAATAAAAGTATTGGATGGCTGCGGTTTGGTGGATGTAGCCTGGATTGGGTGAACCACGTTAAATTTCTGTGTTATGATTTAATCTGTGTGTTTTAGTTTCTCTGTTTATTAATCAAATCTGCATTTAATTGTTAGATATCTACCATCTCTAACCCTAACAAGTGGTATCAGAGCGAGTTGTATTTTGATCATCGTCTGTAGGAAAGATCTCACGATTGAGTGGGAGTCTCACGGTTGAGTGGGAGCAATGGCAGACGAGGGTAAGAAGGTTGAGAAGTTTAATAGGCAGAACTATCAGTTATGGAAGATGCAGATGGAGGACTATCTCTATCAGAAGGATTTATTGCCGCCATTGGAAGGGAAAACCAAGAAACCCACAACAATGTCAGATGAGGACTGGGAGATCTTGGATAGAAAGGCTCTTGGCAGTATTTGTTTGTGCCTGGCACAATCGGTGGCGTTCAATATTACAACAACAAAGACAACTCAAGAGTTGATGGAAACCCTGGTGAAGTTATATGAAAAGCCTTCCGCTTCGAATAAGGTATTTCTTATGAAGCGTTTATTTAATATGAAAATAGTAGAAGGTGGGTCAATTACTGATCATTTGAATGAGTTTAATACGGTCACCAGTCAATTAACTTCTGTAAAAGTAAACTTTGATGAAGATGTTAGGGCTCTTTTGATTCTGTGTTCTTTTCCTGAAAGCTGGAATAGCTTGGTAATGGCTGTTAGCAATTCTGTTTCTGGTTCAAATACATTGAAGTTTGATGATGTTGTTGGTGTTATTTTGAGCGAGGAAATTCGTAGGAAAAGCTCAGGTGGAACATCCACATCAGGCAGTGTTTTGAATGCAAGCGTAAGAACAAAGGAGGAAACGGAAATCGATTCCAGAAAATGGGAAGTCACGAGGAAAATCAAATGACAGAAGGTCCCAATCTAGAAACAAGAAGGATTGCTGGTACTGTGGTAAGCCGGTCATTTGAAGAAAGATTGTTGGTCTCGAAAAATAAAGGAGACAAAAATGAAGGAAGTAAAGAGGCAAAATGTGGTAAGTAATAAATCTGATGAGGATGCTTTGATTCTTTCCCTTGATAATGCTGATGATTCTTGGGTGTTAGATTCAGGGGCTTCATTTCATGCTACCCCCCATAGAAGTTATTTTCTTGATTATGTCCAAGGGGATTTTGGGTTGTTTTATTTAGGAGATAACAAACCTTGTCAGATTGTTGGAAAGGGAAGAATCAAGATTAAGTTGCAGAATGGGAATCATTGGCTACTACATGAGGTAAGGCATGTTCCAAAGTTAAGTAGAAATTTAATTTCAGCAGGGCAACTAGATGATGAAGGTTGTGTTGTTACATTTAGTGATAAAAATTGGAAGGTCGCAAAGGGTGCCTTAGTGGTAGCAAAAGGTGTGAAAGTAGGCACCTTATATCTTTGTACAGGTCATACTGTTCCTTCTACTTTAATTGTTATGGAAAAGGGTCAATGTTCAGGAACAGTTGCTGCAGTTAAGCAGGTAGAAGATCATACAGTTGCTGTGGACTCTGAATCAGCACTGTGGCATAATAGACTTGGGCATATGAGTGCAAAAGGTATGAAAGTATTTCATTCAAATAATGTTTTACCAGGTCTAAAATGTGTTAATATGGATTTCTGTGAAAGTTGTGTATGGAAAATAAAAGAGAGTTAGTTTTCTCAAGGATGGGAAGCAAAAGAAAGATAAGAAATTGGAGCTTGTGCATACAGATGTATGGGGACCAGCTCAGGTATCTTCTCTCGGTGGCTCTCTGTATTATGTTACATTCATTGATGATGCAATTAGGAAGGTATGGATTTATTTCCTTAGGCAGAAATCTGAAGTATTTGAAACTTTTAAAAAATGGAGAAGCTTGGTTGAGAATGAGATGTAAAAGGATAAAATGTCTCGATCCGATAATGGTGGTGAGTATTGCAGCAAAGAGTTTGAAGATTATTGTTCCTCTAATGGTATTCGTGAGGCGTAAACGGCTCCAAGGACTCCACAGAAAATGGAGTGGCTGAGCACATGAATAGAACAATAATGGAGCGTGCATAGACTATGAGATTGCATGCTGGGTTGCCTTTAAAAATGTGGGAAGAGACTGTAAACACTGTTGTTTATTTAATTAACAGAGGTCCCTCTAATCCTTTGGGTTGTGGTATCCAGAGGAAGCATGGAAAGGTAAGAAGGTGAGTTATTCTTTTCTCAAAACCTTCGGTTGTGAAACATTTACACATGTAGATTCTGAAAATAGAACCAAGCTTGATGCAAAATCAAAGAAATGTGTATTTGTTGGATATGGCATTGATGAATTTGGTTATAGGCTTTGGGATTTTGAAAATCAGAAAATTGTGAGAAGCAGGGATGTCATATTCAATGAGAAAGTGTTGCACAAAGATCGCTAAGCTGCAACACAAGAAGAAAGAAAATGATTATGTCGGTTGGATGATATTCCAAACAATGATGTTTCAAGCATTCCTACGGCTGGCAACAACAACAGCAAGAAATACCACAAACTCCGTTAGATGATTCTTCATGATAAGTAGACCTCCCTGAAGATTTCTCCTTTGTATGCTACTCTTCATTTTGTTAATCGATGCCGGTGAACCGTAATATTATGATGAAGCTATGTGCGGATACCAAGGCTCCATGGCATGGAATGGAAGAAGAAATGGACTCTTTGTCAAAACAAGACTTGGGAATTATGAAGCTGCCTCGCAGTAAAAGGCTTTTACCAAACAAATGGATTTATACAAAGAGGAGGATGAGGTAAGAAAAGATTAAAAGCCGATGAAGGTGGGGCGATTTGCAATGTAAACAAAATAGTATTCTTTGATGAGACGCTTCCTATCATTAAAATGACTTCTATTCATATTGTTTATTGTGGTCACTAAGATTTGCATTTAGAACAGCCTTTGATGTTAAAAACAACCTTTCTCCATGGTGATTTGGAAGAGGAAATATATAGAACAACCACAAGGATTTGAGGTCAAAGGTAAGGAGAAACTAGTGTGCGATTGAAGAAAAGTTTATATGGCTTGAAGCAAGCACCTTGACAATGGTACTTGAAATTTGATAGCTTTATGGTTGAGCAAGGCTACAACAGGTGTAATTCTAACCATTGTGTTTATTTTTAGAGGTTGGATAATGACAACTACATTATTTTGTGTTTATATGTTGATGACATGCTTGTAGCTGGGTCTAACATGGATCACATAAGAGAGTTGAAACAACAGTTAGCAAAGTCTTTTGCTATGAAGGATTTAGGGGCAGCAAAACAAATCCTTGGTATGAAAATTTGTAGAGATAGGAAAAGCAGAAAATTGTTTTTATCTCAGGCTAATTATGTTGAAAAGGTGTTGTAGAGATTTCATATGGAGAATGCAAAAGCTGTCAGCACACCTTTGCCTAGTCATGTCAAATTTACTAAGGATATGTGTCCGAAGACACAAGAGGAGGAAGAAAAAATGTCCAAGGTACCATATGCTTCAGCTGTAGGCAGTTTAATATATGCCATGGTATGCACAAGACCGGATATTGCACATGCTGTAGGAGTTGTTAGCAAGTATTTGAGTCATCCCGGAGTTGAGCATTGGAATGCGGTAAAATGGATTCTCAGGTATTTGAGAGGTACATCCAATAATTGTCTATGTTTTGGGGGCTCTAATACTGATTTAAAAGGCTATGTTGACTCAGATTTAGCAGGGGATATAGATACCAGGCAGAGTACCACAGGTTATGTATTTACAGTTGGTGGGACAATAGTGAGTTGGATTTCTTGATTGTAGAAGGTGGTTGCTTTATTCACCATAGAGGCAGAGTATGTTGTTGCAACATAGACGACAAAGGAGATGATATGGCTGCAACTTTTCATGAAGGAGTTGGGCAAACAACAGGCTAGAAATTACTTGTTTACAGACAACCAGAGTGCTATACATCTTGCAAAGAATTCTGCCTTGCATTCTAAAACAAAACACATACAGTTGAGATATCATTTCATTCGGTCAGTGTTGGAGGATGGACAGGTTAAGCTGGACAAGATACATACAGATGTCAATCCAGCGGATATGTTTACAAAGGCAGTGACAAGGGAGAAGCTGAGATCCTCTTCAACTTCGGTTGGTCTTCAAGGTTGAATTCAAGTATAACAAAGCAGCAGGGTCCAAGGTACTTATTTCCAGTGGGAGTAGTAATTGTAGCAGTGTCATCCAAAATCAGTCTCCAAGTGGGAGATTGTTGATATGTGGCGATTGATCATGCTATACTATATAGCCCATGGTATACTGTACACCCTTTCCCCTATGCTTGCTGGGGTCCGACGTTGGGTCGGGCCTTGGGCGGGGGTTCGGGGGCGGCAGCCCCCGTGAAAAATTTTCTTCCTACTTTTTCGCGTGATCACCGAAAAAGGGAAAAATCAATGAAAAAGGAAAAATCCGATTTTGTAGAACCCTAAAATCTGGAAGCTTCTAAGCTTGTTAAAAAGGGGTTTGGATGGGTATTACTGTATGATGAAAAACACGATTATTCGCAAGATTGTAATAGGTTTTACATTGGATAATAAAAGTATTAGATGGCTGCGGTTTGGTGGATGTAGCCTGGATTGGGTGAACCACGTTAAATTTCTGTGTTATGATTTAATCTGTGTGTGTTTTAGTTTCTCTATTTATTAATTAAATTTGCATTTAATTGTTAGATATCTGCCATCTCTAACCCTAACATTTTGGTTTGGGTCCTCACTATGTTGTGGCCAACTCTTGTGGAAGCACATTGAATATTATGGATGATTTGAGCTGACAGTTTGTGAATATTTCTTATTTTATTGAAGCCAACCTGAAGCGATTAAATCCTAAGTAGCGGATATATATAAGTGATTGATTATATCATTTTGGTGTGTGTTTGATGTGAGTTGATGTATGTTGCAAATGTTTGAAGGTCAGTAGAGCGATTATGCAAAGTTCCACTTGTGCACTAAGGATTTTTGGTGCGAATTGAAGCAGAACATAGTAGAAGAGCAGAATCAGACAAAAGATCCAAAATTCGATTGTTGAGCCTAACCGAAACTGTAATAAGGCATTTGTAGATGCTACTTTATCAGTTCAAATCCTTGGAAGTATTCCAAAATTTTGTAAGGCAGTGAGCCTTTCAATTTTTGAGCAGTGACCTCTAGGTAGTGTGCCTGAATGCAAGTGCATTCTCATTTTGTAATATTTTCTTTTGATTATACTCAAAACAATATTGTGGATTGACCTCCATTGTGGTTTTTCTCCTAACAGGGTTTCCACGTAAAAAATCCTTGTGTTATGGTGTTGTGGTTATTTGTCTTATGTGCATGCATTTTTATTTTGGTTGAATGTTATCAACACTTTAAGGATCAGATTAATAAAGTTAAAAATTGCACAACACTAATTGACCCCCCCTCTCAGTGTTGCTTGATTCCAACAATTGGTATTAGAGCTCAGTTCCTCAGAAGAAGTTTAAAATCTTGGGGAAGATCTTGGAAAGTGTTTCAATGGATTCAAGCAGTCTTCAACAACAACTTATGGTGGCCCTAGATGATCTTGATCAGGAAAAATATGAAGTCTGGGAATTACAAGCAAATGCCATGAATGTTGAGAGATTCATTGAGTCATTGAAAGAAAAAATCAACAAGTCCAAGGAGAAGAGAAGGGAACTATGTGACCAGATCAAGCAGGAAGACAGTAAACACATTGTAGATGAACAACTGGATCAAGCCCTGAAGGAAAAGACAGAAGAATGTGAAAAATTTGCTAGGGATAATGTAGTTCTGAAGCATGAGATAAAATCTATTATGATGAGGATGACTAAGGAAATTGAAGACAGGAAGAAGAATGAAGAAAAGATTGCCCAATCCCTGAAAGAGAAATCTGAAGAATGTAGTCAAATTACTGATGGATTCATTCGGTTGGAACTTGAGTTGGAACAATCCAAACAAAATGAGGAAGAGCTTGAAAAGCACATTGTTGATCTCAAAGATGAACTTTCTACAACAAATGAATTCAAGGAGAAGTTCAAGATTATCTCATCCAAGCTTGATGAACTGATTAAAAGTCAGAGGACTGATGGTGACAAGTGAGGTCTTGGATATGAGAAAGGAGAAAGTTCTGGATCTGGACAAAGGAGGTTTAGACAAGGAAATCAAATGAA
Organism: Sequoia sempervirens; assembly: GCA_007258455.2. Lineage (NCBI taxonomy): Eukaryota > Viridiplantae > Streptophyta > Pinopsida > Cupressales > Cupressaceae > Sequoia > Sequoia sempervirens. The sequence goes on from VDFB02047230.1 coordinate 111,150,849, forward strand.
CAACGTTGGAAGGTATCCAGTAAGACAACCTAATGCTCAAAAGTTTAATGGTAACTGTTATGTTTGCAATAAATTTGGTCATATGGTGACCCAATGCAGAAGTATAATGAATTCAAGTGGTCCATCATTCTATGGTCAGTGCTTTAATTGTAATAAGTATGGTCATAAGTCAAATGAATGCAAAAATGTGATGAATAAATTTTATAGAGATGTTAGATGTTATACATGCAATATATTTGGCCATATTGCTAACTAGCACAGATCAAGAGAAAGTTAGTGGAACAACTGGTCTAGAAAAAGAAATGTGGTGTGCTACAATTGCAACAAAACTGGTCATATTGTTAGATTATGCATAAGAGGTCTGGTAATTCAGAGAAGAAACATGCAAAAGGTTGAAAAAGGAAAAGGGAAAGTCACTACAGATCAGATCAAGAAGTGGATGAAGAAGACTTGGGTGAAGAAGATTCCCTCTATTGTAGGAAATGAGCCAACATCAGAATCAACTTCTGGTAATCCTCCGGGAATTAGGTTAAGGCCTCTGGCCTAGGGGGTGCTATCAAGAAAATATTTCAAACCCCCTGCAAGTAATTGACACCAGGATTTGGATGAGTTCAATGATTGCATTGATGATCTACAAATGCTATTGAACAGTTGGAGAAAGTATTTATGCAAAATTGAAGGTCCGCAGAAGAATTATCCTTTATAGTATATGGAAATAGGGTATCCAGATGAGTTAGGGAAAAAGAATTTATTACATAAAAAATATTAGGTGTGCAAATGATAAAAGGTTATTTTTATCCTTCATTTGTCACTTTGCATTTTGAGAAGAAGTTTGAAGAGCTTTGAAGCGAACTTTGGTGAAATTTGGTGAGAATTCAAGTGTGAAGGCGATTTGAAGTTCAAACCCTAATCCAACAAAAAGATATTTATCGGGAAAACTTGTAAACCTGTGAATTTGTGAAAATGGCTACTCCATTGGTAGTTGAAGTCAAGGATAGACCCCGTCCGAAATTCAAGTGGCATCCTTTCAAGTCTGTTGAGACTGAGCCCTTAGGTGCATTTTCGTCTGTTCCATATGGTGTTTTGCATATTGAAGATATTAGGGCATACATTCATGCTAATATTGAGGAGTTAGGGAGCTCGTAGTTGCTACATTTGTTTTCCAATCACATTGTTGGAGAGGATTTCTATGTTAGGCCCAAAATCAAAACCCTAGAGGAAAAGAAATTCACGTAGATTGTGAAATTCCCCGTGTTTGATGAAAGTGAATGGGTCTGGTACATCTTGAGTCGAGTTCATGTTGAATTCATGTGGTTGAGTCAACCCTTCAAGATTACAAAAGAAGATATAAGTGTTGTTATAGGTTTACATTCCTCTGATGGATTGCCGATTTTGAAGTCTGTGAAGAATCAAACAGTCACTGATGCAACTAGTTTGGTATTTGATAGAAGAGCGATGACAATTGATAACATTATTGATGTGGGTGTGCAATTTTCCTCAATGGTCATTGGCTACAAGATATATCAATCCAATTGAGAAAATTCTGTATCTGGTACAACCATATATGCAACATATCAGATGGTAAAGGAGAATGCAGAGTATGATTTATGTGAATTGCTTCGAAGTTAGCTTATGGAAAATCTTGGTAAGATTAAGAAAGACAAGAAGAATTTCTTTAAATACGGAAATTTGTTGCTATGTTTGTTCTTTTATTTCATGAATGAAGTTCGGGAGTTGGGAAAGTGCATTGGCAAAGCGATAAGCCTGTTGCTGTTCAGATTAGAGATATCTTGTATGGAATTGGTGATATGCAAGCCAAGAAAATTGCAATCTAGGGATATTTCAAGAACTTTCAGAATATAATGCAAGCCAGGGAAAGAATTCCTACTTCTATTGTGAAGTATAAGGATACAATTTGTTTTATGGTGGACTTTATCAGTGCTTGATGGAAGCGACATAACCTAGAACCGTTTGGATTATGCCAATGGGTTATGAAGTTGAGGAGATAATCTTGGAGCTATATGTACATCTGTTGAGTAAGCCTTTGGATCCATTTGAAGAAAGGTTTGGAACATATGTAGAGAAGGATATGCAAGTCCATGAGCAATGATAGTACAGAGAGTAAGGAAAGAAGTGGAAGTCTTTGCAGAGAGCATGGGCATATCTAAAGAAGCTGTAAGGGAAGCCAGAAGGATGAGAGAACAAGCTGGAAGTGAAAAAGGAAAAGAGCCTACTAAAACTGAATCTGCTAGTCCGACATCCTCTACTCGAACTAGATCAACAAGGAGCTCAACACCCCTATCTGGTCATGCAAAGAAGCCAACCCTTGTAAAAGCTCAAGTTAAGGCATCTGGTAAAAGGAAGAAGGATAAGAGTGCAAGAGTGTATACAACTATTTTAGAAGATGAAGAAGTTACAAAAATAAAGCATATGGGCACCCAAGCAGCAACAACAGTCACTAAGGACAAGCCCTCCGATGAAGAGGAGAAAGAAAAGAAGAAGATGAAGCTTGAAAAACTAGGTATGTCCGTATAGGAAGTTGAAAGAGGTATAATCAAGGATGGAAATCTTAAGCCCCTATGTGAAGTGTATGGTACCTTTGATACTGTTGGTCAAAAAGTCCTTGAGGAGGATATAATATAATATTTGAACAATTTCAATATGACTCTTGTTGAGATAATGGCACAGTTGCCTAAGGAATTGTATGAAATTTTGGAGATGAGGAGAGTTAGTGCAAGAACTGAAGAAGAGCAACTGAGAGAACATGTTCTTGCAAATCTAAGTCTGGTAATGTCTATTGAAGAAATGAAGACAATCCTAAAAGAAGCAAAAAGAGAGTTCAAAACAAAACAAGAATAAAAAATCTTATGATGGGTAGGATTGAAGAAGTAGAAAAGGAAACTGAAAGCATTCTGAAGGAAGTTCTATTAAAGAACATAATTGAAGTTGTTTCTGAAGAAGAGAATGTGGAAGATATCTCATTTGGTCTGGTAAATGAAGAGATTACAGTTGAGGACACTCAAATTCCTCCTGATGTTCATGATACAAAAGAATCTATGGAGATTGAAGCTCCTAAAATTGTGTCAATTGAAGAAAAGGAGATATCAGTTGAAGAAGTTGAAGCTCCAAATGACAAGCAAAAATATGTGGCCGTGGAAACAATAGTTGAGGAAAAGAAGGTTGAAGTCAAAGAAGTTCTAGTGGAAGCAAGAGACACTGCAAAAGTAGTAAAGAAGTTTCTAGAAGAGAAAAATAAAGAATTTGATCTTGAGTTGGGAGATGGACCTATTCATTTGTCTACTTTGTCCCCAATTCAAAAAATGAAAGTTGCATCATTTGTACAAGCTAAGGCTAAGGAAGAAATTCTAAAGTCTCACATTGAGGACAGTGAGTTATTGAATCTTGCATCTGGAATTCTGGAGAAGATCATGCCTACTCATGTGAAGGATCCATCTGGTTCTTCCTCCAGTGAGCTGAAGCTTATAAATTCGGTATGTACTCATTTTGAGTTACTTGAGAAGTCAACTTTGGTCAAAGTTCAGAAGGAATTTGATGCTAGAAAGATCAATAGGTTGAAAGGAATGATAGCTAATGATAAATCTCTCTTAGCTACCTGTGTGAAAAATGTTCAAAGTGCATTATCAGAAGGTGGAAGGATTTATAAGTCGTGTTTGTCTTTGTCAAAACTTGCTCAGGAAAATGAGAAGAGGGTTAAGGATCATGAGAAAGAGTTAGATGCTATTTCTGATGATTTTGATCCTTTAACTATTTCTATTGGAGAGCAAGAAGGTCAAGTTATATCCTTACTTGAAAAAATAAAGAGCTTGAAGTGTGATAATGATAGAGTTGTGGAAAGAGCTGGTGAACTTAGAGGCCTAATTGGTCCAAAGATGGAGACCATGTTGAATTCTTTGAAGGAAGCACAAGATGCTATGGCGGTCAATGATCCAGTGAAACTTGAATATGAAAAAATGCAATCTTATTTACTCTGTGGTCACATAACTATTTTGGAAAGTCTCAAGAAATGTTGGGACACAAGCTTGAACTTGTTAAAGACCAATTTTGCAGATATTTTCAAGTTTGTGTAAGTTGTTTGAAACAAAGTTTATACATATGCAGTTTGAAGTTTTTGTTTGTTTATAGGAGTTTTGTATGCAGATTTTCCATCTTTGCCATTGATGTCAAAGGGGGAGAATAGAACAGTGAAAAATGAATATTCATTTAAGGGGGAGTTGTAGTTTTGAGCTATGGATGAAGATCTTTTTGGAGTTTTGGTTGGCAGTGTATTTTTGTTGGTACTGATCTGACACTTAGTCATTTTTCACTAAGTGTTGTCATCAATGCCAAAGGGGGAGACTATTGGCAAGAGACATTGCACATATTTTCTAGTGTTGTCATTGATGGAAACCCTTGTCAGCTAGTCAATCCACATGTCGTCATTTACTCATACTGACAGACAGATTGAAGATCAATGATTATCTATTAAGTTAGAACAGAGCATCTGGTAGATTTGTGTTCTTCAATTCATATGCAAATTTTTATTATTATTTTGCATTATGGATCTCAGGGAGTATTGTTTGATGCATAATCTGTGTTATTTGTAAATCTTGGTGCCTTGTATCAATTTGGGTGAAAGTTAGAAGGTCTGGTGAACTAATTTTCTATTCATTAGTGTATGAAGACCAACTTGGTGAATATGGTGTGTCGCAAATAGTTGAGGAGTTATTGTTTAAGTATTTTTGTATTCGAGCATTTTGGTTTGGGTCCTCACTTTGTTGTGGCCGACTCTTGTGGAAGAACATTGAAGATTATGGATGATTTGAGCTGATAGTTTGTGAATATTTCTTTTTTGTTGAAGCTAACTTGAAGCGATTAAATCTTAAGTAGTGGATATATATAAGTGATCAATTATATCATTTTGGTGTGTGTTTGATGTGAGTTGATGTATGTTGTGAATTTCAGAAGGTCAGTAGAGCGATTATGCACAGTTTCACTTGTGCATTAAGGATTTTTGGTGTGAATTGAAGCATAATATAGCAAAAGAGCATAATCAAACAGAAGATCCAAAATTCGATTGTTGAGCCTAACCGAAACTGTAATAAGGCATTTGTAGATGCTACTTTATCAGTTCAAATCCTTGGAAGTATTCCAAATTTTTTTAAGGCAGCGAGCCTTTCAATTTTTGAGCAGTGAGCTCTAGGTAGTGTACCTGAATGCAAGTGCATTCTCATTTTGTAATATTTTCTTTTGATTATACTCAGAACAATATTGTGGATTGACCTCCATTGTGGTTTTTCTCCTAACAGGGTTTCCACATAAAAAATCCTTGTGTTATGGTGTTGTGGTTATTTGTCTTATGTGCATGCATTTTTATTTTGGTTGAATGTTATCAACACTTTAAGGATTAGACTAATAAAGTTAAAAATTGCAAAACACTAATTCACCCCCCCTCTCAGTGTTGCTTGATTCCAACAGTTTCCTGTCCTGGTCAAGGTTTGGGAAAATTTGCTTCCCTAAACGAGTGAAGTTGCCTGACATAGAGGCGAATTTTCTCACCAAGGACAGGAAAATTTGTGTGGTAAATAGGAAAGTTTGCTACTTATAGAGGCATATTTGTTTCCCATACAAATTCTAGAGAGTAAATCCTTGGGACTATTGAAAGCTTGTTGTTTTCCAAGTTGTTTGCCGAGATCAAAGATTTTTTATCACCTTCCGTTCTCCCGTAATCTTCACTTTAGTATGTTTTCATCCATTTGTCATCCAAATCATATAGGCCCATCTTAGAACATCTCTAGGTTGCATATCCATCATCGTTTTCTCAATTTGAATCCCCTAAACTTTGTTTTAGAGGTTATTATCCAAATTGGCTTAGGTGTCTGAATCTGATCGTTATCATCCACATCTGCTTAGGATTGTTATCTATCCTGAGTTAGTCATCATCTTCGGCCCAATCAATCCACTTCAATCTTGAGGTGGATTCGGTGTTGTAATCATCCATTGGTCCTTCAATCCAATCAATCAACACCTTAAGTCACCTAGGGTGATTTCTGAACTTGGTTTAGAATCCCTTTTCTTCATCCTATCTAATCCATCATCCAATCTTAGCAATTGTTTCATCTCACCAATCAATCTAATCCAATCCAATCCAATCATATCCCTATCCAATCATCCAATCTACTGATCCCTCATCCTATCCAATCTATCCTTCAATCCTCATTTAGGTCATCTCTGCACTGCATCTTAGAGTGCAGTCTCATCTTAGTTCACTTGGAAGTTTTGCAATTTCATGCCTGTTCAAACTCGATCATAAGCGAAGAAGCAAATGGCAGAACAACAAGGTCAAGGTTCCTAGCCAAATATCCCTCAGGATCCCAACAATTGTGCCTCGTCATAGTCCAACACCGATGTTCAAAACACTTCGCCACTTGGTGACAAGAACATGGTTGTTTAGCTTGAAGTCATAGTTGATGAATACCTAAGTAACTCCGCCAATGTTCAAATGACGGATCGCCTCCTCAACAAGCGTGGGGACAAGATTCTCGCCACTTTACTCATGAAAGGAATCAAACCGCCACCCAAATTTGACATGTTGCAATATACTAGCACCCAGTCTCTTCCAGCACCTCAAGAGCCGTAGACTTCCCAGAACATTTTGGGAAATTCATATGTCCCCAAAGGTGCACCTATAGATAAGTGGTATCAACCTGGGTTTGGGAATGTTCCTCGCATTTCGGTTCCAGCCACAGGATCACAACCTGATTCTAATGACCCTTATGCCTATGGTATGCCACATAATATTCCATCTGCTCCACCACTCCCACCTCATCAGCCAGTTCAACCACCCGTCAACACTAGGGGAAATCCTATCCTTGCATTGATGCCACCTCTAGGGTTTGTACCTGCTGGAAATTTACCACCACCACCCCAAGGTAGCATCCCTGTATTCCATCAGCCTCTCATTAATCCCCAACAATCCACTGCATTGCAAGCACCACCACAACACACTGCTATCCCATTGCAAGCATGCCACAACACACTTCTATTCCATTGCAATCACCACCACAACATACCATTGTTGCTATCTCGTCTCAACCACCTCATCAACAACCTTCGCAACAAAATGTCCCGATTTGACAACAAAACATCTCGATCCTGCAACAGAATATTCTGGTTCCGTAGTAGCATACCATTGTTCCTACACAACCCCCACATCAAGTAACACAGGCTACATCGCAGCCTCAACAACCGCCCCATGGTGCCTCCACAACGATCCCACAAAAACATCATATCCCATCTCACCCTCCTTACCAATAGCCACCACAACAACAACAACCGCCCCAACACACGCATGTTCCCATGCAAACATAACGTAATCCCCTCACGCAATATCTTTATCATCCATCGAGCACATATGTTGTCTATGCTACCGCATCCAATCCCAATCCCAATCCGATTCCTCAAAATCCACCGCGATCTCAACCACCACTTTACACCAACCCCCAACAATCCCACTCAAATCCTTACCATCAAACATCTAATTCACAACCACCTCCATATACCACACAATAGCTAAACATTGCGTACAACTACCAGTCCAATCCATACTACACTCAACAACAACCGCCCTATCAACAAGGTGCTCCATCCACCTTCTATTATCAACAACCGCCATCATATCAACAAGGCACTTCCACATCGTCATACTACCAAGCTCCTCCACAATATCAACAAGGTGCTCCCTCCACCTCATATTATCAACAACAACTACCCTATCAACAAACAACCTCCACTTCCTACTATCATAATCTGTCATCCTCCTACCCACCTTACATCCATCCACAACCATAATCCACATACACCAATCAATACTAGCAAATGCCTCCATATACATCTCTACTAGCTTATGATCAAACCGCTTCTACCCCATCTTCATCATACCAACAATATCCTCCCTACAATCAATCCAATCCATCCAATCCGACTCCCCCAGTGCCTGTTAATAAAGAATTGAAAGAAGTCAAAGCTGCATTAAAAGCTTGCAAGTAGGGACTAGCAAACAATCCTTCAAGTTTGAAGACATTTGTCCCTACCCATTCGATCCCTCAATATCATTAGTTCCTTTCCTAAAACATTTCGAGATGCCAAAATTTGATAAATACAAAGGAACGAAAGACCCCAAGGCTCATCTTCAGGAGTTTTATGCCCATTGCCAAGAAGTCTTACACAATGACAATTACCTCCTACGATTATTTCCAAGGAGTTTACAAGGGATAACTCTTGAGTGGTTTATGGGTCTTGAGAAGGGATCCGTCAAGTCTTTTGCAGATCTTTTAGAAAGGTTTGTCTCTCGCTTCTCCTTTAATTTGGAGAAAGATGTTGATACTTTGGATCTCTTGAAAGAGAAGCAGCGTGAGGGAGAAAATTTTGCAAGCTACCTTCAAAGGTGGCGAGATTTAGTTGGTTAGATGAAATCCCCGCTTAGAGAAAAAGACATGGTCACCCTTTTCATCAAAACATCTCATCCAAGTATGGCACATAATTTTAGGCTTCACTGTGTCACAACCTTTTCTGAGGTAGTGGAGAAAGGTCCTATCCTTGAGAGAGCACTTATTGCCAAAGGGTTAGTCAAAATATTTAATTTTGATAAAGAAAAGTCATCTGGGGATAAACCTCGCTATTGGAACAAGAACAAAAATGTTTTCAATGATGGTGTCACTGACACCAAACATGTCAAAGTAGCGAATGCTTCCTAGAAGCCACAATATACCCCTCCTCAACAGTCAATCCCTAACGCCATATCAATATCACAGGGGGCACCATGTCCACCTCAACAATCCAATTCGAATAATCAAGGGAATAACAAACGTAAATTCACTCAACTGGAGAAGGCTTAAGTGCCGTGTTCAATAGGCTTCTTTAGGCTAATTACCCGATCACGTATCCTGTGACAAAGCCTCTTGACGAATCCAAACCCAAACCAGCCTGGTATAAAGAAAATGAGTATTGTGAGTTCCACAAAATCAAAGGGCATACATTAAACAAGTGTCAAAGTTTGAAAACATACATCTAGGATCTCAGAGATCAGGGTGATATACATGTGGATGCTAACATGGCACCCTCATCCAATGCTCAGCTATAGATATATCAAAATGCTTTCCCTAAGCATAACTAAGGTCCTAGCACATCAAACTCAAACCTCGGGTCTAGTAACAATAACAATTAGGGTAACAACACAAAAAACATCAGTTACAAAAATGTTCCCTTCAATTATGAAGGTATTATCATGCACATCGAACAATAGGAACCATGTTTGTCCATGATACACGTAAAAGGCAAGGACCCATAGTGTGTTGTTACAACTCATCACATGCGTATCATAGTCCTTGGAGCCTCTACGTCCACCCAACTACCACCTGTAAGTTCTCAATATAATATTCTTGATCATTTAGGAAAGACCCCAGTCTAGATATCCATTTTGGATTTGCTCAAGTCTTCTCCTGTACACCAATAAATCTTACTGAAGGCCTTACAGGATACCCACGTTCCCAATGACATAGATCCTACACAATTCCAAGCATTGGTAGGACACCTCTCTGCCACATATCAACTAGGTTTTAGTCAGAATGACATGCCTTGTATCGATTCCAACCACAACCGTCCTCTGCATCGCGAGGTCCTTATAGCTCGACATAAGGTAAAAAGTGTCTTGGTAGATAATGTCTCTGCCCTGAGTCTTTGCACGTTAAAGTTCATAAAACAGGTGTGATACACTCATGCTAACTTAAATAATCAGGTCATCACTATCAAAGCATATGATAATGCAGAGCATGATTCTGAGGGGACAATTTGTCTTCGAATTCAGGTTAGGCCCGTTGTACAATACACTACCTTTCACATCCTTGATCTGGAACTCCCCTACAATCTCCTCCTTGGTCATCTATGGATCCATGCCATGCAAGCCGTTCCATCCACATACCACCAGTGTCTGAAATTCCCATTCAACGGGGTGAAAGTTACAATACATGCAGACCCTCAACCATTTGAATATTGCCGCACACTAGAGGCTTCCTTTCCCCATTCTCATTACTACCTAGGAGTAGAAATGGGCCCACCTCAGACATCATCATCCCTTCCATCTTCCAATGCACTAGCCACCACTTCATCCACTGTGTCATCCACATCTGATTCCGCCATTACCAAAGTCTAGATCATTGACAAAGGGTGTGGTGAATATGAAATGTATATAGCTTTGAATGTGGCAACCATGCCACCCTCGCCACATACATACAACCAACCTTCTCAGTCTGTGGCAGATCAAGAAGAGAAGATAATTACCTTGAGCTCCAAAAATGTAGGATCCAACACTTTCCACTCCCCTGGACTAAGGAAAGACACACCAAAGGATGATATTAGCCAATGGGTCTACCACGAGGAACCTGAACCTACTTCCCTTCGGAAGGAGTATTTCCAAGAGACATACCCCTATTCTACAAAGTTAGCAAACAAGTATAATTATCAAGGGGGAGGCCTTAGCGTTGAAGAGCAAGGAAGGAAACAACCTATTGAGGCCTCAATATGACCAACATACTCGGGTCTAGGCCATGACACAAAACAAAAGGGTCCTATGCCATCAACTAGTGCTTCTAACAATGTTAGTATGGACAACGGTCTCCTCGAAGATATACCAGAAGAAGAATCCATCATACGTACGTACGATGACGTGGATCACGTAGACCTTTCTTCAATGTTTGAATTCCTATCCATTTGCTCCATCAACGTATCCCTTCGTCATCCCAAACTTATAGACTGGGACCTACATGGTAGCACACCTATTGATACTTTTCCCTCATTGGATATGTATGTGCATCTTATGGGATTAGGGGAGGATGAATGCCCTAACCACAAAAATAAGAAGAAACAAAATAAAAAAGGGTCACCTAGAAAAAACCTCTCTGAGGTGCTTCTTGACTTAGAAAAAGTAAAAATAAAGGGTGAATCTAATAGTGAAAACCTCGACGAGGCACTGGAAGATGGGGACATTCATCTTCCCCTTGTGGGAACTCAACTATCTGAACGATCATCCATTCTGATTGAGGAAATGAAAGAAGTAAATTTGGGAACTGAAGAGAATCCCAAAATCACATATGTAGCCAAATCACTATCAGAGGAAGAGTACTCTACCATCACCCAACTCCTCAAAGAAGGCATCATCAATTTTGTGTGGACATATTTAGATATGTTAGGTCTTAATCCGTCTTTAGTGGTACATAACTTGGATGTACATCCAGATGCAAAGACCGTCAAGTAGAAACTTAGGAAAATGCATCCTCAAGTAGTTCTACTGGTCAAGAAAGAGTTGGAAAAGCTATTAGAAGCTGGATTCATAAGACCCATTGACTACTCTGGTTGGATCTTGAACATAGTGCCAGTTGCTAAACCAAATGGGAATATTAGAATCTGCACAGACTTTCAGGACCTCAACAAAGCTTGTCCTAAAGACGATTTCCCCTTACCAAACATCGACATGTTGGTTGATTTAATTGTAGGACACGAGATGCTATCCCTTATGGATGGTTTCTCTGGATATAACCAAATCAGAATTATGCTCAAGGATCAACATAAAACAACCTTCACCACACCTTGGGGCATGTTCTATTACAATGTCATGCCCTTTGGTCTCAAGAATGTGTGGGAAACCTACCAACGTGCTATGATAGTCATCTTCCATGAACTTATTCACATCATAATGGAAGATTATGTTGATAATCTGTTGGGGAAATTCAGAACAAGGGAAGAGTACCCGATGATCCTCAAGAAGATTTTTGAGCATCTAGAGCACTATAAGCTACGTCTAAATCTGAAGAAGTGCATCTTTGGGGTCACATCAGGAAAACTACTAGGTTTCATCATCTCTAGAAAAGGCATAGAGGTTGATCTAGCAAAAGTCAAGGCAATCATGGACATTCCTCCACTGCGCAATCTAAAATAATTGAGGAGCCTTCAAGGCAAGCTACAGTCCATCCGATGATTTATCACTCAATTAGCTGACAAATGCCAATCATTCACTCATCTCCTGATAAAAGATACCACCTTCAAGTGGGACCAACAGTGTCAGTTCGGTTTCAATAAAATCAAAGAGTATTTGGCTCATTCGCCCATCCTTATGCCACCAATTCCTGGTAAACCGCTTATGCTATATATTTCTGCTACTTCAGTCGCATTGGGGGCACTATTGGTACAACATGATGAGTCGTCAAAAGAATGAGCAATTTACTACATTAGTCGGACCCTAGTAGGCTATGAGCTCAATTATTCCCCGATGGAAAATGCTTGCCTTGCCATGGTCTTCAGCTCACAAAAACTGCAACACTATATGGTTAGTTATCCAGTGAAGTTGATTTCCAAGGTTGATCCACTCAAATATCTATTATCTAGGAAAAAATTGACTAGTCGCATGGCTAAGTGGGTCATGTTGTTGAGCAAATTTGATATAGAGTATTTTGACCGAAAGGCTATTAAAGGGCAAGTGATAGCAGATCAGTTGGCAGACGCTCCCCTGGTAGATGCCTATCCTTTGGTAACAAAATTTCCTGATCAAGAGGTCTTCATAGTATCAGAAGCAACCACATGGACACTCTACTTTGATGGGTCATAGACACACAATAGAGCGGGGGTAGACATCTTGTTCGTCACCCCCCAAGGTGATTATATCCTGAAGTCATTCAGGTTGGCTTTTTCATGCACAAACAACCTCGCAAAATATGAAGCTCTCCTTATTGGTCTCTGGATCGCAATCTAATGGAACATTACTCACTTGAAAGTCTTTGGCGATTCCCAGTTGATCATCATATAGGTTAATGATGAGTTTTTGACAAGAGATGATAAGTTGTTACCTTATAAGTGCATGGTGGATGATTTCAAGTACTTCACCTCTATCTAGTTCGACCAGATCTGAAGAGTGTAGAATAAAGCAGCTGATGCCATGGCTCCCTAATTGATATGCCGAAGGATCGAACAAATTGCAAGTTCCTAGTTGAACAACTCTTAATCCCAGCTTATGACATCCCTGAAAGAAAAAATGGTGTGTGACATTGTAGGTCCTACGTCACCATGGTATCACGACATTTACACCTACCTTCATGACAACATCTTACCCTTGGACCTTACACATAACCAACGAAAATATTTCATCCAACACACATCCCGCTACACTATCGTAGGTGATACACTTTATCATAGTGGGTATGATGAAACACTGCTTAGGTGTCTAAATGAGACCGAAGCCCACACAACGTTAACAAAAGTACATAGTGGTGTTTGTGGGGCCCATTCAAATGGCATGGCCTTAGCTAAAAGAATTCTCAGAGCTGGTTACTATTGGCCTACATTGGAGCATGATTCTTGTGAATTCATGAAGAAGTGCCTACCTTGCCAACAACATGCAGATTTGATACATGCTCCTACTCAGGATCTGGAACCTCTCCTAGCACCATGGCCCTTTTCTCAGTGGGGTTTTGAATTAATTGGAAAGATATACCCCCCATCTTTTGATGGCCACACTTTCGTAATCACTGCCATCGAGTACTTCACCAAGTGGGTGGAAGCAATGCCACTCTCTCAAATTACAGGTACTTAGATTTCCAAATTCATCCTTTTCCATATTCTCTACAGATATGGAATCCCATCCACCATCATCACCAATAATGGGAAGCCATTTAGAAACCATGCCATGAAACACCTATGTGACACCTTTCACATTAAAAATCATTGGTCCACGCCCTATTACCCCCAAGGTAATGGTCAAGCGGAGGCTACCAACAAAACTTTGATCAAGATCCTTAAAAAGGTGGTTAACAGTACTGGTAGAGATTGGCACCTTCATATCCATCCCGCCCTTTGGGATTACCGCACTTCCATCTGCACTCTTACTAGTGCCACTCCATACTCTCTCGTTTATGGTGTCGATGCCATCTTGCTGATTGAAGTTGAGATCCCCTCACTGAGAATATGTTTGAAGAAGCTCATCAATAATGAAGATGCTCGAGTTGCAAGACTCAGTTAGTTGAAACTCCTCGATGAAAAATAGATCAAAGCATACAATCATCTTCAAGCATATCAGAATTGTCTTAATAGAAGCTATAACAAGAAGGTCCATCCTCACCAATTCAATGTTGGTGATTTAGTTCTTAAGGAGAATCAACACACCTAGTAGGACTGAGACAAGAAAGGGAAATTTGAGGAAAGTTGGCTGGGTCCCTATGTCATCACAACAAAATATGGATTTTGGGTATATAGACTTGCCACACCTTAAGGAGATCCCCTAGAGGAGCCCATTAATATCATGTACCTGAAAAGGTTTTACACTTAAGTCAGTGGGGTTATCCTATCCCGCAAAAATCTAAAAAAATACCAAAAAAGTAAAAAATTATCAAAACTACCAAAAAAAATCAAAAAATTCAAAAACATCCAAAAATAGTAAAAAGAAATAATTCATCCTATGGTGAAAACCACCCTTGGTGGCACCTTCAATATGTACGATTGGTGAAAACCTGGTAACAGGCACCATTCGTACAAGGCTTAATCATTATCTACCTTGCATCCTAGTTACTTTATGCTTCCATTTTGGATTTGCAGGAATTAAATAATTTTGTGTCATGTCAGTCCTTTGTTTCTGTCTACAGTTCTCCATCATGTCTTTTGTAATGAATCCAACTGCTAGTGCCTTCATCTAGCCATGGTATTTTTCTTCCTTGATGGATATCCTTTTTAGTTTTGTAGTGTCTAAGATAGTACAGTCTGTAAATTGACTTGGGTTAGCCCCCTGGGCTTTCATCCATCCTATCGTGTCGGTTGTCCGTCTTTTGTTTATCTCGTTTTATCTTTTGTCATCAGTCTTTTTCGAACTATGTTTCCCCTGTGCTTTCACATAGGCAAGGTCAATAATTTGATCCACCCCTGGGGATTTTGGTCCATCTAGTCTTTGTTTTCCATCAGTTTTCTCCATTGTCCTCTTTCTGCTTTTATCCACGGTCTTTTCTTGAACTACGAGGGCTCTGAGCTTTCATGTAGGTAAGGCTAATCTTTGATCAGCCCCCGAGCCCCTAGGTCTTTAGGGTGTGTCTGTTTTGGGCCTTGTCTCTTGTGTCTCGTGTCGTGTCGCCAAGTTATGTCCTTATTTAGCTAGTTCTTAACAAACGAGGTCCACTAATATCATCAGATTCAGTTAGTTTTGAGTAGCCTGCGTCATGTCGATCTTTTAGTTTAGTCTCCATCTTTGGTCTTAACAGGATGCATCCTTCCTCATCAGACCACATCAATCCCATCCACCCTTTTGATCCTATGGCAAAGGAAATTTGAAATTGATTGCTTTATTTTGATTCTTTTGGCATTTTGTTTACCATTTGAGCTTCCTATCTTAACTTGTCAGAGCCACCATGATCCATCATATCATGGTGCATTTTGACTAGTTAACATAGGGGCATATCTTGATCTTTTCTTTGTTTCTATCTTCTTGGTTGTCCCATGTAGTACCCACCAAGATCCCGATGGTCTTGTGTTACGTTGGGGCATCCTTTTGTGCTTGTGTTTGTCCCAATGTCTAGCCCAATCAAGGTCATCATGACTTTGGGGTGTTGGGATAGCCTTCTTGTCTGCTATGTTTATTTCATGCATTAGACACTAGTCTACCTTGGTTACACATACCTTGGTTCCTTGTGTCTTATGCTACAACAAAAAAATAGTGCTTTGAAAATGGCAAGTAGCATTAGGATTGCATTTCATTTTCCATTTCATTGCATTGTGTTTATCCCTATGACCTATGATCTTGGTTGTGCAAACACTCATCTTTCGTCTCTCTTCTTCTCAGCATACCTACGGTTCTTGACAGGTGCCGGTTCACACCCATCCTACCTTCATTTTATAAGCTAAAGCAAGCATGATCCAAAAATAAAGTCAGCCTACCATCCGCCTCCATCATTATGCAAGCCCTTATTTACACTCAGGTCCATGTTGTATTTCATTTAGCTATTAATTTTTATGTAGTCCATGTTGCATTCTATTTCATCCCATGTGCATTGTCATATCATAATCATTGTAAGTTGTTTTGATTAATCTTAATTGGTTATTCTAAGCATCTTATAATTTTTCGTTACTAATTCATTGCATACATGCATTATCATCTCATATTCATTTTAAATTATTTAGATTAATCTTAATTGGATATTCTAAGCATCTTAGGTTTATTTTAGATCATCAATTCATTTCATTAATATATCACATACATCGCCACCTACATTGCAAATTGTTAGGTCCATATCCATAGAATATAATGTCACAAATCATCTATCACATCCTACATCATAAACATTAGACATCATACATATCATCCATGTCATTCATATACACATAAACATAAATCATCATCATAAACATCTGCATATATCATATCCTCATCCTCATCATCATAATATAAAATCACATACATACCCATGTGCATAAATAAATCATCCATCACATAAACACAACATGATGTAAATAAGGGCTATGCCATATCATATAAATATCAAAATATAATGTCCATCACATGATCCATAATAAAGTCCATCATATCATCAAAATATATATCCATCATATACACTAATGACCGTCAAATAAAATAAAAGTACA
Source organism: Sequoia sempervirens (assembly GCA_007258455.2). Lineage (NCBI taxonomy): Eukaryota > Viridiplantae > Streptophyta > Pinopsida > Cupressales > Cupressaceae > Sequoia > Sequoia sempervirens. The sequence continues at coordinate 111,167,514 of VDFB02047230.1, forward strand.
TGGCTCTGAATCAAATGTGATCTCTGCCACTCTATATTGTACATCCATCATAATCCTGTCAAAAATATGTACCCTGTCATCTTTCCTCTGTCATCCTTACCTTGAGGTTCCCACATCTGACCTCTGTGGTGATCTGGCACTCCCCCTTGTGTGGCGGTGTATCTCGATAACTAATATATCCCCGTGTGTGCATCCCTAGTGACTGTAATGGAATTGGCATTCTTTGGCACCGCTCTGACATAGGGAGGTACACCCCATGCCTGATCGGGAACTGCCATGAAGTAGGCCATCATTTAATAACTCCTCTTGCATGTACTTTTCCTGTATCCTGGCCACATCTTGCTCCATCCTATACCTATCCCGTAACTCGGTCATCTGTCTCCTCTCCTACTCCTAGGCATCCTGTGCTTGCATCTGTGTCACCAACCCTGTATCCACTATTGTGTCTCTCTCACCCTACAAAGCCTATACCTGTGCCTCTACTACATCCCTCTCTCACTACAATGTCTGCATCTGCCCTACTATTGTGTCCCTCTCACCTTGTAGAGTCTGTACTTGTGCCTTTGCTGCATCCCTCTCACACTGCAATGTTTTGTATCTATCCTGCTATCACATCCCTCTCACCCTATAGAGTCTGTACCTATGCCTCTATTGCATCTCTCTCACCCTGCGAGGTCCATATCAATGCCATCATAACCTCCTCTTTCTCCAGTACCAACCCTGCATCCCCAACTATCTGCTTTTTCGCCTCTGCTCTATCACAGAGTTTGTCCCCCTCCCACCTTAGCTCGATCCTCTCCCTCAACAACTCTGTCACCTGTCTCCTCAGATCCTCCATATCTCTCTCTGCCTCCTCCAGGACCTATATAGATACCTGGTCCGCCAACTCTCCATGGTCCCTCTGTCCCCCTGCCTGTAGTCTGGTGATCTTGGCTCCCAATTTGTCCCTCTCCACCACCAACTCGCTCCTCTCCCACTGTAGCTCGCCTAGCTGTCTCCTTAGGTCCTCCCTCGCTCTATTGACATTCTCTAATTGTATGGTGGACTGATCTGCTAACTCCCCATAATGTCTCTGTCCCTCTGCCTCCAGTTGAGTCACCTCTACTCGTAACCTTCCCACCTCGACCCACAATCCATCTCTCTCTATCTCTACTACAAACACATGTTGTCCTACCTCATATGCCAAGGTCCTGTAACTCCTCTCTCCCTCTGTACACACCCTATCCACCTCAACTAGCAGCCTGCTCATCTCTATCTCTAAATCCCTAAGTCTTTGCTCTGCAATCTGTAGCCTTGATAGTGCCCTCCTCAATAGTATAGCTAGGTCCTCCGGTGGTGGTGGTACGTATGGCACTATCGCTGGTGGATCCACATCTAGGGAATCTACCTCCATCACCTCCTCCTGTCCCACTCTCTGTTGGACCTCTCTCTCCTCCTCTGCCTCAACCTCCTCCTGTACTCGCCTTTGTCGTCCTCTCCACCTGACTCTCCATTGTCCTCCCAACCTCCTCTCATCCTCTGAACCATAGCCCAATGCCTCTCTGATCCAATGCACTATCGTAATCCGTAGTGGTCAGTAATGTCCCCACCATGCGGAATGCCTCACTGTCACCCCTGCATCCACCTATCCCCCTCTCCTACTTGGACAAGGTACCTGTTGTAGATCCAACCACTATTTTCTAGCAAAATATGTCGAGATCATATCACCCCAAAACCTCTCTCGGGAGATCCATCTGAACCTCTGAGGTTCTGGGGGAATGTCCTACTGAACCCCGAACTGTCTCATCACTCTATCCACTTTGTGGAGCTCCATAATTCCTAAATCTCTCCCGATCAAATAAGATACTGTAAAGAAGTATCCTCTATGTCTCTTCTCATCCTCCCTCCATCTAGAGAATCATTGCGTCATGTATGGCCTCCATACTATTTGGTCTTCTTGCAAATTGTCTAATCTCCTCCTCCATCTCTCTAGATCACTGGTGTCTTGATAGTGAAACTACCAACCATACTCAGTCCCATACTAGTATGCCACTGGTAATGTATCATCCTGCTCCCCTCTTGTCAAAAATTTTGGCTTGGCCACACTGATGTGCTTCCAGGCCCATATTTGTAACATCACATGTGTAACGCTGAGTGCTCATGGGTAACATACCATGTGCATGTCCCTATACAACTGTGCTAGTATGCATGTGCCCCATGCAAACTCCCCCTCCCTCTACTCCACAATATGTCTGACAACCTCAATAATTTTGAGGCTGCAAAACCTCCCACTCCTGTCCAGCATCAGGATCCCGCTAATCAACCCACAATTATATAATGGTAATGCTGGTACTCCCAGTCCCAAGCACACATCCAAATCCAACTTTGCTCCCTAAATCAATAGGTCTACTCGCTCGAAAAGGACCCGTAGGGTCCAGTCTTACTTCTCTCCCTCTGTTCGTGTCCAACTCACAAGATGTCTAGCTATCGACAATTGCAAAATCCTCCATACATCCTCCAATGTGAATGTCATCTCCCCTATCGGGAGATGAAAGGTGGACATCTTTGAACTCCACCACTCTATTAGTGTAGTAAGTAGTGCTCGGTGAGCTCTGATGGTGGGATACCCAAGCATATGTAGTAGGCTAGCCCATGCTAGTGCTTCGTGATCCTCTCTGTTCATCACCGATATCATCGCTTCCAAAACCATCGAATGCCTCTCTCGTGTCCGCAGGGTGTTAAAACGTTGCATCCACATCAAACATGTCAGTCAACTTTTATTCAATCTCTTCACTTTCATTTTTTCTCTCTCCCTCTTTTTACCCCTGCCTCGGTTTACCTTCTTGAATTTTCTCCCCTCCATCTTTTGGAAAATTCACCCCTTTCTTCACCTTTTCCCTTTTTGGGAAAATTCATCATAAAGGCAAATTTACCCGTGTTACAGGTGGATCCGCTCATATTTCAGGTGTATACGCCTATGTCTTCCCCATGGGTGGATTTTCCCGTGTTGTGGGTGAACTTTCCCATGGTCTCCCCATAGGCGGATTTGGCCATGTCGTGGGAAACTCTGCCTGTGGTCTCTCCATGGGTGGATTCACCCGTGTTGCGGGCGACTCTGTTCACAGTTTCCCCATGGGTGAATTTTCCTGTATTATGGGCGACTCTACTCGTGGACCCCGTATGGGAAGATACGCCCATGTTACGAGCGAATATGCCCATGCTCAATCCTGTGGGCATATTCACCCATGATATGGGCGAATTCGCCCGTACTAACTCTATAGCCCCCCTTCCTCGGGTAGATTCACCCAATTCCTGGGTGAATCCGCCTCTCCTTCATGTAAATTTTCCCTTTTTGGGCACTTTTCCCTCAGTTTGGGAAAATTTTCCACTATTGTCAGGTGAATTCGCCTCCCCATTCCCGACACTCTAACAGGAAATTTCGCCTAACAATTTGGGCGAAATCGTATTTTCCCGACAACCCATTTTTCTAAACTACCCGATTCCCAAAACCTAGAGGCTCAAATGCTAATTTTTTTTCAAAATATAGCTAAAATCACAAAGAAGGGTTTTGGAGCTAACCTGGTGGGACACCAGACACTTGTGGTAGAACCACGGTACCTTGTCCCCCCAGTGGATGATCTCGTCCTCCATGAACCTCTCGTCCCCGCTATCATACTTGTTAGCCATCCTCGTCACCTTCTTCCTCTTCTCTCTCACTCAACTGCCAGGTGTGCAAATTAGGAATAGTAATTCTAAAATTGCTATATTACCCTTTCCCTTCTTTTTAACCTTTTTTAAGTTTTGGGTATTTTTACCCATTATTTAACTTTCTTTTTAATTGACTAATCTTCTATTTTCTGCGAGCTGCCATTTGCACATCATGTGTCTATTTGCCTCCATTCAAAATCCAATCTTCATGGTTTTTCGAGCTTTATCCATTGGTACCCTTTGTTTCTTTATATCGAGAAGTCGCTTGGGGCCCCTTTTTCTTCCCCAACTGCCCTCTCGAGGGGGCATACCCTATCATTCACCTTCGTTCCTCCATCACGACTACTTTCTTGCGACACCGGGGCATCTCCCACCATCTGGACATTTTACGCAACTTCCCCCATCATGGGGCATCACCTTCTATTCATTTCCTCTATCAGGTCATCCACATTTTATTTTTCTTCGAAACATTGTTATTCTAACAATATTTCGAATAGGGGCAAAATGTAGACATCCAAATTTGACCACTCCCGTATGGTCAAATTCGTCCCCTTTATTCACCTATTTCATATCCCCCATCGATATTAATTAAATGATTTATTTAATGAATATTCTCTCTTTTCCTAAGATTCCTAAGGTATATAATTTAATAATTAAATACTTTACCTTTTACTCCTTTCCTCTCTAAATTAAATAAATATATCAATTTATTTAATTTAGTCATTTGTTGGCCTTTTGAATTTAAATCAATTTTAAATTCCTCTTTTTCTCTCTCCTTGTCCCATCCTCCATAATCCTCCTTTAATCTGGATTAGTTTAATTAATCCATGATTAGGATGTGCACACCTTTAATCGGGATTAATGCCACATCCTCCATAACTTGCAACTTGCTCTTAACCCTTCATTAACCCCCTTAATCACCTATTTGCACAACCTTAATCATGTGATTAGGTCAACCTAATCCCCTTTCCATTTATGGCATACCTCCAAGTCAACCATCATAAATGCTTTCTCCATTTAGCCAAGACAGCCTCTTCCCCATGTGAATTAAAAATTCACATTTATTCCTCCAAGGTTTTCTCTTCCCTATGTGGGTTATTGAGGAATTTTAAATTCCTCACGTGTCACATCTCCCACATGGGGACAAGGACTTCCCTTATGAGGAGACCTTGTCCCAATCCCAAGGTACTTCCAAGTACCTCCACATCATGTGAATTAAAAATTCACATTTATTCCTCCAAGATTTTCTCTTCCCCATGTGGATTATTGAAGAATTTTAAATTCCTCATGTGTCACATTTCTCACATGGGGACAAGGACCTCTTTTATGAGGAGATCTTGTCCAAATCACAAGGTACTTTCAAGTACCTCCACATCACCTTCCCCCTTTACACCTCATTACCACATGGCAAGATGTGAGGACTTGTGAGTCCTCAACTCACCATGGCCCTTCATCTTGTCCATGGTGGCTAAATCCTAGCCCTCCATTCCTTAGAGGCCTTTCCCCTAAAAATAGAGGATTTTTGACCTCATTTCATTCATTCACACATTCAAACATTCAAGCACTCAAGCTCTCAAGCTCTCACAACATCTTCCATTGCTGCAATTTTAGATCATTTTGCATCCATTTTGTGCACCCACTCACATACCCACTTGCATCATTAGAATCTCCATCATCTCACCATCGTTTTACATCTAGTTTTATGTGATTTTCCATTTGAAGGAGCACACAAACGATCAAATCAACAGGGCCAACCAACCAACCGACTTGGGCAAGGTAACTTATTGTTTTTCATCTTTCCTTTGTTCAAGTTTAACTAGGCCAATCTTGAGGTGTTATTTTGTGCTTTTCGTCCATTGCATTTCGATCGTTTTGCATTATTTTAGGTTAGAAAACACGTTGCACATAGGAGGTATGCTTGTGACTTACATTGTGTATGATTTTTGGGATTATGGTATGATATGCCCCTTGTGAATATTGTGAATGTTTGTACACTAACATTTGGTAATGTTTGGTATGGACCCAACACTTGATGGCAAAATTATTATCATTATATTATAATGGACTATGTTGATAACTTACATGAACTAAATTATTAGTTATGGGATAAGGTGAGATAATATATCTCATGCAAGAGGAGAGATTAAACTCCCTCTATCATTGTTGGGTGAACTATGAAGCCTCTGATTTCCCATGAGGGGATATGTAGGTAGGGACATCATGAACCCTCGAGGCTTAGGTTGTAGGTCTAGGAAATACCCTAACCTTGACACCTTAACACTCTTTGTGCAAGCATATAATTGGAAATAATGAGTTGATGCCACCATGGGAATGGAGAAGTATTAAAGTTAACACTATTAAGCTTCATGTAGGATGCTCAATCATTTAAGTTGGTAGATGTTGTGAATGCAAAAAAAAAATTGTAGTGCCTAAGGGGTGGATTTTACACAAGCACATTGAGATCCACATAGATTTTCTTATGGAGCTAATTCATGAGTAGGTCATTTATTTGCACTATTATTTGATAGGAGATTAATTGTAGATATCTTCACCAAACCCTTCACTGAGGGAAAGTACATCTACCTTCAATCTCTCTTGGGGGTGTAAGATATTTCATTAAGATGGTTATTTATCCCTTCTTGCCATTTCCTCTTATGGAGGATGTTTTTCCCACGAGGTTTTCTCCTCTTCTATTTTTAGGGGATCTTTGCAAATGGGTACGTCATCAAACCTTGTTGTTAAGACCCTTTTTTTTGTTTTTCTCTTTTCTCCTCCCTGAGTTGCACTTAAGGGGGGTGTTAATGTGAATGGGGTAGATTTCATAACTAATATATTTCCTAACTAGATTCTCCACTCAAGTCCTTTTCATACTAGATTAAGTTTACTCGAGGACTTCTACACATGGGTATGTGCATGAAAATGGGGGACCAAAAAGGGGTCTTAATTGGCCACTTTTTTAGTTTTTTTTCTAAAATCAGTAAAAGTTGATATTAGAAGAGAAATTGAAGATAGTTATGCTCAAAACTTTAAGATGCAACAACAACAAGAGCCATAGGAATGTAAGACTAATTTCTAAACTACTATTTGTTTAAAGGTGGAAATTAAGGGGCTCAAATAGGGGGAGCACACAAAGTGCTTTTTTTTTCAAAAAAAATAACATAGCATTTGGTGTTCTCCCCCTAAAATGATAACTTTTTAGTGTTTCAAAAATAATTTTAGTGAAAAACTAGCTAACACCATGTAGTTTATGCCTAATTTTTCTACTAATCTTTTAATGAATAATATGATTTTTTACTAATTTTCAAAGTGGACACTTTCTGAAAAATGAAAAATTGAGCATCTACCCCCCTACTTTTTTAGAAACTAATCAAAATTCAATTAATTTTTTTTGTATAAAATAGAGTTTAGAATGTAAAAATATAATTTGTTTCAAATTGGATGAATGAATAAAAAATGACATAAAAATATTATACATAGGTTTTCTTTATCTCACCTCTATCTCTCTCCTCTCTACCTCTCCTTCCTTCCCTCTTTTCCTCAGATACTTCTATCTATCTCCCCTCTCCCTCTCTCTCTACCTACCTCCCTCCTCTCTCTCTCACTAATTCTCTCTTTCTCACCTCTCTCCCCTCTCTACCTCCCCCTCCCTTCCTCCTTTCCTCTCTACTTCTCTCTCTCCCTTGCCCCCTCTCTCTCTACCTACCTCTCCATTGGGTTTGAAGTCACACCCTTTGATAAGAAACTAGCACTAGAATATGGTGTAATTTGTTCCTTTCTCTTTGATGAAAAGTGAAAAAGGGTTTGAGTTGATGACCTATATAATTCCACATAGTTCACTCCTTTTGCTTTGATTTATCATGATGGACTATATTAAGGATTATGCCTCATGTAGCGGGAAAACTTAGCATTCATGACCTGGTACCACATACTTTGTGCCAAATAAAACTTAGATCATGGGAATTTCCTTTTGAGACATTCCCTATATGATAAAAGAGAGGAGGATTCAAACAAGAAAGAAAAAACTTGTGGTGACCACCCATACAATCAACATTGCATATCCCCCCTCTCAATGTAAGCCTTTTGTTTCATCTTCTATTCAATTTTAAGAGGATAGAGGCTCAATAATTCCCCAATTACAATGAAATAGGCCTTTACAATGAACATTTGGGATAACAACATAGTGGTATGGAGTGAAAATTCATGCTCAAGATGATGGTTTGTTAATGCTTCAATTGCACCACCTACTAGGAGGAAACAATAATTTCCCTAAGGATCTTCATAACATATGGGAGACTTGGACAATATCTATCCATGCATGTCAATTCATTAAAATGGAACTTATTGTAGGATTGTTGGTTGGAAGATAAAATTTATTTGAAGAGAAAGAGGGTTGAGCATTTATAAGAACCTAAGAGGTCTTGTTGGAAAATATCTTCTATGAAAACTCTTGGTTCTAGAAGAGCTAATGAAAGGCTAGGAATTTATGATTTATATGGATCCTTTATTCATTTCTCATACTCGTAGAGATTTCAAGAATTATACAAATGATACCTATTGCTATCTCATAATTGATTTATTGTCAATGTATCATATTTTTAGGCAAGTTGCCAACCTAAGGAAAATACATTCATACTTAGCCTAATTTTGTATGGTGTACTTTATAGGCTCCAACTTCATCCCTTTGGTTAGTCCCTACCTTTATAAGGTAGGGAACTAATGTTATCACCTCAATCTTGCATATTAAAATTGTTCTTTGGGAATGGCGTCAAAAAATAAAGCTAAAGTATAGCTTATGCTTGGGGGAATATTTAGAAAAAACAAATTTATTTCCCTATTTTTGCAATTTTGTGATTGGCAGGTGTAATTTTCCTCGTGGTTTTGGCATTTTGTAAATATTTTTAATAATAATTATTGTAGGGAGCTTTGCTATTGGAAATATTTCATGAGTTTGTTTGTATAGTTGTGTCTTTCCATGGAGTCTTCGTGGGGATGCGTAGCGTCTTGAGCAGTACATTTACATTTACTATTTGCGTCCTCTCATTTATTGTGAGTACACTGTAGTTCAGCTATCATTAGTGTGTTATGGTGTGAAGGTTTAATGCTATTGAGCGAATTGTTATCCATGTTGTTTGTTCATTGGGTCAAGTTGTTTGATGAGGCTGAAGCTTGTGTCTATTTGGAGGGTTTTCATCTACTTTGTTAGAAGCAAGAAAGGTGGCCTTTGTAATTTTTTTCATTTGCCTGCTGGTTTAATCGGATTGGAAGCGAGAAAGGTGACCTTTGTAAGTTCCTATATCTTTTACAGTGCCATTTTATTGTTTTTTGTATCTTTGCATTTTATGGTTAATTTTCACTATGTGAACCCATGCATTGCAAGTGCATTTGAATTTATTATTTGTTGCTTATTCTTTATGGGTTAGTGTCTATTGTGGAGTGAAATACTTAGTTGCACTTCATTAAATATTTCTTGGTTCTGAAGTTTCAATTGTGTTGGGCAAAGTATTTTTGTGTTGTTTTCCCATTTGCTTATGTTATTTCTGTGAGTGTAAATATGGGTTAGTCTTTCTTATTTGTATAATTGTGTCTTTCCATGGACTCTTTATGGAGATGCGTGGCGTCTTGAGTAGTACATTTGCATTTACTATTTGCATCTTCTCATTTATTGTGAGTACGTTGGAGTGCAATCGTCATTAGTGTGTTATGGTGAGAAGGTTTAACCTTGTCGAGCAAATTGTTATTTGCGTTGTTTTCTCATTGGGTCGGGTTTTTTGACAAGGCTGAAGCTTGCGTCTATTGGGAGGGTTTTCATCTACTCTCTTAGAAGCGAGAAAGGTGGACTTTGTAATTTTTTTCATTTTCCTACTAGTTTGGGCGGATTGGAAGTGAGAAAGGTGGCCTTTGTAAGTTCCTATATCTTTTACAATGTCATTTTATTGTTTTTTGTATCTTTGCATTTTATGGTTAATTTCCACTGTGTGAACCCATGCATTGCAAGTGCATTTGAATTTATTACTTGTTGCTTATTCTTTATCGGTTAGTGTCTATTGTGGGGTGAAATACTTAGTTGCACTTCATTAAATATTTCTTGGTTCTAAAGTTTTAATTGTGTTGGGCAAAGTATTTTTTGTGTTGTTTGCCCATTTGCTTAAGTTGTTTATGTGAGTGTAAATATGGGTTAGTCTTTCTTGTTCAGTGTTTTTCCATCATGGGATGTTTTTATGGGTTGTTGGTTGTTGTCGAGTTAGATACTTAACACCGTAATTTGTTGGTGTGGATTTATCTGCTACCCATGATTAAGATTTCGCTCATGCATTGCCAGTGCATTTGAATTTATTGGTTGTTGGCTATTCTTTATGGGTTAGTCTATGTTGTCGAGTGAAATACTTAGTTGCATTTCATTAAATATTTCTTGGTTTTGGAGTTTTAGTTATGTTCGGAAAAGTATTTTTTGTCTTGTTTTCCCATTTGATCAGGTTGTTTTCATGAGTGTAAATATGGGTTAGTGTTTCTTGTTCGGTCTTTTGCAATCATGGAATGCTTCTATGGGTTGCTGGCTATTGTGGAGTTAGATAGTTAACACCATAATTCATTGATGTGGATTTCTCTACAAGCCATGATTGAGAATGGAAGTAGCTAGTTACATTTCAATCTATTGGGTGAAAATGAGAATTGTTCATATTTGAAGTATTTCCTGGGCTTGAAATTTAAACTCTGTTGAGCGAAGTGTTATTTTTGTTGCTTTCTCATTTTCTTAGGTTTTTTTCCTGATTGTATTTATGGGTTAGTCTTTGTTGTTCAGTGAGGGAGCTAGCACGATAGTGTGTTTTTCATGATTAAGAATGAAAGTAGTATTTCCTGGGCACGTATCCATTGCAATTTTTTGTTTAAATTTTTTGCATGCATCTATTGCATTGCAGTTGCACTTGATTTTATTAAATAGCAATGAAAATTAGGTCCAGGTAAATGGAAAATATCTGGGTATAATATCATAAAATATGTGTGTGTTCAAATGAGGCATTGGTAACTTGGTATGCCTTTTACACTGTCGTTTTATAGTGGTTTGCATGTTTGCATTTAATGGGTTAATGTGTACTGTTTGTAGTTGTTTTCATTTTTGTGTGTTAATGTCTATACTTTGTTATCGTTGATTGCTTGTATGGGTCGGTATCTGTTGTTGACTTAAATAGGTAATAGCATAATTTGTTCATGTCGATATCCTTGCTACCCATGATTAGGAATTGAAATACCTTGTTACATGTGTTTGTAAGCTCCTGTGTCTTTTACAGTGTCCTTTTTATGGTTTTTTTGTATGTTTGTGCCTTATGAGTTAATCACTACTATTTGCATGCATACATAGCAATTGCACTTGAATTTATTAAATTGCAATGAATATTAGGTCTAAGTTGTCGATCCTTGAATATCAATTTATCTATGGCACTATTGAATTGTATAAGTTGGTGATCCTTTCAATCCATTGCCTCACATTGATCTGTCATTATCCTTTGCTATTCCTGTGTATAGTTGTGTTTAATGCATACCCCTTTGAACTATGAATTCATCTATTTGAGTTTGCAAGAATTTGAATCATTTTCATATTTTCTTTTGTATATGTAATTGTATAAGTTAGGGGGCTTGGTTTTGTGAAGGCCTTCGATAGCAACCTATGTAGCACTTCACAATTCAAATGGAATTATGGACCAGTATAGCATAGTTTTCCCTCAGAAGAGCGTTCATAAACTCAAGTCTCCCCAATTCGTTTATGAATGCAACAAAAGTGATGACTCTATAGGGGGAGGAGTTGAGACATGTGCATCCAATTTTCAGCACTCGACATGAACAAAACAACAATATTTGTATGCATTATTTTTTTTCTTATGAAGAATATTTATGTCTCCACCCTAAGTTTTCCCAATGGCATTGAAGCAACCAACAATATTTTTTTTTTTTGAAATAAAAAATTGAAGCATATCTCACACACACATATATATGTGTGTGTGCATGTATCTATGTCTATATGTATGTACATGTATGTATATATATGTATATATATGTGTGTGCATTTATCTATGTCTATATATAACTACATGTATGTATATGTTTGCATGCATGTGTGTATATATATAAGAATATATATATAGAAGCATATATATATACTATTTTATGTAATTTCTCTAGCTGTTATCGTATGGTAAATATTAATGAAGTTGTAAAGGTTGTGATAATTATGTTACATGCATGTTCTATTTCATACAATGTCATTTCAATGTAATTTTCCTTTATGTGTTTCTGTAATGAAATTTATATTTTGTAATTTAAGTTGAAGGAGTGTGATTTTCATTTGTTGCAAATAGATTCAAGTGCACTTCCATTAATGGATCATGGTGTTGACCTTAGACTATCTGAAGTAAAGGACTTTGAGAATGGAAGTAATTGTTCCTGTGTGTGCAACGATAATTATTATTAAAAATATTTACAAAATGCCAAAACCACGAGGAAAATTACACCCACCAATCACAAAATTGTAAATAGAGGTAAAAAAATCACTTTTCCTAAATATTCCCCCGAGCATAAGCTATACTTTAGCTTTATTTTCTGGTGCCATTCCCAAAGCACAATTTTAAGATGCAATATTGAGGCGATAAGATTAGCTCCCCGCGCGGAAAATTGTAGAAACATGTAAGTACAATATGTATACACACACACACACATATATTTATATATGTGTGTGTTTGTGTGTGTATATATGTATATATAGTTGTATATGTCCATATGTATGTGTGCGTATGTGTGTGTGTGTGCGTGTATGTGCATGTATGATCATCATTTTATGTTTTATTTCTATGTCCCTCTCATAGTTTCCTCATTGGCTGTTGGTATTTTGCTCGTGGCTTTCTCATTTTCTAATATGCGATCTCCCATTTATTGTAAGTAGACTGAAGTGCAACCATCATTAGTGGGTTATGGGGTGATGTTTTAAATCTATTGAGCAAAGTATTATTTGCATTGTTTTACTCATTTGCTTAGATCCATGGCAAATCAGACATATCTTGAACAAATAGACATCCTCCAATTTCTATCACTCTTTCATGACCGCACAATAGATTTGAATTAGAAAAATACAAAAGAAAGATGAAAATATCAGGAACAAATGACAAGGTTGTAAAAAACAAAGATTCATCCATAAGAACACTGATTGATAAGGAGTGGAAAAGATTAAACCATTTCCAAATTATGTAGAAGAATTGAGACAATGAATTCTGTGCCTGTTGAGAGGGTTTATGTCTATTGTATTGGAAGGAAAAAACTAGGCATTTGTAACTTCCTATATCTTTTACAATGTTGTTGTATAGTTATTTACATCTCTGTATTTTATGGGTTAATGTCTATTGTTTCTTGATGTCTGCATTATGTGGGTTATTCTCTATTCTTTCCTATCTTTGAATGCTTTTATGGATCAGTCATTGTTCTTCAGTAGAAGACTTAACATCATAATTCATTAATTCCATCTTCTTTATTGGCCAATACAAAGAAATCTACAAAATGAAAATGAAAATTAGCTCTAAGTAATTACAAAATGTCTGGATATAAAATCACTAAATATGTGTTTATATATACACTCACATATACATATGTAAATACGAGTGCATATACATACATATAAATGTATATATATATATATATATGTATGTGTGTGTGTGTATGTGGATCTATGCATATGTTTTTTTACATATATGTATTTGTTTATATATGTGCATGTGTATATAAATGTACACATATATACCTATGTATGTATATATATCTATATCTGCATATATATATATATGTGTGTGTGTGTGTGTGTGTGTGTGGATACATGTGTGTGTGCATAAACATGGCACAATGTGTTTTGCAGCTGATATCGACTTTGCAAGTATCTATGTCAATTGTCTGATCATTGCAAACTTTCCTTGGTTGTAAAAAAATGATACGCTACTGCAAAGAACATGAAGAAGCCTGTTTTGAAGTAGTTTGTGCATCCACAGATACATACATGTATATGTATATGTATTGAGCTACATGTATATATATTTATATCTGCTTATATACCTGTTTGCATATAAATGTATTTGCACATAATATATATATATATATATATACATATGTGTGTGTGTGTCTATAGACATGGCACAATGTGTTCTGTAGTTGATGTCGATTTTGTAGGTGTCTATGTCAACTGTTTATTGATTGCAACCCTAGGCCGCTTGTACAAACCAATGTGTTAGGAAAGTGAAAGAGGCTGCTCTGAAGTGGTTTGTGCAACCAAAAATGCTGTCACTAGCCATGTATAAAGAAATAAAATAGGTAAATTGCAATGTTTTTTTTTTTTTTTGATGCTTGACAGTTGTAGTTAATACATTATAGTATATGTCTCTAACCTTTTCTTTGAACATGTGCAAAGAGGAGGACAACCAAATTGGAAAATAATTTGCATTTGTGACAATGTCAGTTGATCATGAAGTAGAGATGAGCATTGAGAGGTTTAGCTATTATATGGGTAAGGTTTTAATTATTTTGTCTTGTATATTTAATTTTAAATATTCCTTGGACATAGTGAAGTATGGGCATTAAAGTTACAATAGAAAATGCAATGTATTTTCCATTTTTGGTTATATGCTTTTCCTATGCTTTCTAGAAGATTATGGAAGTTATCTCACAAATTTATAGTGTGTTTGGTGAGACTTCATAGCTTTTCCAAATGCATGGATTCAGTAATAGATAATAATTCAGGTTTTCTTTCCTTCATATTTTGTGGTTTATTTATGTTTCATATTTATTATATGTTATGGTCATGTGCTTCTGGGACGTTCTCTACTGAATCCGATATGATTTGTGTAAAATGCAGTAGTAACTATTCCAATTAATGTTTTGATCTTGGTTGGTTTTTGGCTGGTGACCCCCAACTATATTTCATCCGTTGGCATGAATTTAGGCATTGGTGTTGCTTCTTCAAATGTTCAAAAACTACATCTCAAAAAGGTAGCTACAAAGACAAAAATCAAAATCCTATTTGTTTTAGGTGATTTTTGAATTTTTTAGCTACATGCGCTCATTGTTTAATAGTAGCAAGCTATTGCTTCTATTATGAAGACACCTATCAATCTTAATAGTAAATAAAATCTATATATGCATGCATTTCAATTTCCAATGGGACATGTCAACTACCATGAACAATGCAACTTAACCGCCAACGATATACATTGTCCTTTTTCCTATATGTGCATGGTGTCCATGGATCAAGAAATGGACAGAGCACTGGTTTATTTTCAAGAGGTGGACATGTTTCTATCCAGTCCAGTTTTTAACTAAACAAGAAAGACTAATCCATAAATACACTGACATAAACAATCTGAGCAAATAAAAAAATAGTGCAAATAATACTTTGGTTTAGAAACTTAAAAGTTCAAAACCAAGAACTATTTCAAATACGAGCTATTCTCATTTCCATCAAATAAATAGAATTGTAACTAGCCAGTTCCATTCCTAATTATGGTTGGCAAAGAAATCGACATTATGTTGATGTATATATAAATAATATATATACATATACATGATTAGGATTTTGTCTATGCAAGCCATTTTTTTGTTTTCATTTATTTAATTAGAAAGGAAGGACATAGATTTAATTAATTTTACATTTGGACATTTTCTAATTACTTAGATCTAATTTTCATTTCCATTTAATAAATTCAAGTGCAGTAGCGATGCATGCATGTAGAGGAAATGTTATTTTCATTCTTGATCATGAACAATACATTATCATGTGAGTTCTTCATGAAGAAGAAGGCATGCCTAGGCACGGGTATATCAACAAACTCATCAAATATTTGCAATGGAAAAACTCGGTAGAATAATTATTATTATTAAAACAAATCAATAAAATGAGAAAAGCAAGAGGAAAATATGACTGATCATAATCAAAATGAAGTCAAATGAACTTTGTATGAACACTTGTATTAATAAAGCATTAGTATCAAACCTAGGATAAATATGCTCAGCTAAGTAGCATGTATGAGAAACATTTTCTAGGATTGGAAGCGAGAAAGGTGACCTTTGTAAGTTCCTATATCTTTTACAGTGTTGTTTTATTATTTTTTGCATCTTTGCATTTTATGGTCAATTTCCATTGTGTCAACCCATGCATTGCAAGTGCATTTGAATTTATTACTTGTTGGCTATTCTCTATGGGCTAGTGTCTGTTTTCGAGAGAAATACTTAGTTGCACTTCATTAAATATTTCTTGGTTCTGAAGATTAAATTCTGTTGCGCAAAGTATTTTTTGTGTCATTTTCCCATTTGCACACACATATATATAGATGTATATATATAGACAGGCATACATACATATATTTATACATACACATATACGTATGCATTCTTACATGCATATCTATACATGTAGAATGCATTTATGGATAGTAGATATATGTGTATCTATATTATTCATGAACACATGCACATTCATGTATATATAAATAATATGTACTAATATACATGATTAGAGTTTGTCTATGCAAGGATTTTTTTTGATTTTATATATTTAATTAGAAAGGAAGGGCATTGACCCATAAAATGCAAGAGTGTAAAACAATTACAAAATGACACTGTAAATGACAAACAAATTGACAATTGTTAATCGTTTGAACAGATACAGATTCAATGGTTTTAGACCTAGACAATATCCAATTAGCTAGATTTAATTTACATTCTCATTTAACAACTTCAAACTCAATTGTGATGCATGTGCGAAGAGAACACATGCAACAATAAATAATAGACATTGGCTGATAGAATACAAAAGAGTGGGAAAATTATAAACCAACACTGTAAAAGTGACATGAAGTTAGAAATGCCTTGCTTTACAGTCGCCCTACAATAGACAATTTTTTTTTTTTTTTTTACATCCAGACATTTTCCAATTACTTAGACCTAATTTTTATTTTCATTGATTACATTCAAGTGCAGTGGCGATGCATGCATGTAGGGGAAATATTATTTCCATTCTTGATCATGAACAATACATTATCATGTGAAGACTTCGTGAAGAAGAGTGCATGCCAATACACGAGTATATCAATGAACTCATCAAATATTCCCAATGGAAAAGCTTTCTAGAATAATTATTAATGTGTGCGAGAAATATGATATCTGAAAGATTACAATGAATGATGTAATGTATAATTTATCGCAATCCAAATAGTTTTATGTACATAGAATCAATCAACTTGATGTATGTATAAATGATAATTTCATTGTAGTTATAGATGCAAGAATGTCAACTGGCATCAATTGAGTCTCCTTATCAAACTTTATTGATATAGGTAAGTGCATAGAGAGATTAAAACTACCAATTAGGTTATGCAAGGAATTGTTCAAAGCATAAAACATGTAATTATTAGAAAAATAAATTGTTTAATATAGAAGAAATCCAAGATGAATAAATTATTACAAATGTAATTTTGAGTGCTTTTGAGGGGCTAACAAGGACAAGAGAATGATACCTAGATTCACTGATGGGGAATACGCTTGAGTCCATCACATGATTTGTTAGTTCATAGAAAAGAAGCAAGAATTGATGAATTATGGTGTTAAGTCTCCAGTTGAAGAGGGAACAGTCACTTGTAAAGATAGCCAAAGAGGGAAGAGAAAGGAAAAACTAGAGCACAATAGTGTAAATGATGTTAAAACTTACAAATGACTCATTTCTTGTTTTGAACATGATAAAAATAACCCCTGAAAGGAGACACAATTTTCATATTGATTGGTTTTCTTGAGGAAATGAAAAAAAAAATGCAAAATAATAGTACTTATAAATCACTTGTTTTTAGCTTTGAATATGATGTATAAACCCTCTCAATAGACATGGATTTTGTACACATATCAAATTACAATAAGTTCTTTCTTTGTTTCGAAGATGGAAGACATAGATCTTGTCAATATGTACATATGCCTGTCCCATCAAACAATCTGAGCAAGTGAGTAAACAAAACCCAAATGCCAGTGCAACAAGGTTTTCCCAAGTTTCTGTGTTTGAGAGGCAATGTAAGGAAATGAATAAAACTGCAAGTCATTGAAGTTTATAGCAGAAGTCATTAACGAGAGTTGCATTCCAGTCTATTGATATGAAACAAAATTGGCATACTATATATGCATAAGCCAGTTATTAGAATGCTATGAATGCACAGGAAGAGAAAATGTGAGAGGACAACCATATCAAAGCCCTCTCAACACACATAAAATTAATAATCTTACACACATATATTTTCCAAGTGATTGGACCTAATTTCCATTTTCATTTTGTGAATTGAAATGCATTTGCAATGCATACATTAGGAGAAAATATTTCTTCCATTCTTAATGATAAAATTTTTAGAGCTTTCAAATATCTTCGTTTAGTATTTTTGGTCACTGCATTTATAAGGAAACGAACTAATTTTTTCGCCTCAATCTTGCATATTAAAATTATGATTTGGGAATGACATCATAAAATAAAGCTAAAGTATAGCTTATGTTTAGGGGAATATTTAGAAAAAGAAAATTTTATTTCCTTTTTTTGCAAATTTGTGATTTGCGGGTGTAATTTTCCTCGTGGTTTTGGCATTTTGTAAATATTTTTAATAATAATAATTATTGTAGGGAGCTTTGCTATTGGAAATATTTCATGAGTTTGTTTGTATAGTCGTGTCTTTCCATGGAATCTTCATGGGGACATGTGGTGTCTTAAGCAGTACATTTGCATTTACTATTTGCGTCTTCTCATTTACTGTGAGTAGGCTAGAGTGCGGTTGTCATTGGTGTGTTATGGTGTGAAGGTTTAACACTAACGAGCGAATTGTTATCCATGTTGTTTGTTCATTGGGTCATGTTGATTGATGGGGCTAAAGATTGAGTCTGTTGGGAGGGTTTTTCATTTTACATCCAGACATTTTCCAATTAGTTATGTACCTAATTTTTATTTTCATTAAATAGATTCAAGCGTAGCTACAGTGCACACATGGCAAGGAAATATTACTTTCAATCTTAATCATGACAACCACACTATCGTGCTAAGTCCTTCACTGTTTTTAGAATTGAAAACCAAAGTGTTTGTAAATTCCTATATCTCTTAGAGTGTCGTTCTATAGTTTTTGGCATCTCTGCATTTTATGGCTAGTTTCTGTTGTGTGCATTTATGCGTTGCAAGTGCGCTTGAAATTATTAAACAACAATGAAAATTAGGTGCAAGTAATTGGAAGATATTTGGGTATAAAATCATTGTATCTATGTGTGCATATGTTTCTATATACGTGTATATATATACTCGTATGTGTCTATGCACACACACACTTATATATTTTATGTGCATGTAACTATGTGCATATATATATATGCATATATATGCCTCTATGTTTATATATATGCATATGTATATATGTGTATGCATATATACATGCATGTTTATATACATATGTGTGTGTGTGTATCTGCATGTACTATGTGTATATATATTTGTACTTATATGTGTATATATCTATATATATGTGTCTATACGTGCACTCTGCATTTTGCATATACCTAGGCCTGATTTTATGGGTCAATGCTTTCTATCTACATGCATGCACTGCAATTACATTTGAATTTATTAAATAACAGTGAAAATTAGGTCCAGGTAATTGGAAAATATCTAGGTATAGAATCATTGTATCTATATGTACATATATATCTATACATATGTATATGTATGCCTGTGTATTTGCATATAACAACACAAATAACACTTTGGTTGACAAAATTTAAACTTCAAGCCCAAGAAATATTTTAAATACAAAAAATTCTCATTTTCACCCAATAGATTGAAGTGCAACTAGCTACTACCATTCTTAATCATGGGTAGAAGAGAAATCCACATTAACGAATTACAGTGTTAAGTACTTAACTCGACGACAGACAACAATCCATAAAAGCAACCCATGATTGCAAAGGACCAAACAAAAAAGGCTAACCCATATTCACACTCATAGAAACAACCTAAGAAAATGGGAAAACAACACAAATAATACTTAAATGGTCAACAAAATTAAAACTTCAAAGCCAAGAAATATTCAAAACACGAACTATTCTCATCTTCATCAAATAAATTGAAATGTAATTAAGTATTTAACTTGGCAATAGACACTAACCCATTAAGAATAGCGAAGAATAGACATGAACATGTAAAATGAAAACAAAAAAAAATAATAGACATTGGCCCATAAAGTGCAAATATGTAAACCACTATAAAATGACACTATAAAAGACTATAAACCTTTTGAATAGACACAGGCTTAATGGTTTTATCCACAAACATTTTCCATCTACTTACACCTAACTTTCATTTTCACTTAATAAATTCAAGTGAAATTGCAATGCATGAGTGTACTTAGTAGAAAGTAAGCATAAAATGCACAGATGCAAAGAACTATACAACAATACTGTATATAGATATGTCTCTGTGTTCTTATATATGCATATGTATAGGTGTATATGCATATATATATGTATGCTTGTATGCATGTGTATATATATGCATTTTCATGTACCTATGTGCACATATATATGTATATATCTATATATACATGTACATATATGTCTGTGTGTGTGCTCTGGATTTTGCACATACCTAGGTTTGATTTTCATTTACTATGAATAGGTTCAAGAATAATTTCCATAAATGCATTGTGTTCTTGATTTTTTGCTTTTTATAGATATTGCCCACAACATCAACAAAACCATATCTTTATTTTCTGCATGATATTCTTGGAGTACACACAACAAAATTGAAAAAAACAAAGATTGATCCATAAAAAGATTGATTGATAGGAGACAACAGAGATTAAACCATTGACAAACTATACAAAACAATTCAAACAATGACATTTGTGCCTGTTGAGAGGGTTTATGTCTATTGTATTGGAAGAAAAAAACAAGGTATTTGTAAGTTACTATATCTTTTACAATGTCCTATAGTTTTTTACGTCTCTGCATTTTATGGGTTAATGTCTATTGTCTCTTGATGTCTGCACTTTGTGGATTATTCTTTACTCTTCCCTACCTTTGAATATTTTTATAGATCAACCTCTATCCTTGACTAGGAGACTTAACACCATAATTCATTAATGCTATCTTCTGTACTAAGCATGATAAAGACATCTATCAAATGAGACTAAAAATTAGCTCTAGGTAACTGCAAAATGTCTGGATATAAAATCATTAAATCTATATCTGTTGAAATCATTTATGTCTACTGTATGGGGAGAGAAAGACAAAGCATTTGCAAGTTTGTACGTCTTTTAGAGAATTTCTCTATAGTTTTTTTACATCCTCCCTTTCAATCCCTTAATGTGTATTGTTTGTTGTTGTATGCATTTTCTGTGTTAATGTCTATTCTTTACTATCCTTGAATATATTCATTGCCTAGGCTTTGTTGTTGAGTTGCAACTGGCATTAATTGGTCCCTCCATCACATTTAAAGACTGTTGAGCAAAGCATCACTTGTGTTGCCTAATCATCTTTACAAATTATTCCTTGACAATAAAACTTGTCAAAAAAGGAGACATTTGTAATATCACATATCTTTAACATTGTTTTCTCTGTGGTGTCCACTCATTTTCCCAGATTGTTTGATAACAGTCAAATCTATTTCCATTGTTAATCATGGCCAACCCAATATCCTCTTCAATCTTTAAATAAACAAGAAATACTAACCCATAAACACATTGACGCGAAGAATCCAAGCAAATAAAGAAACAACACAAGCACTCAAAAATAGGAAACAATGTACATTAGCTCATAAAATACAAAAATGGAAAAATCTATGCAAAAAAAGATATAAGAACTAACAGCTGGCTTGTTCTTGGCTTTCAATATCATAGGCTTATGCTTCTCTAATGTTTTAGTTCCTAAACACATGTTCAATCCAAATGTTTTGGTTGATAAGTGGCATTGTTCATAATAGTTGGCCATTGGAAATTGGAATGCATTCTTATACAAATTTTCTATTTATGATTAAGATTGATAGGTGCCTTGTTTTTTTTTTAGGTGGTAATCGCAACTCAAATCATTTGCAATGTATATGACCAAATAAAAGAACATGTTCATGGCGTGCTATGGTGAACACTTGTAAGTTCAGCCTATTCTTTAGTTGCATTCTATTTTAACGCACCCTTTGCTTCTTGCAAAAAAAATGTTTTGGTTGGATATAGAAAATGTACTACAGTGCAATTATATTTTTCTTGTGTTGTTGTTTGCAACTATATTGCTTTTGCACTATACACTTGTCTTTCTTTGTGCTTTATCCCCTATTATTATGTTCTTCTTCTATAGTATTGGAATATCAGTCAAAAAACATATTTTAGTTGGTACTTCCATGTTTCAATGAATATTTCACTTTTATTTCAGCTTATATGTAAAAGCATTTGATCGTTTGCTTCCAACCATTTATCTTAGATTTTGTTTCGCTACATAAATCAATTGTAAAAAAAGAAAAAAATTAGCAACATGCCATATCTTTTGTCCTCTACCATGTATTATGTCAATATGGTCACAAATTTTTTTGTTAAAAGACACAAACTATTACAAGAGCCAATTGTGGTGACAATTTTGTTGAGGAATTCTACTTTTTTTGCATTGCAGCGACAAAAAAATCAACATTTCATTTGTATACTCAATCATGCTAGGACCGGTCAAAAAACAATCATACCTAGAATCAATAACCATTGAGCTATTGTATATACATATTACTATGCACACCTTCAAATTGTACTTGATATTGAAATCACATTTTCATGATTTGCCTATCTATGTACAAACCGCTATTATCGCATTCCTGCTAACCCAAATTTGCATATTTCTTGCAACACTTTAACATTGGCATCTTACAATCCATAATGGCAGAAGCAATTCTTTTCATTTGGTAGTTCTATCATGTCAGTGAGCAAAGGCATAAGTGATTAACTTGAACTTTGCAACAATGTCATCAAATTCTACTTTTTCACTCTCTTTACCATATTGAATTCTTTCCCTGTGCTTTGAATTTTAACACAATCAACAATTGACACAATTAGGTCGCATCAATTATAGTGTGTTGAAAATATCTTTGAAGTTATTGTAGAAAATAATTCTTGACAATGTAATGTGCCGCTTTGAATTAGGCACTTTGCATCAATTCCATATCTTTGATTAGCTACTTGGAGGAGAAACTGCTTTTGGAAAGCACAAGCCAACACGTTCTTTGTCATAATCAACATAATCAATATAGCAGATCAATGATATGGAGTTTATGCAAAAACACTAACTCAAATATGCACATTATATTCTAAACAACTCTTTTCCAGAGTAAATTCAAAATGCTTTTCAACATATCATATTCGGTGAGGCCAAATTTCCCCAGCTGTTGATTGGGTTAAAATGCAAAAAAAATCCCACAATTTTAGTGAATATAAAAGCATTGTTGAGTCAATTGTTGTTCAAACTGTTTGTGTCTCTATTAAGAATAAATACTATTCGATTGTACTGCTTATTCAGATCTTCACTTAGTTAGTGTTTTGAGACAACAATATCAACCATATTTTTGGACATATTTTGCATAGCTATCTTGTTGCAAATGAGTTGAAACCCATTATGAAGCAAATATGCTACTATGTAGAACATCGCTAAAGCATTGCAGAGCATTTTTTTCTTTATTGGAACCAGATTGGAAAATCAAAATTGTTATGCATTGCTGAACCGAGTTATAACTTAACCATATGATATTTTTTGCTTGCATTTGAAGTTTCAAAATTGCTCCTTGCAAATTACAAATTTGTTGCAATTTCATCCAACATATATCTTAGTAGTTCCCAACATGTACCATAGCATCTAGAGCATTTGCAACAAAGTAAATACCTCGCATTCAAAATCAACAAACTTCAAAATCATATGAGATCTTAATAATGTTTTTTCCCCTCTTTGTTATAAGACATGCTTGACATAAACATCTCATTGCATATTCTTGCTAGAACAAATAGAAAATGAAGATTGCACTTACTGCACAACAAAAAATGCATTGGTCGCTTGATAAACAGGATGAAAAGAGGCAAGTACAATATCCTATTTATGTCACACATAGGTTTTCTCTTCATATGTTTATTTATCAATCTACTTCTTCTCATTGTTCAATCTGCAATGTACAGGTTGGAAACATATACTGCATAGCCACCAAGCATTATCCACACATGCACAAAAGCAATCAGCTTTACTGTTTGAGGGAAATGATATGATCATTTATGGTTCTGCCATTACCGCATTGCTGGAAAACCATCGAAGGTAGGAATCATGCATGTCAATTTAATTGTCAACCATAGTCAAATGACAGTAAGTGTAAACAACAACAATAACCTATTTCACACATTTCTGCCATTGTTATGACCTCATCAAAGTCTCTTTGTTACAAATTTTGTCATTGGCAGAAAAATACAATATGAAAGAGGCAATACTAATTACTTCCCTTCTTCTTACTGCTAAAAGCATTATTCAGCACATTGAAAAAGTCATCTGTAAGTTCGTAAACCTTTTAAGGTGTTAGATTTTGCATAGTTTATTCGCTTATTCAAACTATTTCATAACAATGAAACCTATGCTATAGTTGGATTTATGTCTATGTCTTGATAGCAAATAACAAATCAATTCAAGCTAACTAGATAATTTACATTGTTATGTTATACTATTTTGCAGCTTTGCATTTCATGTATTAATGTCTACTGTTTATTGTTCTCTACATTCATAACTGCCTGTCCCTCACTAATAGCAAGTGCCTTGGATTGTAGGTGTCTTTGACAACTAATGCTATCAAGCTTAGAGTGTGCTTAGTAAAGGATACTTTCAATTTTTCTCCCGAGACGAAAGAACAACACAAGTAATAGTTTGGTTGATAGGGTTAAAGTCACAAATCCAAAAAGTATTCCAAATACAAACAATTCTCATTTTAATCAAATAGGTTGAACTGCAAGTAGCTATCTCCAATCTTAAGCATGGTAAATAAATAAATTGACATTGAAGTTCAAGTTTTGTTGACTAAATTATTATTTGAATTGTTTGCTTATTGGGCTAGGTTGTTTCACGAGGCTAGATTTTGTGTCTCTTTAGAGGGTTTACATCTACTATGTGGAAAAACAACAAAATCTAGAATTTGTAAGTTCCTTTGACACTATCATTTTTTGCATTTCCTATACTCTTAAATAGATTATCTAATGAAATTTGAACCTATGTCTATTGGTAGTATTTATGTCTACTATTCTCGAAATGAAGCACAAAGCACTTGTAAGTTGCTATAGCTTTTATATTGTCATTTTATACTTGTTAATATCATTGCATTGTATTTTCTCATTCCTACTACTTTCTGCTTCATCCATTTTACCATCTAATGTCTATTCTTCACTGTCTTTGAATGTTTTATGATTCATTCTCTATTATTGAATTAAACACTAAACACTATGATTTAGTAATGGCACCTTCTCTGTTGCTCATGATTGACACTGGAACTAATATTGTCTCTTAATGTAGAAATACAAAGAACTATAAAAAAACACTGTAAAAGATATAGGAACTTACAAACATGTCCAATTAGGTATCTCTATTCTTAATCATGGAAAGAAAAGAAATAGACATTAATGAATTATGGTTTTTAGTATTTAACTCAACAACAGATACTAACCCACACAAACAATCAACACTATTGAAGAACGGACATTAACATACAAAATGCAAACAACAACAAACACTAGACATTAACCAATAAAATGTAAACATGTAAATGAGTATAAAATGAAACTATAAAAGATATAACAACTTACAAATGCCTTGTTTCAATAGTCACAGATTGCTATGCCCTTCTAATATTTTTTCATATACTTGTCCTATTCCATCCATTATCACTACAAATACATAGCATCATAATGACACTCTTATGCATATATAGTAAATCATTTTCATTCTTTATATTTGAAATGCCTCATGGATTTTTGAACTTATTTGATATGGCTATGCTCTTGCACCTGCTCTTTCTATGCATACATATCACCCTCATAATTGAGTTATGCATATATAGTTTGCCACTTCTATTTAATATCAATAGAGTGAATGCAACTATCAATAATGGCTTATGGTATTAATTTCACTAATTTTCAATGTATATTCAATTGATGACAATGCAGGGACTCATAAGCATTACATCTTTCTCTGTTGACACAGCCTATATCCATCGTAGTTGAGAATGGGGGGAATTGGAAAGAAGTTGATCTACTTTGTTTGCCTTCCCAGATGGATTTCCAAATAGCCTACTGAGCATTGATAAAGATACATGATTTGACAAACAACATTGCTATGTACTAGCAACTGCCTTCTTGCATGTGGTGACTCGATCTTTGTCCATAAAAGAAATTGTTTTCACCCAGCTCTCAATGTTTCTTCTCTCCTCTACCCTATTATTCAAATTCATTGAAGATCATTGCATCCACATGTAATAGCTGCATTCTCCATTGGACTTCCCATTTCCCTCTCCCGATGTATGCACAATAAATGATCCAATTCTTTCATTCTTCATGTACTCACTTTTCAAAATAGAAAGAAAGAGATTTATAAGTTCCTGTATCTTTTACATTGTCATTTTTTGGTGTTGCTTACTTAGTCATTTGTATTGTTTGATGAAAGAGACATTTGTGCCCGTTGATAGGATCTATGTCTTCCATCTTTGAAACAATTATCCTTGTTGCCTTCTCACAAGCATTTGAAAGGACATTTGTAAGTTTCTTTCCATCTTGTCTCTCTTTAATATTTAACAATTTCTCTTTCTAATATTTTCATTCTTTTAGCTTTTAACAATTTTTTTGCATGAACTAATTACTACTTTTAACCTCTGGATGTAGTCACTTGGATCAGTGAAGTATAAAAAAACATCCCCGTTGGTGATCATTGATATACATGAAGCTTTACCCACAATGAAATTTTCATTTCCATATGCATCAAATTGACTGATTCTATGTACACAAGACTATTTGGATTTCTATAAGTTATATATCTCATAATTCATTGTAATCTATCAAATACCATATTTGACAAGATTTATGTCTATTGAGAGGATCTATGTCTCTCATCTTTGAAACACCTGTCCTTGCTCCCTTCTCACAAGCATTTCAAAGGACATTTGTAAGATTCTTTTCATCTTGTCTCTCTTTAATATTTAACAATTTATTTTTCTAATATTTTCACCCTTTGTGCTTTTAACTATTTCTTGCATGAACTAATTACTACTTTTAATCTGTGGATGCAATCACCTCACTCAATGAAGTTTCAAAAAACGTCTCAGTTGGTGGTCATTGATATACATGCAACTATACTCACAATGAAATTGTCTTTTCCATATGCATCAAATTGACTGATTATATGTACATAACACTATTTGGATTTCTATAAATTACATATCTCATAGTTGATTGTAATCTACCAAATACCATGTTTCTAATTTTGGCAACTTGATCAAGGATATTTATCTTAGTTTTGGCAAGGCTTATTGAACAAAAATTATGTTAGCACAAATATTTTTTAAAATAGCTATTTATATAAACATTATCTGATTTCATCTCATTCCAGTGCAACATTGCATTTTTCTACACTCATATATCGTTTACTTCATTGCTTTCCTTAAGCACTTTTCATTATGTTTTCGTAAAGACCTGACATGATAGTGTGTTGATCATGATAAAAAATGGAAGCAAAATATTGCATGCACACATGCAATGCAATTGCACTTCAATTTATTACATGAAAATGAAGATTGGTTTTCGGTAATTGGAAAATGTCCTCATGTAAAAAATGTTAAATCTATGTCTAATGTTTTGTGAGTGTCGAAGGAACTATTTCTAACATCATATGGCTATTACAGTAGCGTTCTATACTTTACCTGTAAAGTTTCGTTTCATACTTTTCCCGCTCTTTTGTATTTAATCGGTGAATGTCTACTGATTATTTTTGTATTCCTTTACTGTGCACGTGCATTCCAATTGCCTTTTGATTTATTAAATGAAAACCTAAATTGGATCTAAGTAATTGGGAAATTTCCATTTCTTTTATCATTCAGTCAGTGTCTTCTCAAATGCTTTGCGATTGTCAGTTTGTACCTCTTTTAGACAATCATTTTACAATTGCTTTACATCGTTGCATTTTATGGGTCTATGTTCTTCTTCTGTCATTACATTAAAAAAACAAAGCTTCCAAATACATAATTTTGATTATGTTTATGTCTAAATATTACCTATATATATATTTATATCAACGTGCATGTGTATCATGAAAAAATATAGATATACACATAAAATGCATATAGACATATATTTCTACTATCCATAAATGCATTCTTCATGTGTACATATGCATGCAAACATGCATACATATTTGTGTATCTATCTATATGTATGTATATTCCTATATATACACATCTATATATATGTGTAAGCAATTGTACTACATATACATATCCATACTATACACACACACACACACACACACACACACACACATATATATATATATATATATATATCATTATATATACATACACATACATATATATTTATATATGTACATAATACTACACATGATAATAATACATACCATATACACATACATGCACACACACACACACATATATTTATATATTGTTTAGTTGTCCCTAGTATTCCAAATAATAGTTAATATGCATATGTTACAATGTCTAAAGATCATAAATTTTTTGCTAGCTTCCAAATTAAATATGATTAGTCAACAACAAAAAAATTAACAAGATAAATCATACATCTAAGTGATAGATCAAAACATCACTATTTATATATATATATATATATGCACCAATACATACACACAAACACACACACACACACACACATCAATGCTTGTGATCAACATCCTATACCATTCTATAGATATTCCCACTATACCAAAAAATAGATAATGTACACACATGATGTTTAAATATCATGAATTGTTTGACAATTACATGATTAAATATCACTACTGAACACATGAATTTTACAAGGTGAACTATACAACTTAGTCAAAGATTTTCCTATTCAATGTTCATTTCAAATATCAATCAATTACACCACAAGAGATGCATACCCAAAATTTCAATCAAACATTGACAATCTCTTTTCTTGCCATTCCTATGCCTGCCTACCCCTATTTGAATTTGTGTATTCTAACCCCTCTATGTGTCAAACAATCCGAGCAAATCAGAAAACAACCTAAGAATGAAAATGTATGAAAATGTAGAACATATAGGAGCTTACAAATTCCAATTCTATTGCCTCAAACATGGTACATATAACCTATGTCCACAAACACAAATTAAAACATCAATAGGCAAGATAGCTAGTTGGATATGTATATAAATGCAAAATGGAAAACACAAACATTTATATAAACACACACACACACACACACATATATATATATATACATATACATACAAACAATGTTTCAAACAATGAAAAATGGTCATAACTAACATTGTTTGAAGATTGTAAATTTTTGACTAACTCTATCCAAAATTTTGAGTGTTTAAACCATTCAACTTACCCAAACTCTAAATGATCGATCAAGGTCTATAGAATGAATAATACACACTCTAAATTAACACTAGCAAAATTTATAACTTCCCATTTGATTATTTTCTAACAAAGTGAGCATGACCACTTTCTTACTAACATCATGTAGCATTACATTCCATCTTGCCATTCCAATGCACACAACTAAGATCGTGACTACTCGACATTGTATAAACAACTACTACCACAACTACATGAACAATTTCCAAAACCTCAATTTTTTTGTCTGGCAGGAACTCTACATCTTTCTTATCTCTTGTTATGAATGTGTTTCTACTTTACCATTTATAAAATTTCTATCTTAATATTTGAAAGCAACTTGAATCACTAATTGTACTAGCATCCCTTCATATGTGTTTTGTTTTGCAGCAACACACTCATACATATTCCCATGTGCAAGGTAGCTTTTATTACTTCATTCATATTCAGACACCAAAATGTTATATTCATTGACACAACTAGAGCCCTTTTTCAATGAAAATTCATAACTATGTCCACACATCCTTTTTGTTTACCCTATTCAATTAGAATCACCTTGCCTTCCAAAGGTATTGAAAGTAGAAAGAAAATTCAAACTACATGGAGAAGATAAGAAAATCCAACATAAATATAATCCAATACAATATATGATCAATCTTAGAAGATCTAGGTCAGTAGTTTAAGAAGAAAAAGTTGATACGTTTTAACTTAAGATAATTGGGTGACCTCTAGACAAACTATGCTAGAAATTGATGAAATAATGCATCCGAATTTCAATCGAGCATTTGGATACATATTGGAATATTTTTATTACTACGGATCTAATATAAAATTAGAAAACATAAATCCAAACTAAACTTCAACATTGAGTGACTTAGGGACTCTACATAAACCTTTGGCATAATCCTAATTATTAAGTCAAATTTGTGATAGAGTGATGAAGGGATAACCCACTAATTATTAAGTCAAATATCTACATTTTTTCAACATGTAGGGTACTTCAACTTATGATCCTTTTGGTGACAATAGCCACATATCATGTTGTTAAGTTACCATCAACCATAATAATTAGTAAAAAAAATTGATAAACCATATATATTGCAATATAGTTCATTGGGTTTCTAGATGAAATAAGGTTCAAACTTATTATCTTGATTGTGTACAAATTCACCCCATCTTGATAAGATGAAAAATATTTTTTATTTTGTAAAATTAGTTTTATTTGGAGTAATTTATGTACTTGTATTATATGAAAATCAAATCATACCCTCCCTTGAGAGTAAATTTAAATTATATGTTGTTAATAGCATAAATAATTTTAACCATAATATCTAGTTGTTAAGTTGGCATCACATAATATAAATTGTAAATAAATTAGATGTTGGAGTTAACCGTTGCCTATAAATCATAATTGTACAACTCAACTTGGGACCAATTAATTTAATCTTGGATTACAAGAGAAGTAAACTTTGTAAGAGTAAGCCTTTATCTTTGTTTAAACAATATATGTATAGCATTTGTTGGGATTTTGTCTATGGTT
This sequence comes from Sequoia sempervirens, assembly GCA_007258455.2. NCBI lineage: Eukaryota > Viridiplantae > Streptophyta > Pinopsida > Cupressales > Cupressaceae > Sequoia > Sequoia sempervirens. Next base: position 111,198,411 of record VDFB02047230.1, read on the forward strand.
GTTCGCTAGCCATTAAAACATCCTATCTAGTAATTCATTATGATACAAGCATTATTAGGAAGTTCTTCAAAGGTTTCATTCATATTTCTAGTTTAATTATTATAGATTTTTTTTAAATATCATAAAAAGCCTAAGTTTGAATTATAGGACCTTAGATATCAAATTTGAAAATAGTTTTGGATGATTCACAAAGCTTTTGGAACATTGATATGTATATCACAAGAGTTCAAATAAGAGATGATCACTTTAGTGGTATTAATTTCATATTTCTATTTCAGTAGCACCCTCTTATTTTAAGTTGTCTTTGAAATAAGACTTAGTGTATTTGTATTTTTTTAGGGTGAAAATTAGGAGGATATTTCAATTATTCTTCTATTTATTTTGATTTATTTTACTATACTTATTATGTTTGTGCAAAATCAACATCTATATTTGTTTAATGTAAGTTACATTATGGGCCCATAACCCATAGATCCTTGGATTTATATTTTAAATTTAGAGAAGTGACAATAAGTTTGTTGAGAATAATAGGATATAAAGCCATAGGGGCATGTTATTTCTACATCTTAAACCTTGAAAATATTGTTTTTTTTAAGTGCATTGGCTAGAATGAAATAATGCTTCATCAATTCCCAACATAAATTTTCTTAGGACAAGACATAGGGACATGTTGAGTTTTATAGGGTGAGAGACAACCTCTAAGAAAATTTAAATTATAAATTTATATTGATTATTTTTTATATACACAATCTAATAATATTGTATATCAATAGGTGTCCAAACCTAGGGACATATTTATGGAATGACATAATATTTCCTCTTCTTGTGTACCAATAGTTATTTAATGTTGTGAAGAGATCTCCAATAAAAATCACATTCCACTTTATTTGAGGGTTACAACATGGTTGTCAATGTGAGGTATCCTTATTGTTATAGCCAAAACTTAATCCAAAAACATAATTGAACGAATCTTCATCCTAGAACTAAATTGAAATGTAATTAACATAGTCTTGTTATGCCTTGCATAACCATCCCATTTTATTTTATTTTGGAACAAAATGGGTCCCCCTTTTCTTTTTTTTTGTTTTCCTTTGGTTTTTTGGTTTGGTCTTACGAGTTCTTTGTTTTGCTCCTAAGTCTGTCTTTTGTTCTATTGGAGGCGGGTCTGGAACCAAATCTAAACATGGAACTCTTTCAAGGTTTCTAGTTCGTATATAGTAATGACTTTGACTATGCCTTCTCTTTTGTTTCTCCTTTGTTTTGTTGGTTGTTTTCAATGAACATTTGTGTTGGTTCATCCTCTTGTTTGTTGGTCATTCCTTATGTTTTTGTTTTCTCTCACGGGAGTAGAATCATGATTGGAACTCACATTGGAAGTTTCAAGTTTTCATTTTGTGTTCTCGTCCTGACTCCGTCTCTGCTCTTTTTCTTCCTTGCTTTCTTTGTTGTTTGGGCCGGGTACGATGTTCGCTCTGTTCCTGCTTCCCTTGTGCTTATGTGTTTTGTTCTTTACTTTTTGGTCGGGACTAGATCCGGACTTGGAATCGAACTTCAAACTTTGTGAAGTTCCATTTCAGTTTTGTCTCTGCCCTCGTCTTCGTTTGTTATTTTTTGGTTGGCCCTTTTGTCAAGATTGGGTCCGGGGTTGGAAATGAAGTAGGGAACTTTTGTTTGGTTTCTTTATCTTGTCTTCAACCTGACTCTGCGTCTGCCTTACCTTTTGATGTTTTGTTGACTTGACCTAACTATTTGTTCATGTTGTTGGCTCCATCCCTGAACGACCACATTTATGGCATTAAATGTTGCCTATTTATACGCGAGAATTAATGATTAAAGGTTCAATTATGCTTAAACTACCTCATTGTTATTATTATGTGAATTATTTAAGCAAACCACTTGAAAGAATTGATTTGATCACCAGGGGCGAATTGCAAAGCAAATGTTGGAAAATTTCGGTCAATCCTGAGGAGTTTTTTGAGGTAGGTTTCTTTGTTTTTCCTTATCATGTTTCTTCTTTCAAGTGTGTTGTTTTGGCACATTCGCAGGAGGGGTTTTGTTCTTTCTTTTTGTCTCCTTTATTGGTTTTTTGGTTGTTCTTCTTGTTCTGCTTGTTTGGTTCTTCCTTTTTTCGTTCCATTTCATTTTGGGTTTGTTTTTGTTTGTCATTTTTGGTTTTGTTGTTTGTTTTGTTTTTGCTTTCATGGCAGGTTCATTTGTTGTACTCTGGTTTTGACTAGGGTTTCAATTTTTGAAGGGGTTTCCTTGCTTGGGTAATGTATTTCATTTTGAGACCATGTTCTGGTTTTCTCACATTGGTTTTGGGTTGTTCGTATAGGTTTCTCGTTGTGCCCTAGTTTTTGTAAATGACGTATCAAGGGAACTAGGGTTTTGCAATATAACCTTTTCCATGGTTTTAATGACTTTTGTATGGAGGAGCTATAGGAGGGATAAACTATGTTATTTCTAGTTTCCTTTGGGGCCCATCTGACCTAGGGTTTATGGTTCATATGACCGTCTTGTTTTAAATACTCTCTGTTTGCTAGAATTGATCCACTCTCGTTCATTATTATGATGTCACTATATCTTTACTCTTGGTCGGAAGTGGATCCGGAGGGGAAGTTGAACTTGGGGATTAACATTTATTTTTGGTCTGATTCCCGTTCTCGTCCGCCTCCAACCCTATTTTGGTTTTGTTCCCATTCTGTTCCCACTTCTACCACTATTTTACTCCATATCCAGTTCTGATCTCGGCCCCGCCGCATGATAAGAATTATTGTTTATGCCTAATACTTCTATGGTTCTGCATCTGATAAAGGCATAGTTGGACCAAGTAAATATTATTTTAGGAGGATGGAGGAGGGATTATATGATTGACTAACTTAGATGCTTTGTTCATCTAATAAAAGGAATTGTTGCAGGTAATAAGAAATGTTGGGAGCATCAGATGAGGCCTCTCAGATGAGCCAGCTAGGTGAAACTTCATGGCAAGGAGTTAGGCCGAAGAAGATCAAAGTGGAATAGCTCCCATATACCTTGAGATGTAAGCATAAGGAGGTTGTCCTCATAGCTAGCAAAATTGATTCCAACTAGGCTGATA
>VDFB02047230.1:111201607-111290286 GCA_007258455.2 Sequoia sempervirens
TTCCATATCTTTGATTAGCTACTTGGAGGAGAAACTGCTTTTGGAAAGCACAAGCCAACACGTTCTTTGTCATAATCAACATAATCAATATAGCAGATCAATGATATGGAGTTTATGCAAAAACACTAACTCAAATATGCACATTATATTCTAAACAACTCTTTTCCAGAGTAAATTCAAAATGCTTTTCAACATATCATATTCGGTGAGGCCAAATTTCCCCAGCTGTTGATTGGGTTAAAATGCAAAAAAAATCCCACAATTTTAGTGAATATAAAAGCATTGTTGAGTCAATTGTTGTTCAAACTGTTTGTGTCTCTATTAAGAATAAATACTATTCGATTGTACTGCTTATTCAGATCTTCACTTAGTTAGTGTTTTGAGACAACAATATCAACCATATTTTTGGACATATTTTGCATAGCTATCTTGTTGCAAATGAGTTGAAACCCATTATGAAGCAAATATGCTACTATGTAGAACATCGCTAAAGCATTGCAGAGCATTTTTTTCTTTATTGGAACCAGATTGGAAAATCAAAATTGTTATGCATTGCTGAACCGAGTTATAACTTAACCATATGATATTTTTTGCTTGCATTTGAAGTTTCAAAATTGCTCCTTGCAAATTACAAATTTGTTGCAATTTCATCCAACATATATCTTAGTAGTTCCCAACATGTACCATAGCATCTAGAGCATTTGCAACAAAGTAAATACCTCGCATTCAAAATCAACAAACTTCAAAATCATATGAGATCTTAATAATGTTTTTTCCCCTCTTTGTTATAAGACATGCTTGACATAAACATCTCATTGCATATTCTTGCTAGAACAAATAGAAAATGAAGATTGCACTTACTGCACAACAAAAAATGCATTGGTCGCTTGATAAACAGGATGAAAAGAGGCAAGTACAATATCCTATTTATGTCACACATAGGTTTTCTCTTCATATGTTTATTTATCAATCTACTTCTTCTCATTGTTCAATCTGCAATGTACAGGTTGGAAACATATACTGCATAGCCACCAAGCATTATCCACACATGCACAAAAGCAATCAGCTTTACTGTTTGAGGGAAATGATATGATCATTTATGGTTCTGCCATTACCGCATTGCTGGAAAACCATCGAAGGTAGGAATCATGCATGTCAATTTAATTGTCAACCATAGTCAAATGACAGTAAGTGTAAACAACAACAATAACCTATTTCACACATTTCTGCCATTGTTATGACCTCATCAAAGTCTCTTTGTTACAAATTTTGTCATTGGCAGAAAAATACAATATGAAAGAGGCAATACTAATTACTTCCCTTCTTCTTACTGCTAAAAGCATTATTCAGCACATTGAAAAAGTCATCTGTAAGTTCGTAAACCTTTTAAGGTGTTAGATTTTGCATAGTTTATTCGCTTATTCAAACTATTTCATAACAATGAAACCTATGCTATAGTTGGATTTATGTCTATGTCTTGATAGCAAATAACAAATCAATTCAAGCTAACTAGATAATTTACATTGTTATGTTATACTATTTTGCAGCTTTGCATTTCATGTATTAATGTCTACTGTTTATTGTTCTCTACATTCATAACTGCCTGTCCCTCACTAATAGCAAGTGCCTTGGATTGTAGGTGTCTTTGACAACTAATGCTATCAAGCTTAGAGTGTGCTTAGTAAAGGATACTTTCAATTTTTCTCCCGAGACGAAAGAACAACACAAGTAATAGTTTGGTTGATAGGGTTAAAGTCACAAATCCAAAAAGTATTCCAAATACAAACAATTCTCATTTTAATCAAATAGGTTGAACTGCAAGTAGCTATCTCCAATCTTAAGCATGGTAAATAAATAAATTGACATTGAAGTTCAAGTTTTGTTGACTAAATTATTATTTGAATTGTTTGCTTATTGGGCTAGGTTGTTTCACGAGGCTAGATTTTGTGTCTCTTTAGAGGGTTTACATCTACTATGTGGAAAAACAACAAAATCTAGAATTTGTAAGTTCCTTTGACACTATCATTTTTTGCATTTCCTATACTCTTAAATAGATTATCTAATGAAATTTGAACCTATGTCTATTGGTAGTATTTATGTCTACTATTCTCGAAATGAAGCACAAAGCACTTGTAAGTTGCTATAGCTTTTATATTGTCATTTTATACTTGTTAATATCATTGCATTGTATTTTCTCATTCCTACTACTTTCTGCTTCATCCATTTTACCATCTAATGTCTATTCTTCACTGTCTTTGAATGTTTTATGATTCATTCTCTATTATTGAATTAAACACTAAACACTATGATTTAGTAATGGCACCTTCTCTGTTGCTCATGATTGACACTGGAACTAATATTGTCTCTTAATGTAGAAATACAAAGAACTATAAAAAAACACTGTAAAAGATATAGGAACTTACAAACATGTCCAATTAGGTATCTCTATTCTTAATCATGGAAAGAAAAGAAATAGACATTAATGAATTATGGTTTTTAGTATTTAACTCAACAACAGATACTAACCCACACAAACAATCAACACTATTGAAGAACGGACATTAACATACAAAATGCAAACAACAACAAACACTAGACATTAACCAATAAAATGTAAACATGTAAATGAGTATAAAATGAAACTATAAAAGATATAACAACTTACAAATGCCTTGTTTCAATAGTCACAGATTGCTATGCCCTTCTAATATTTTTTCATATACTTGTCCTATTCCATCCATTATCACTACAAATACATAGCATCATAATGACACTCTTATGCATATATAGTAAATCATTTTCATTCTTTATATTTGAAATGCCTCATGGATTTTTGAACTTATTTGATATGGCTATGCTCTTGCACCTGCTCTTTCTATGCATACATATCACCCTCATAATTGAGTTATGCATATATAGTTTGCCACTTCTATTTAATATCAATAGAGTGAATGCAACTATCAATAATGGCTTATGGTATTAATTTCACTAATTTTCAATGTATATTCAATTGATGACAATGCAGGGACTCATAAGCATTACATCTTTCTCTGTTGACACAGCCTATATCCATCGTAGTTGAGAATGGGGGGAATTGGAAAGAAGTTGATCTACTTTGTTTGCCTTCCCAGATGGATTTCCAAATAGCCTACTGAGCATTGATAAAGATACATGATTTGACAAACAACATTGCTATGTACTAGCAACTGCCTTCTTGCATGTGGTGACTCGATCTTTGTCCATAAAAGAAATTGTTTTCACCCAGCTCTCAATGTTTCTTCTCTCCTCTACCCTATTATTCAAATTCATTGAAGATCATTGCATCCACATGTAATAGCTGCATTCTCCATTGGACTTCCCATTTCCCTCTCCCGATGTATGCACAATAAATGATCCAATTCTTTCATTCTTCATGTACTCACTTTTCAAAATAGAAAGAAAGAGATTTATAAGTTCCTGTATCTTTTACATTGTCATTTTTTGGTGTTGCTTACTTAGTCATTTGTATTGTTTGATGAAAGAGACATTTGTGCCCGTTGATAGGATCTATGTCTTCCATCTTTGAAACAATTATCCTTGTTGCCTTCTCACAAGCATTTGAAAGGACATTTGTAAGTTTCTTTCCATCTTGTCTCTCTTTAATATTTAACAATTTCTCTTTCTAATATTTTCATTCTTTTAGCTTTTAACAATTTTTTTGCATGAACTAATTACTACTTTTAACCTCTGGATGTAGTCACTTGGATCAGTGAAGTATAAAAAAACATCCCCGTTGGTGATCATTGATATACATGAAGCTTTACCCACAATGAAATTTTCATTTCCATATGCATCAAATTGACTGATTCTATGTACACAAGACTATTTGGATTTCTATAAGTTATATATCTCATAATTCATTGTAATCTATCAAATACCATATTTGACAAGATTTATGTCTATTGAGAGGATCTATGTCTCTCATCTTTGAAACACCTGTCCTTGCTCCCTTCTCACAAGCATTTCAAAGGACATTTGTAAGATTCTTTTCATCTTGTCTCTCTTTAATATTTAACAATTTATTTTTCTAATATTTTCACCCTTTGTGCTTTTAACTATTTCTTGCATGAACTAATTACTACTTTTAATCTGTGGATGCAATCACCTCACTCAATGAAGTTTCAAAAAACGTCTCAGTTGGTGGTCATTGATATACATGCAACTATACTCACAATGAAATTGTCTTTTCCATATGCATCAAATTGACTGATTATATGTACATAACACTATTTGGATTTCTATAAATTACATATCTCATAGTTGATTGTAATCTACCAAATACCATGTTTCTAATTTTGGCAACTTGATCAAGGATATTTATCTTAGTTTTGGCAAGGCTTATTGAACAAAAATTATGTTAGCACAAATATTTTTTAAAATAGCTATTTATATAAACATTATCTGATTTCATCTCATTCCAGTGCAACATTGCATTTTTCTACACTCATATATCGTTTACTTCATTGCTTTCCTTAAGCACTTTTCATTATGTTTTCGTAAAGACCTGACATGATAGTGTGTTGATCATGATAAAAAATGGAAGCAAAATATTGCATGCACACATGCAATGCAATTGCACTTCAATTTATTACATGAAAATGAAGATTGGTTTTCGGTAATTGGAAAATGTCCTCATGTAAAAAATGTTAAATCTATGTCTAATGTTTTGTGAGTGTCGAAGGAACTATTTCTAACATCATATGGCTATTACAGTAGCGTTCTATACTTTACCTGTAAAGTTTCGTTTCATACTTTTCCCGCTCTTTTGTATTTAATCGGTGAATGTCTACTGATTATTTTTGTATTCCTTTACTGTGCACGTGCATTCCAATTGCCTTTTGATTTATTAAATGAAAACCTAAATTGGATCTAAGTAATTGGGAAATTTCCATTTCTTTTATCATTCAGTCAGTGTCTTCTCAAATGCTTTGCGATTGTCAGTTTGTACCTCTTTTAGACAATCATTTTACAATTGCTTTACATCGTTGCATTTTATGGGTCTATGTTCTTCTTCTGTCATTACATTAAAAAAACAAAGCTTCCAAATACATAATTTTGATTATGTTTATGTCTAAATATTACCTATATATATATTTATATCAACGTGCATGTGTATCATGAAAAAATATAGATATACACATAAAATGCATATAGACATATATTTCTACTATCCATAAATGCATTCTTCATGTGTACATATGCATGCAAACATGCATACATATTTGTGTATCTATCTATATGTATGTATATTCCTATATATACACATCTATATATATGTGTAAGCAATTGTACTACATATACATATCCATACTATACACACACACACACACACACACACACACACACATATATATATATATATATATATATCATTATATATACATACACATACATATATATTTATATATGTACATAATACTACACATGATAATAATACATACCATATACACATACATGCACACACACACACACATATATTTATATATTGTTTAGTTGTCCCTAGTATTCCAAATAATAGTTAATATGCATATGTTACAATGTCTAAAGATCATAAATTTTTTGCTAGCTTCCAAATTAAATATGATTAGTCAACAACAAAAAAATTAACAAGATAAATCATACATCTAAGTGATAGATCAAAACATCACTATTTATATATATATATATATATGCACCAATACATACACACAAACACACACACACACACACACATCAATGCTTGTGATCAACATCCTATACCATTCTATAGATATTCCCACTATACCAAAAAATAGATAATGTACACACATGATGTTTAAATATCATGAATTGTTTGACAATTACATGATTAAATATCACTACTGAACACATGAATTTTACAAGGTGAACTATACAACTTAGTCAAAGATTTTCCTATTCAATGTTCATATTCAAAATAAAAATTGAAAATGATCAATCAACCTTTACACCACAAGAGATGCATACCCAAAATTTCAATCAAACATTGACAATCTCTTTTCTTGCCATTCCTATGCCTGCCTACCCCTATTTGAATTTGTGTATTCTAACCCCTCTATGTGTCAATGTATATATATCTATCTATACATATGTATAAATATATATATATGCACAACCCCTTCAAAAGCGATTGATTTTTCCTTCTACAAACAATCCGAGCAAATCACAAAACAACCCAAGAATGAAAATGTAGAACATATAGGAACTTACAAATGCCAATTCTATTGCCTCGAACACGATACATATAACCCATCTCCATAGACACATATTACAACATCAATAGACAAGATAGCTAGCTGGATATGTGTATATAGTTCAACAAGTGAAAATAATATCAAAATAAATGCAAAATCGAAAACACACACACACACACACACACACATATATATATACATAAACATACAAACGTTGCTTCAAACAATGTAAAATGGCCATAACTGACATTGTTCGAAGACCATAAATTGTTGGCTAACTATATCTAAAAATTTGAGTGATTAAACCATTCAACTTACCCAAACTCTAAATGATCGATTAGGGTCTACAAAATGAATAATATACACTCTAAATTAACACTAGCAAAATTTATAACTTCCCATTTGATTATCTTCTAAACAAAGTGATCATGACCACTTTCTTACTAACATCACACAACATTACATTCTGTGATGCCCTAAATTTACTCCAAGGCAAAACACAACTATTTTTTTTTTTTACACATGTTTGCAAATTTACTATTGTTACACTAACCGTGCATAACATGACGATGTATTACACCCATCAGATGACATTTCCCTTTGTGAGGAGATCAACGACACATCACCCAAGGATGAGTGTTTGGTATATAGACGAGCAGGTATGTGTAAAGACCATCACCCATACCTTCAAATGATCATGAGAAAAGTCGGGGCCCAACATTTGAGTATGAGTAACTACTAGATATAAGTAAGGATTAATTGATGAAACATTGCTTTAGTTGTAAGCTCTACCCATGAAACCATCTTGATGATAGTGTTGAGATTTACATTGAATATTTCAACTCAAAATTTGAATATGAGAGTGAATAAAATAATTAAAATTTACAAGTTAATTATTAGAATTCTATTTTAATTTATTTATTATTATCATTACTTAATCGTTATTAATTTAATTATATATATACTCTAAGAATAAATTTCAAAGCTATAAAATAAGTAAAATAAATTATACAAATAAAAACCTTTTTAAATTCCTTTACATTTTACATAAATACCAATAATTATATATATTATTTCATTTACATATTACATATTATTATTTTTCTCTTAAAAGAAAAGGAAAGAATAATACGAATAAAAAGACTTTAACTCTCTTTTAAAGAATTTATATTAAATAATAACCTTTTTCCCTGGTTTATTATCTTATTTAATTTATCAGATTCTCTTTTAAGAATAAAGGAACATATTCTCCTCTGCTTAATTGAAGGAGAATTATATCCAAGGTATCCCCACCTATGTTTTTTTTTTAAATGCTTGAGAGTAATTCTCATTAGGAGACGACATGGAAACTTGGAAGAACGGTTGAAAGATATTCCAACGGTTGAATGGTATTTAATGGCATTTTAGATTTATGCACATATGCGATGGAAGTCAGGTTAACGTTAATAAGACAATATTTTGCATTCCACGCTCAAAGAAAGGGGAATAACATTAAGTGGAATAATACTGGCTTGAACACATAGAGTGCGTCAGTAGAGAATAAGTAATTGTTCACTTATTAAAAAAAACCTCGTAGTAACCTTATGACTTCTGATAGGTCCAACATCAGGCCCGAATATACATGTAAGACCCGTAATATGCTTTTATTGTATTTGATCGAAATGGTATAGGAGCCGGAGTTACTGTGAGTGAAATTTATATATATTCCATGGTAAAAAGAAAGATTCAGAGCTGGGCATATTAGCGATAGTGACAAATTTCAAACGCTGGCAACTATGCGAATGGTATTAAAATAATTTATATAATACATCAATTATTGGTTAATATTTTCCCCACTACCTGTGCATCACGATTGGTGGTATCCAACATGATAGTATTCAATTAACTACGTTTTATAACGTTTGACCTCCATTTCAAAGAAGCATCCAAACCCTAAACAAGTTTCTCACCTAGAAAGCTGTAACAAACCTAAGAAAGTTTAATCTCCCCTGACTGTCAGGGTACCCTATTCAAATATATTTGACTATATAGATTTTGTTTTGTTCAATAGATCCAGCCCCTATTCTTTCCCAGTTTTCGAGGGAGTGCAGCTTGCCAATGACTAGGTTTAGTGAAACTGGAGGTAGCATTAATTGGGCTTTGCAGTGGCAAATAGTCCACTAGGCGTATGACCGAAACCTAAATGGGAAAGCAAGATACATTACCATTAGTGGAACATTTAGGTGGGTGTGAAAACAAGAAGAAAAGGGCGTTGTCTAGGTTTCTCCATTGGGAGTGATATGATTTCTTGCAGCAAGCTATAGTTCTAGAGATAATGATGACATCTCAGATGAATACTAGAGGCGTGATGTAGGGCACAAAATTCGAATGTAAATGCAGCCTGCGGCATGATGATTGCTTGTAAAATGAACAACCAACTTCAAATAAAGGTAACTCCTGACAAGCACATCGGCCCGTTCCTACAGATATTAGGCATAACCGAAATACATGAGATTATTTACCTGCAGCTGAAAGATGAGAACTGAACTTATAAATTACCCCACCACGCATCCACCTTATAACTTAGGCACATTTCCACTATGCAGTCATCTCCTGTGTCGTCCACTACACCAACTAGAAAATAAGTTTGTACAGCCAACCAAATCTACGCAGGTATTAGTTTTATCTCATTATCTATTCATTTCAATATTTTCCCATCTGAACATGGCTGAGGTAGACATTTTTTTTTGATGCGCCCCTACATTGCTTATTTACTATTGTTTGTTTTGCAGATTTCATCTGTTTAAAGGATAGCCTTACTCAACAGTGTGGTGCAATTACAATGGATATTAACGAAGTTTGTTTATAGAGATCCTAAAACTGTGATTTAAATGAATACACAAATAAATGTGCATGGATAATATAATATCGCTCATATACAAGATAGCTTTTTATTTTACCTTATCTACTTATACTTTGCTTATATTTTTGTGTAGACTGAAGGAATCATCAAGAATATGGCAACCATGACTTTGCAATCCTTGCAAGGGATAACCAATATCGTACACCGGAGGAAGGAATATGAATGTATAATTATAGCATTGCGAAGCCTCTAACCCTGAGATGAACGTACCTCATCCAAACCCACTGTTTTTAATGTATAATAAGTATTTATATAAGGTCAGCTTCGTCCCACTCCACAAGCACTCATTTATCTTTTTTTTCTTTTTAAAAAATTTATAGTCTATGCAATGCAATATAGAGTATACAACTCATTGCACCCTTAAAAGTTAAGTTACAAAGATGTCTTAGTTCAGTAGGATAGATTTCTCATAAAACCATAAGCCCAGAAATATTCATAAGATGGATTTCCTAAAAATAAGCCTTCTCTCTATATACCTATTGACAATAAATTACTTAGCAGTCTATTCCTCTTCTGATAAGCTTTGACAGAGATTAAACCATTGTTTAAAATCAGACAATAAGTAACTTATACATATTGCAATTGTTTCCACCACAAGAGAGGTATGCATAAAATCAAAATAATATTTTAAATGCCTGTCTAATCTGTTATTCTTTAAATAAAAGCTATTTTATCATGTCCGTGTTTCTCAAAGAAAAACTTTTATATATATATATATATATATATATATATATATATATATATAGAAAGGCTAGTAAGTCATAACTATCATTTCACCTCTATCTAGCACTAACATATGTACATCCTACTGTATAAATAATTTGTAGGAAGGATGTGATACAATATTCATAGAAATTCAATTTATTTTACTTGCAAGTGATTACGTATATTCACAAAACAAAGTTGTGACATTTATAGGTCAACTACATGAAATACACAAATATATATTTATGTTTCTCAATAAAATATATCATACTCTTTTAAGCAAATGAATAAAATGGAGGAACTTTAATTTTTATTTATTTTTATTTTCTAACATTTATTCATTCAAAATACAATGCATAATCTCATAAATAAAAAAGATAAAGGAATTGAAATACAAATGCTCCTTTTTACCCCAAGTTATAGTGTTACATTTTCATACAAAATATATACCACTTTCACACATATACGCTTTTCTCCCACACCTATCAATAAAGGTGGTTACTTATTGTGAGGTTATCTTCACCTCATAGACATGATGATATGAAACAATAGGTGACCCTTCCCAAGCTTGAAGTATCCTCATAGCTTTCTCCAACCTACACAAAACAAAAACATATTCTCCATTGCCAAGGTAGTGCTCACCTCCCAACCTTTGGTTGGAAAACCAACCACCCCCGAGGTAGGAGGCAACCGAGGGAACCGGGTACAAATAAAGCCAAGCAAAACAATATTTACACACATGATACATACAAGATTATTTTCACACCCACCCAAGGGATTTTCACATAACTTTAGGATTCCATCAAGAATCCAAAGTGGGGGATGGGGGTGGACTACACACTCCATATGGGGACTTATAATAATAGCAACTAGAACAAGTCAATATCATAGTCCCATCATTTCGCATGCTATCCTTCTTTAATATCTTCTCTTTCTCCGAAACCCATACCACCAAAACCATTTCTACCATTCCACAATTACATATGGGTACTCATACCCTTTTTTGAGCCTCTCCTCTTAAAGAGGAATTAAACTTCCCCATGGAGGTTCCTACTCCATACCATCCCCAACAAGGGATGCTCTTCCCAACTTGGGTGAGCCTATCCCTACACAACCAGTTTTCCCATAACACATAATACATCAAAAAATCAAGAAGATATGCTCCAAGAGCAATTTGAAATAAACATACAAATCAAACACAATAGATAAAATTTCAAGCACATCTTTTCACCTACACATATAATCTTTCAAATACAAACATGAAGAAGTAGAAAACAAAAGTGGTGAATCTACCTTAAAACCAAGCTCAAGGAAAGATGGGTTGAGGATCCACACAACTCCTCTTCTTCCAAGCTTTTTCTTCAAACTCCTCACCCCCCCCAAAATTCAACCAAAATCAAGAATGCAAAAGAATCCCCTAACCCTTGTTTTGAGCTTGCTTTATAGAAAATCAAGTTTTAATTTCTTTGAATAGGGAGCTGACATTTGTCAACCTTCCATTCACCCTCCCAGGCACACTCATTTCTGTGTTCTCATACATATGTGAGGACTTGGGAGACTTCCAAGACAATATGGAGAGGTGGGATTGGAAAGGGACTAGTCCCCATCTCACTTCCCAAACCTTATTTTCGTCAAACCTCTTTAAGGCCTCAAAAAGAGTGCCCTATCTTGAGACTGACCCATGATTTTGAGCTAAAAAGGTACCTAACCCATAGGTACCTACCCTAGGGACCTTAAAGCCATAAAAACACTTAAAAAATATCACTTTTCAATCCCCAAAAAGTGCCTAAAAGTTCAAATCCGAGTTTGTCCACTTGGATAGACAACTCACCCCCTGGATGGACTGACGTGGCAATAAAAACCAAATTAAAAACATTCACAAATAACATCAATAATTACATGATGGAACTATAGTCCCTTCATATGGACTTTAGCTTGGTTTCACTGGTTAATTCACATAGGGTTCCCAAGGGTTGCCTCCAATTTCCATTGGCCATGGAAAATGTACTTGCACACTTGATGCACGTGTTAATCCATCCAAGTAAATCATGTTCATATAATAATCAAACCATTTGAATCACAATTGCATTCACACAAGTTTAATAATTTGTATAGCATAAAGATCCTATAACATAAATGAAAAACCATTAGCCGCCTATCTTATCCCATTTGATTAACCTTAATTTTCATACTCATCTAACTAAAACATGATTGGTTCACATGACTTGTTTCATTCATTCATCATTAAGTTTTCAGATTCAAATTAAACAAAATCAATAATCAACATAAAATTAGATCAATCATCATAGTTAGACTACTAAACATGTGGCATAATAAAATCAAATCATCATATGGAATTAAACGTTTAAATATTCTGTCATCAATGGTATCAATAGGCATAGACAATAACCAAACTCAAAATAATCCAAGTACGTTAGATGTAGCATAGGGGTGGGCGTCACACATTCCCTCTTGTCATTACAATGCACACAACTAATATCACGACTACTCGACATTACATAAACAACTACTATCACAACTACCCAAACAATTTCAAAAACCTTAGTTTTTTTGTCTGATAGGGACTCCAGCTCTTTCTGAGCTCTTGTTATACTATTGTAGATGCTTAAAATTGTCCTGATTGATATTGCACATCTGAATCTGAGTAATAGCACCATTTCATCTTAAATTCACCTCTTTTTCGACTATTTAATTGAATAATACTAGTTGTTTAATTAAATACATCATTTTCTCATGTTAATAAAATGATCAATATTATTTCTCTAATTCATCCCCTTTTATGCTAATTTTCATCTTATTTAATTAGGTAATGCAAATTATTTAATTAAATTTCTTATGTTCTCTCATTTAATTAAATAATCTTAATTATTGAATTAAATGTCATTTAACCCTCTTTCATTAAATAAGTTAATTATTTAATGCAAATCCTAATTTCCCTCTATCTTGCACAATTAAACAATTTCTTAAATTACTTGGCTAATTTCTCTCACCCTCCCACTTGCAAGGGAATATTCCCATGAAATATTCCTCCATTTGAACTCCTCCAAAATGGAATATTCTTCCTAACAAACTTCCTAACAACTTCCTAATTTTTAGGAAATGTGCTTCTTTGAATCAATGAGATCTATTGATTCAATCCTTGATCCTTGTCAACTTGCATTCTCATCCATTGATGAGAATCCTTGATCCATTCCTTCACCTCTCATTGCTTCTCATCCATTGATTGATCAAATAAATCCTAGCCATTGATTCACCATTTTCTCCTATAAATACTCCTCATTTCTTTGAGAAAAGGATCCACTTCCATTTTAGAAAAGTTATGTTGCACATTTGCATACTCACTTTCATCTATTTGCATCCATTTTTAGCATTTAGCATCATTCTAGCTTAGTTTACCTCCATTTTAGCTTATTTTCATCAATGACACCCATCTTTGAGCTTGTTTCATCAAAGGGATTGGGAAAGGGTTGACATTCCACATCAATGCAACACCAATCCCCCAATGGGATGAGGTTTGAGGTATTATAATAGGTTTCCATTGTTCATTTCTTGTTTGTTATGTTTTAATGGCTTCTTTGTTCTATGTTTTCAAGTATTTCATTGGGAGTATAACTTAGCTAGTTAGATATTGCTTAAAATATATTAGATCTGGAATGTTTAGCTGGGGCTATGATTATGCTCACAACTATATATATCAATTTATGTATAAATCTAATCATCCTTATATCCAATCTTGTATTTTATTTTTTTCTTAAAAGAGTGTTAATTAAGTATTTATTGTCATTTCCCAAATCTGATGATCTATTAACTATCATATCTAGGAGCTAAAATATCGTAATTTTTTTCATGGTTTGATAGTTTTTCTTTTCAATCCACTCTACCAACTAAGAGGAGGGGATAATCTATTTTGGGATTACCAAAATCTTTATTGGGGAAGAAGCCATTGATTGACCCTAATAACGAGGAACTAAAATAATTAAGAATAAAATAATGATATCACTATGAGTTTGTATCAAGATGATGAATATTAGATCCTTGCATTGAATGTACTTATTGCAAATGAAAACTGATTGAAAACAAAATCTTTGTGGTCAATTTGAGCAACATCATGTATGGAATCTCTTTCCTTGAGGCTATATAGTATGTCTTACGTATCATTTACATCTTCTACTTCTTTAGTGAAATTTTGATGATACACTTCTATAGTTTTAAGTGTGTCATTTTCATTCTAAGGGGAAGGAATAACCTTGGTAATAAATTATTTAATGATCACTTTGAGTTTTCATTGTTAGTCTTCCATAATTTAGGGGCTTGAATCTATCTAGTTGGCATACTTCATCACTTGAGTGGTCGCCTTGGTTACCTCAAAGTAATATGGGATGTCAAAAATTGTAATTTTTTTTTTTGAAGAGAATTGCAACAATTTAACCATTTCGTTATCTTTATTGAGCCACTAGGAATGTTTTATTTTAATGGCTAGGAAAATTTCTTGATACCCTACATCTCCTTCCATCCCTCACACCATTTGTCTCTTTATCTCTCTATTCCTACCTCTCCTTTCTTCCCACCCTCTCTCTCTTGGAATTCTCAAAGAAAGCTATAATTCAAGTGTGTTTGTTGGATTCACCAAAAGCAGTAAAAAGGAATGGGGTCCCATGATTCATGACCATGTGCTCCATTTTATTTTACAATCTACACATTATCTAACATAGAAATGTGCTTTTCATGGTATTGACAAAGTATCAATCATTGTTAAAAAATTCCATCATATTTTTATTTTGCCAACATATAAGAACTAATTTACATGTTTTTAGACTAAATTTGATTGTATGAAGTAATATTTTTATGTTCCTAGTGTTGGAATGATAATTATCATATTTTTTCTTTGAATTTGATAATATATAAACATTATTTTCATATTTTTTACTAATTCTATTTACTTTATGTAGAATTAAACATTGAGTACTAAGGAAATTGGAAAAAAGAAAATTTTAGAGGAGTGTGAATCCATAAATGAGTGAAAAATGAAGGCGTCTCTGAACTTTGTCGGCCGAGCTAGGGCATCCGTGCCCTAGCTCGATCCCTGTGTTTTGCATGCTGGTGCGTAGTGGGGGGGATTATTTTGGCGTTTGGGGTAAAATTGATGCTCTGTATTCATTTCGTTTGTGTTAGTTTCCTTTGGTGTGCAGTGGAGGAATTCTGTGGTTTCCGGCAGGGCGTGGATTGGTGTGTGTTCAGGAAAGTGTGGTGATCGGTGCGCCCTAGATCAGGGATAGAGCTGTCCATTGGTAAGGCCCGTGTGGGGCTAAAATCGCTGAGTGAAGTGCGAAGGACTTGGTGTGTGACGCCGTTTGTCTCCTCGGGCTGTGTGCTGTCTCGATCGGGGTGAGGCTGTTGAAACTTTTATCCTTTGGAGGGTTGTAGGTGGAGCCGGAGGGTTGTTGCTAACCCTTGTGCAAGTGGTAGTTTTTGCTCTCGCATCTCAGGGGCTTGCATGCCCGTTTGAAGTTTTGTTTTGGATCTATGTCCCGAGGGGAATCATCTGGGGTTAGTCCCATGATGGATTTCCGTTCAGCCTTTGGATCAAAACTGTCGACGCAGGGGGCGAAGGTTTTCGACAATAATTTATTTGCACCGGATCAGGAGATGAATGTTTCTAGGTCATCTGGGGGCCCTAAGATCATGAAGATTAATGGATGTTTGGAAAGATGTAAAGAGAGACCGAAACTGGTTATCTCGATGGAGATGTTGGCTGATGATATTGAGTATTATTCGAAGCATTCTTTTTATTGCAAGTTTATGGGTTTGAAAGTCTCGCTGCAGTTTTTGGAGTCCTGGGCTCAGAGGACCTGGTTGCCGGAGGGAGAGATGGAAATTAGACTTCTGGAGAATAATTACTTCATGGTCTCCTTTGATTGTATGAATGATAGGAATAGGATTTTTGAGGGAGGCCCCTATTTTTATAACCAAGTAGGCTTGTTTATGAAGCCATGGCATGCAGGATTCAATCTGACTGAGGAGCTCCCGAATAGGGTCCCAGTTTGGGTTCGCCTACCATGGTTCCCGGTTGAATGTTGGCGTGAAGATGTGTTGCATTTGGTAGCTACAATGCTTGGTAAACCTATTGGATCCTCACAGCAGACGCAATTTAAAAAGGTAATGAATTTTTCCCGTAGCTGTGTGGAAATTGATTTAAGCAAACCATTGCCAGATTCTGTGGAAGTGAGTGCAGGATCATATACATGGGTGCAACAGTTGGACTATGAAACTCTTCCTTTTCGGTGTCAATTTTGTCATGAATATGGACACTTGCAGCATAGGTGCCCTAGGGCTAAGCCGGTGGTGTCCCAATTCTCTCAACCTCCTCATAATCTGCCTAGGGTTGATAAGGGGAAGGAGCCTATTACAGGTGAGGGTACTGGTGAAGATGGATTTATCCTTGTCAAAGCTCAGAATAGGAACCGGGGGCAGAAGAGGACCCTGGGGGATAGGCAGGATGATGACACTTTTAACAGGTTTGAGGTCCTTGATGATCTCATCCATCAGGAAATGAACCCGGGTTTGTTGAATCTGGATCAGGGAACCTTGGGTACAGGAAAGGATGGGCCTTCCTTAGAGGCTATGCAGGTTGTGCAAGATATGAATGTTGGGTAGATGGACACTGATCATCAGTTGATTGACCAGGTTGTGCAGGATCCTGCTATTGGAACTCTAAAGAACGGGGAAGATGGGTCTTCTATACCTATAAAGGCTGGGGTGGAAGTTGGTAAGGGCTCCTTGCCATCTCCTCGTATGGGTATTCTTCAAAAGGAACCAAAGAAAGGGGTTGGCGAAAAGAGTTCCAAGTTGGGTAGGAAAAAGGATACTGAAAAGATTAAGGAAATTGGGGAAACTCTGGTGGAGTCAGGGGAAATCAAGACCCTTGATGCGCATTTTTCGTGTCCCAAGAAATGATTGTTTTATCATGGAATGTAAGGGGCTTGAACGGTGGCCCTCGACAAAAAGCTGTTCGCGAGTTGGTTAGGAATCATTCTCCGGATGTTCTTTTTCTTCAGGAGACTAAATTATCTATGGAGAGTATGTTGAAGATGGTACTAAAGTTGTGGAAGTTTGGTGAGTGTCAGTGTATTGGTGCTCATGGTGCTTCTGGGGGGTTAGCTTGTCTATGGAACCCTTGGAGGGTTAGTCCTCTATGGTGGATGTCTTCTAGATCTTCTATATCCTTGGTGGCCTCTTGCTTTGTGACGGGAGAGTGTATTCTCCTCTCTAATGTGTATGCACCTATTGAGTTTCAGGGCAAGCAACTTTTATGGTCTCACCTTCGTTTTGTTCGCAGCTTGGTGCCTTTCCATCCATGGATCTTGGCAGGGGATTTCAATGCTATCGTGGAGCTGTCCGAGAAAAGGGGTGGAGTTTCTAGGTTGGAGCCTTCCGTGATGCTTCTCAGGGATTGCATTTTGGATTTAAATCTTATTGATGTTCAACCCAGTAATGGTCGTTTCACTTCGAATAATAGGAGGACGAGAGAGGACTGTGTTGCTGAGAGGTTGGATCGGTTCCTGGTCTCCTGTTTTTGGGTTGGAGACTTATGGTCTACCTCCTTTGAGATCTTGGATTGGAGGGGTTCGGATCACTGGCCTATCAAGCTCAATATCATCTCTACTCGGGTGCCTCGAACTCCCTCTTTCAAGTTCCAACTTATGTGGCTGAGGGACTCTTCTCTCTATGACCAGGTGAATGTGTGGTGGAGGATAGGCAGACCTGCCTTTGGTACAACAATGTATACTTTTGTCAAGCTTCTTCAGTTTGTCAAGTATCAACTTAAAAGATGGAACATGAGATGTTTTGGTAATATTTTTCATGGAAAGGCTGCCGCTCAAGAAGCACTAAATAGTATTACACGTTTAATTCGAGAGAATGGGGTGTCTAAGGTTCTTTTAAAATAGGAGGCTAAGGCTCTGAAGATGGTGGAGGAATGCGAATTACGTGAGGAGATTTATTGGAAGAAAAAGGCTCGAGGTGAATGGCTACAGGAAGGGGACAAAAACACTGCCTTCTTCTTTAATTCCATGAGGGCTAGGAGGCATGGTAACTCTATTCCTGTTTTGGTTAATGGCAGGGGGGATCGTCTTGTTTCATTTTAGGAAATTGCTGATGAGGCTTCGTAGTATTTTGCGGCTCTGTTTAGAGAGGATTTTCCAGGGGGTTCAGCTGAGGAGGAATAGGTTCTCTCTTGTATTCCTCATTTGGTCTCCAGGGAGATGAATGAATATTTGATGAGAGAGATTTCTCTAGAGGAGCTAGAGGAGATTGTGTTTCAAATTAAGAAAGGGAAAGCCCCTGGCCCCGATGGTTTCCCAATAGAGTTTTTCCAAGAATTTTGGGATATCATAAAGTTGGATCTTTTGGAGGTTGTTCAAGAATCCCGGAGAAACAAGCAGATGTTGCGAGCTCTTAATTCTACCTTCATTTCCCTCATTCCCAAGTGTGAAGGGGTGGATAGGTTAACTCAGTTTCGACCTATCTCCCTTTGCAATGTGGCTTATAAAATTATTTCAAAATTAATGGCTGAGTGGTTGAAGAAGTGTCTTAATGTGTTGATTTCGGAGGAGCAAAGTGGATTTGTTGCGGGTCAACAGATCTTGGACGGGGTTGTTATTGCTACTGAGACCATTCATTCCATGGCTAGTTCATAGGAGAAGGCAATGTTCATTAAGTTGGATATGGCTAAGGCATACGACAGGGTTAGATGGTCTTTCTTGCAGAAAGTCCTAGTTGCTTTTGGATTTTGTGAAGAATGGATCCAATGGGTCATGAGTTGTGTTTCGTCAGTATCCTTCTCGGTGCTAATAAATGGAGATCATTCTGAGCTTTTTGGAGCTTCTAGGGGTCTATGTCAGGGGGACCCCCTCTCCCCGTACTTATTTCTTCTTCTTGCAGAAGGTCTTGGGCGGTTGTTGAAAAGAAATGTTGAGTTAGGTTCCATTCAGGGTTGGCGATGGGGTGGAGATTTTCCCTCGCAGTCTCACTTATAGTTTGTTGATGATACGACTCTGATGGGAATGGCTACTATCAAGGAGGCTACTTCTTTGAGGCAGGTGTTGGATGTTTACTTGGTGGCTTCAGGGCAAATGATTAATGAGGATAAGTCCTCCATATTTTTCTTCAATATGCCAGGCCCCATTCAGAGAAGAATTGCTAATATTTTGAGGTTTCAAATAGGGGCTCTCCCTGTTAATTATTTGGGTATTCCAATTTATGTTGGTCGGCTTCCTAAAGGTTCTTGGCAGATTGTTATTGATAAGTTTCGAGTGAAGGTCAATCACTGGACACATAGATGGTTGTCTTTTGCTGGGCATGTTCAACTTCTTAAGTCGATTGTTCAGGCTCTCCCTATCTACAGGTGCATGCTTCAGGTGGCGCCGGTGGGGTTTCTTAGGGAGTTGGATTCCCTTAAGAGGTAGTTTTTATGGGCTGGCTGCTTGTCGTCCTCCAAGTGGAGCCTGGTCAGATGGGAGGATGTGTGTAGTCCTAAGCAGTATGGTGGTTTGGGTCTTCGCCAATCAACTCTGTTTGGAGTGGCTGTGGCTGCTAAGTTATTCTGGAGGCGGTGCGTGGAACATGATCAGTTGTGGGCCAGGTTACTATCTCAAAAGTATCTTCCGGGTATCCCTCGACATGATATCCCTCAGTATCATCTTGGGGGGAAAGGCTCAGTGATTTGGAGCACTCTCCAGAAGGGTGCAAAGCTCATTAAGGATGGCTTATTTTGGATATGCAGAAGGGGTCCTTAAGCTCTTTTTTGGTCAGACTCTTGGGATGGCTTCCCTCCTCTTACCTCTCAGTTTCCTCACCTGCTTCCCTTGAGCCAGAGATTTCTTGAGGCTGGTTGGTCCCGGGTAAGTGACTTCAAATCCTTATCCTTTAATGGTCAGCTGGAGAGGGCTTGTTGGAAGGATCCCATTGAGTGGCTTGTTATGGGGATGGAGGACAACATAGCCGAACTTAACAAAATTCTTTGCAGTAGGCATTGCAGCTCCCTTCTGGAAGAGGATATTCTTGCGTGGATACACAATCCTAAGGGGATATACATAGTTGCTTGTGGTTATCAGGTGTTATTGGCTCAAAAGTTGGCTAGGGTGGAGGTTCATTGGTGGAAGCAGGTTTGGAATAAGTTGTTGTGGCCAAAATGTAATTGCTTTGTCTGGAATCTGGCGTGGAACGGGTGCTTGACCTGGGATAATATCCGTAAGCATGGCTTCTAGGGGCCTTCTACTTGCGCTCTCTGTGGGAAAGAGGAGGAGGATTCCTCACACTTGTTTTTCCGATGCCCCTTTGTTGTCAAAATTTGGCACTGGTGGTGGGGGGTTTGGAAGCAACCTTGTATCCACGCTTCTTCTTTGGTGGAGTTCTGGGATAGCTTGGGAAGACCTCCATCGAGGGCTTCCTTTTTGCAAGATGTTTGGTATGTTGGTCCTACTTTTCTTCTTTGGAAAACTTGGCTTGAGTGGAATCATAGGATATTTCGTGGTGTGAAGTTGGGGGGTCATAAAGTATGGTTGCGTATGTTAGGCATGATACAAGAGTCGGTTGCAGCTATGAGTGAAGGGGTGTTCCCCCTGGAGAAAGGGGATGCTGAGTTGGTGGAAAGACTGGGATTGCAGGGGATACATTCTTCCTCTATTATTTCCAAGAGAGGCAGGCTTGGGAACAAGAGAGTGCAGAGGTTGGGTAGATGGGTTCCCCCACCGGTAGGTTTTTTGAAGATCAATACTGATGGCTCTTCTAGAGGCAATCTCGGGCTTGCTGGGATTGGTGGGGTAGGTAGGGATTCAGGGGGTTCAATGATATTTATTTTTTCTATTCATGAGGGGAAGGAGACGGTTAACCTTATGGAGGGTATGGCGATTCTTTATGCTATGGAGCGGGCCCTTGCTTTGGGATGGAAAAAGGTTATGTGTGAAGCGAATTCATAGTTCTTGGTTAACTTGTTGAATGAGAGGAAGATGTCTAACATTAATTGGAAATTAGCCTCGGTGGTACAACAGATTCTTCAGGTTAGTTCTAGGATGGAGGAGGTCTCTTTTGTTCATATCCCAAGAGAGTGGAATCGGGTTGCCGACTGTTTAGCCAAATGGGCTTCCGAGCAAGGTGTTGGCTGGAAGATTGAGGACTGGGTGCAAGTTTCCCCCGAGTTACGACATGATTTAGATAAGTTTCTTGAGGAGGATAGAAGGATTCTTGAATATAGTTGAGTTTGTTCTTGGGTTCCGGTGTTGCTTCCTTGGGCTTTTGAGGCTTGGTTCCTCTGTTTTGTTTGTAATGTTCTCTTCTGATTTTCAATAAAGTTTTTACCCCTTTTTAATAAAAAAATAAAAAATAAAAAAATCCATAAATGAATTAGAAAGTATCATGCAATTGGTGAAATCAAATCCTAAATTTTAAGGTACATTCTTTTTTTATTTCTACCTTTTGTTCATGCCACCTTTTCAACATAGTTGATGTGCTACACATCATAGTGTTAATTCAATTTATTGCAACCCAATTGTTGACCCGAAACAAATAGCCAATATTACTCCTTCAATATTGATGCCTTAAGAATTGAGGATAGTGATTCTTATGATAGTATTCTAGGGTTAAAATATGCATTGAATAATCACTTAATAATGTTAGTCTCTTTAAAATTTTACTATGGGAGTTGTTCAAGTTGATCAAAAAATTTAAAACTCAAGAGCATCTCATGAGTCTCAAGAATCCTCAAATTTGATTATATGAAATAATATTTTGATGTTCCTAGTGTCAAAATGATAATTATCACATTTTTTTTTGAATTTGATAATATATAAAAATTGTTTTCATATTTTGTATTGATTCTATTAATTGATGTAGAATTGAATATTGAATACCAAGAAAGTTGTAAAAATATCAATTTTGAAGTGTGAAGCTGAAAATTAATTAGAAAAATCATGCAATTGGTGAAATTGAATCCTAAATTTTAAGGTACATTCTTGTTTTCTTTCTACCTTTTGCTCATTTCACCTTGCCAACATAGTTCATGTGCTACAAATCAAAATGTTAATTCAATTCATTGCAACCCAATTGTTGACATGAAACACATATCCAAGATTACTCCTTTAATGTTGATGCCTTATGAATCTAGGATGGTGATTCTTATGAAAATAATCTAGAGAAAAAACATGTGTTTAATACTCACTTAACAATGTCACCTCTCTTTCAAATTTTACCATGGGAGCTATTGAAGTTGATCAAAATTTTGAAAACTCAAGAGAATCTCATGATTCTACATGAAGTCTCAAGAACCTTCTTTTTATGGCTTGGAATTTTAAGCTTGCCTCATTAGTTTCCATATTATTCCTAGTAATGAATCATTGCAACTAAAAGAATCTTCAATTTTACTTTTTCACCCTCTAATAGTGTAATGGAAAAGGAATTTTTTTGGTAGCAAAAATGAGGGTAGTGGAATTCAGAAAAAATTAATATGAATAATACATCCTAAATTAATATAATAGATAAAGGTGAAAAAGGTCCCATTTCCCCCATTATGATAGAGATGGGTGCTTACAAGAGAGGTATTAAAAATTGCACTTGAAATTTGTACCTTCAAATAAAAAGACGTGTAAAGAGAAGAATGCTACTAGTGTAACAAAAAGGCATAGAAATAAAAAGTGGGTATAATAGAAATGATCATACATCATGTACCACAATAAAAATGGAGTCCAAACTATTGATGATAGCTCACATGGAGAAGAGGATCTCACCCAAATATCCCAAGCCAAGTTTCAAGCGAAAGAAAATAAGATAATTTTTTTGTTTGATTCATGTTCACAATATACTATTGTTTCTTCCAAGTTTGTTAGTGAAATTTGGGTTTGGAGATTTGAATCACCCACATCCATGCTCTTTAGGGTGGCTACAACATGGATTACTATGAAGGTAATGAAGCAATATAATTTGATGTTTGGTCTACATCTATGGTATGAGGATGAGGAAATAGTAGATGTCCCATTAGATGTAAGTGATGTGATTTTTCCAAGCCACATAAAGTGATTTTTGTTGCAAGTATGAATATTTGGTGTTGTCATTGATGTCATCAGGCTTATGTTTGTGTTTTCATTGATGTAAACTAGTTTATACTGCTAGTGATTGTTGGAAGTCTATTGATGGTTGAGAAGTTGTGATGATGCTTTGGTTAGTTTCATTATGCTATCATTAGTAAGTGTTACTAATGTCAACCTCTAGTGTTTCTTTCATAAGCATGTGTATGGTTGAGTTGCTATGTTATAGTTGGTTTGGTTGTGATGAGGAGGTGTTCCAGATGATGAGAATGTGTTTGTAGTGCTTGGTTTCCAAGTTCTTTTGAAAAAAAATGAATAAAAGAGGAAATTGTTGTTGGGAACAAGCAACACTAAGAAGGGGGGGTGAATCAGTGTTCTGCAAAAAATAATTCTTTTATCCTGACCTTTAATCAACTTAATACATTTAATCAAAATCAATATGCAGAAGCATAAAGAAAGAAACCACACAACCATAACACAAGGATTTTTACGTGGAAACCTTGTAAGGGGAAAAACCACAGTGGATGGACAATCCATAATAGGTTTTGAGTATACTCAAAAGAAGTATTACAAAATGGGAATGCACCTACATTCAAGCTCACTGCTCAAAATGGGGCTCACTGCCCTTACAAAAGTTTGGAATAGATCCAAAAGAAAATGAATTGAGATAATAGCATCTACAAATGCTTGATCATAGTTCTGTTTTAGCTCTGATGTCGAACTTCTATCCCGATGACTGATGATGAACTCCTGCTCTATTCTACTCAAGTTCGCACACAAAATCTTTATGTGCAAGTGAAATTGCACATGATATTGCTTAAATACAACTTAGACATATGCAACATACACACACACACAAATTCTTCATACATCCAAATGATATGACCGATCATCTAAATATATGTGCTCACAAGGAGTCAATTGCCATAGGTTGGCTTCAACAAAAATTAGTAAAATTCACAACTAGTCAGCCCAATTGATGGATAATTTTGATGTGGATCCAAAAAGGTCAGCTAAACAATAGATAGGACCAATAATTAAACATCTGAGCTCAAAGATAATAAAAGTAATTCAACTTTATACATCCACTACACATTTTTACCACTAAGTCGGCTTTATCAAGCAAATAGACAGAAGATGTCCAACCGGACCTACTCAACCATATAGCCACAAAAAAAATTCATAAGATTCACTAATAATATGATTCACATGCCTAAAAAAAAAAATTCATCGATCCACAACCCAAAATGGTGATCCAGTGAAGCTATCAAACCAGATGCTCGGTTCTATCGGTAACATTATTGATAACACACAATTTTCATTTCCTCTGCTAGTGCGACTGAATGCATAACTGCAGACCAAAAAGATGACTTCAGTTGCCATCAATGACAACACTAGAAGCCAAGAAATCATTTCCACTTACATCAAATGCCAACAATATCCCCCTTCGGCATTGATGGCAACACTTACTGGAAAAATGACTAAGTGTAGAGATTAACATACTGTCGGTATATAAAGTACTGAATAATGTACCACTACAAAATATTACTCCCCCTAAGAGTATTAAGACATTTTTCACTACACTCTCTCTCCCCCTTTGACATCAATGACAAAATTGGGGATATAAGTATTATTTAGAGACTTATAGTAATTGGAAAATATCTTCAAATACCTTTTTCAATTCACTAAGGGTGGAGTCCCAAATACTCTTCAAACTTTCCAAAATGGTGATGTGACCATAGAGAAGATAGGATAATATTTCTGCTACTTCCAAGCTTATCGGATTAGGGGCAATTACAACACTTTTTTCTTCATTTAAAGCATTCGCCATCATCTCAATCTTTGTACTAATCAGTCCCCTTAAGTCACTTACTCTGCTAATGATTCTTTCATTTTCAAACTTTAAATTATTCATTTGGTCAAGTAAGGATATCACCTAACAATCCTGAAGACACACACTGCCAGTCAAGGATCAAGGTTGTTGGAAATGATAGCCAACTGCTGCTTGATGTATTTTATCTTCTTTTCATTTGCAGCTATAAATTTTTGTAGGATTAAGCAGGATTTGTACATATTTCCTCCTTCAGTTATATCACCTTGAGTGTGCTGAATCCAAATTTCTAACAACTTCCTATCTCTGGAGATTAACTTGATCAAGCTGCCAAGTCTTTCTTCCTTAAATTCCTTTCTCACTTTAACTAGGGCTGGGTCCTCAAAGGATTTGAAATGAGATTCAATAGAATTTATTAATCTTTTTAATTCACTGAAGGTGGAGCCTGATGGGTCCAAAGTATGCATTGGTAGTAGTTTCTGCAGAACTCCAAAGGAAACTTTTAATAGCGCACTCTCTTCGATGTGGGATTTCAATATTTTCTCATTTTGTTTGTCTTGAGCTATTTTGGCAACTTTCAGCATCCGAATTAGAGATAAAGTAGATAAATTTATTAAATTCTCATCAAATTCAAAATCTAATTCTATGTGTTGCTTCAATAGGGATTCATTTGCTTTATTTGGGTTGATTTCTGGTTGCTTTCCCTTGTCAATTTCAGACTGAGCTTCTAGAATGGATTTAGGTGTTTTCTTTTCTTCAGCAATCTCCTCACTTTGGTCCTTAGATACCAAAGGAGTCTCAGTATTTTCAATAATGGGAGGAGTCAGAGTATCCTCAAATATTGGAGAATCAGATACATTTATGTCTTCCACATTCTCATTTTCTTCTCCCAACACCTCTACTTCATCATCTTCATTCCCTTCCTTTACTACTTCATCTACATTTCCTTTCTCATATTTATTTACTTCCACATTTATTTCTTCATGATCTTCAGTCTATTTAGTATTGACTTCCTCAACATTTTCCTTTTCTTTTGACAAAAATTCTTCCAAAATTGCCTTGGTCTCATTTATCACAGCTTCGGTGCCACCAATCATGAGTTTGTTTATTCTTGATTTGGTTTTGAATTCCTGTTTGACTCTTAGAAGAAGTGATTCCATTTCTTCAATCCCCATCTTAGGACACAGATCAACAAGAACCCTTTTTCTCAAGTTCTCTTCCTCAGTTCTTGCAATTTCCCTTCTTGACTCCAAAGCTTGATATAGGCTTGTAGGCAAGCCAAACATAATCTCAACAAGAGTTTTGTTGAAATCATTTAGATGCTTAACTACAACTTCTTCAAGAAACCTTTTACCAGAATCATCAAAAGTCTCAAATAGATCACAAAGAGGATTGAGATTACCATCAGCTACTACTTCATTTTCAACTTCTTCCATAGACATGCTAGGCTTGACAATTTTGGGCTTCTTCTAAGCTTCTTCACTTTTCCTGGAAGGCTTCCTTTTGTTCAGCTTGATGGCATGAGTCCCAATAGCCTTCAACTCTCTTACTATCTGTTTTGAATTAGTCTCTTCTTCTTCTTCTTCTACTGATGTAGCTTTGTAAGTTCTTGAAATTTTTCTCTTCTTCTTTCTTCCTGAGGCTTCTGCCTTACTTGGCTGGGTAGTAGGGAAACTCCTAGTTTCTTTGGCTGAAGATGCTCCCGAACCAACCCATTTTTTCTTTTTCCTTCCCCTTTGCTGCTTCAGCTTCAACTTCATCTTTTTGTCTTCTTATTTCTTTCAGTTTTTCAACTGGAATACCCATATTCTCTGCAAAGACTTTAGTTTCCTACCTTACCCTCCTAATGGACAATGGTTTCCTTAAATCTGAGTGAACTTGCAAACTTTTCTCAGCATATGTACCGAACCTTTCTTCATTAGGATCTAGAGGTGAGTTTAGCAGATGTTCAACATACATCTTCATAATATTTCCATCTACCTCATATCCCATCGACATGATCCAAACTGACCTAGGATCAACAACTTCCATGTAACACTGATCAATATCAATCATAAAGCATATGGAGTCCTTGTACTGTTCTACTACAACTTCAAGTATCCTTTCTTTGGCATGCATCTGTTTTTGAATTTTTTTGAAGTGACCCAATATAATTATGTTGCGGGTCTCCTAGTTACCAAGATTGCATAGTATATCCTAGATCTGTACTGCTACCGGGGTATCATTTCTCCACTGAACTTTACCGAATCTTGGTACTTCACCTGAGAAGTAGAAATACAGAAAAATTAACAGGTTTCCGAACTTGAAGACATTCTTTTTGTCCTTTTTGATCTTTTTCAAATTTTCCAAAAGTTGTCCTCTGAGCTCTTCACATAAATCATAATCTGCGTTTTGCTTAATCATCTCATAGGCTGTGTAGATGGCAGTTCCGGATACTGAATTTTATTGACTTGAATGACAGATCTTATACCCTATGATCATGGATGCAAATTTAACATCAATTTCGACAATATCATCTATGGTCATTGCCCTTCTATCCCAATGAGAGCCAATTGCTTTAGTGACAACATCATTCTTTATGGACTTCAGTACAGGGAGTCTACCAGAAGAGTTTAAACCTGTCACTGCATAGATGACTTCCTTGGAAATTTTAAATGGTATGTCTAGCCACATGAATTCATCATGCACTCTGATCAGAATGTACCGAACCAACTCATCCGCCTCAAATATGGGAAACTTCGCGTATTGCACAAAGTTCTTGTCCACTAGGGTTTCAAATTCAGGTTTCATAGAGAAATCATCTTGCACAATGTGTTTAGAGTATAATTCCAGCAGCTGAGCACTACCCAAATCTTCAATGTTCGCATGCACATATGCCCTAATATCCTCGATGTGCAGAACACCGTACAACATAGAGGAAAATGCACCTAGGGGCTCAGTGTCTACCGATTTGTATGGATGCCATTTAAAGTTTGGACACGGCCTATCTTTGACTTCAACCAATAGTGGGGTAGACATGATTGAGAGAACACAAATTTGCAGGTTTTTGCTATAAATACCTTTTGGAGACAAAATGGAGACCGATTCGTAGATTCCTTTTCGAGTTTGAATCTCCTTTTCGCTTTAGCAAGGGTTACCTTAGAGTGCTTCAGAATTCTTTCACTTAAATGTAATGTGACAAATGAGAGTGAAAATGGTTCTTTTATTGTCATCGAACTTAGCTTTGTAATTTTGCAATAAATGCACTTGCCCTAATTCTATAGGTTTTCAGATTTTTTATATTTCAAAACAAACAATTCTTGTGTAGACCATCAATAATCCTCATTAATGTCTTAGCTTTATTTCACAAAGGAGAAAGCTCCAGATCTGGACAAAGGAGAGATGATTAGAAGAATTCTGGACAAAGAAAATTCAAACAAGGAAACTAGGTGAACAAATCCAGGAGGAATCCGGTAAGGAAACCCAATGCTCAAAGATTTAATGGCTACTGTTATGCTTGTAACAAATTTGGTCATATGGCTTCTCAGTGTAGGAGTAAGATGAACACAAGTAGACCATCATTTTCAAGTCAATGCTTTAACTACTACAAGCATGGTCATAAGTCAAGTGCGTGCAGAATTGTGATGCATAATTTACATAGAGACATCAAATGTTATGCATGCAATAGATTTGGACATGTTGCTAACCAATGCAGATCAAGACAAAGCCAATGGAACAATTGGATTAGACAGAGGAATGCTGTTTTCTATTGTAACAATGCAATTTTATGGGGTTAGCTGATTAGAGCATAAATCATAAAATCCAACATTAACTATGAAGCACAAAGGAAGACAATTAAATAAAATAAAAATGATTATACCGAATCGCCTTTGAAGCCTCCATGAATCACCTCCATAGCCCTTCTAACTTGCTGCAAATGTAATTGTTGCCCTCAAATTTGTATGTGTGAGCAATTTACTATGACTATGTTCTATGCAAGTTTTGAAGGATTTAAATGACTAAATGCCTATGAAAAATGACTATGTTTATGACAAAATAATCAAATTAAATAAGCTAAGTGCAAAGTATGCAATTAAAATCTAAGCATAAACGTGTTGTAATAAGGAAGTGGTCCCGAGAATCTGAGCAAACTGGCATTTTATAGAAAATGCAATTTTGGATAGACGATCAAGATTAAAAGCCGATGAAAGCCTAAAATCAGAGGTCGAGATCGCGTGTGACAACCCATAATTAGGGTTAGGGAAAGAATCTAAAATGAGTGGCCAAGATGTAATTTTAGAAAATTGCATCGACGGTTGAGAATAAATGTGACAATTAGCCAAAAAAATAAAGATTTCGAAAATCAAGAATATAAAGACTGGACAAAAGATAAGATTCAAAAAATCAAGAAGATAAAGATTGGACAGAAAAAGAAGATTTGGAAAATCAAGAATTTGCTCAATTACTTGATTTATGGAAGAAGATTACCATTTTTGAATTAAATTAATTCAAAAATATAGATTTGTGTGACAGTAAATAATTGATTTTCAGATTATTTACTAAAAGAAGTGACAGTTAATAATGTGAGGCCATTTTAAATAATTTATTTAAAATGAGGGAAATGTTAAATGAGGCAATTAAATAATTAAAGATAATTATTTAATTTAGAGGATGTGACCAATAATTAAATAAATTAATAAATCTATTTAATTATTAGAATTAGTGACATATTAAATAAATAAATAAAATATATTTATTTAATAATTAGGAAGACATAAATGAATAAAGGTAATTAAAAAAATTAAGAAATTTATTTAATTATGGGAAGACTTAGACAATTAATGATGTATTTAATAAATAAATAAAATTTATTTATTTAATAATCATGAAGAATAAGAAGAAATGAAGTAATTAAATAATTATGAATTATTTAATTAATAGTGGAATGTGGACCAAGGACATAATTAAATGTCATAATTATGCTAGGACGAAAGTGGTAAAATAGAGCTTTTAGGCCTAGGTCGTTTTTATGTGTCTACATTGGTGAAGTTGACATTCATTTTTGCAGTTTTCGTACGGAGTTGTTCATTTTTTTTTGCAGGTACAGGTATAGAACGACACAATAGCAACATTCTGAGACACAAACGCCCTGACGCGACGCATTCGCATTTGGAAACATCATTTTCATTAACTTTAGTTTTCATTAGTTTTAGTTTTATTAGTTTAGATTAATTTCATTTAAATTAATTTAGAGTTAGATGTAAATTTAGATTTAAGATTTTTAATCTTTCTAAGTTAGTTTAAATTTAACTTTTTCTAATTTAATTTAGATTTTAAATTAAATTTTATATTTTTAGTTTAGAATTAAATTCTTTAATTTAGATTTTATAATTAAATTCTTTAATTTAGATTTTATAATTTTAATAAGAATTTAATTTAATTTTTATATTTTTAAATTAGCTTTTAGTTAGATTTTTTTTAGATTTTTTTTAGATTTTTTAGATTTTTAAATTAGATTTTTAGATTTTTAAATTAGTTTTAGTTAGATGTTTTTTAGATTTTTTAGTTAGATGTTGTTTTAGATTTTTAATTAGATTTTTAGACTTTTAAATTAGCTTTTAGTTAGATTTCTTAGCTTTTAGTTAGATTTCTTTAGATTTTTTAATTAGATGTTTTTTAGATTTTTAAATTAGATTTTTAGATCTTTAAATTAGCTTTTAGTTAGATTTTAGATTAGTTTTTTTTATTAGATTTTAGATTAGATTTTAAATTAGATTTTTATTAGATTTTAGATTAGATTTTTAATTTAGATTTTTTTAAAACTTTTTAATTTACTTTAGATTTCTAATTTCTAATTTAATTTAGATTTTTAACTTTTTAATTTAGTTTAGATTTTTAATTTTTAATTTAGTTTATGATTTTAACAGATTGCATGTTTTAGATTAGAGATTTTTGGTTACTAATCCTTGTTGGCAGCGTGTGACATTTACATTTCGAGGGTCCAAGACAATTTATTAAAACTACTAATTTGTGGTTTTACAGATTCGTTTGTCCAAGAAGTCTAAATTTGAAACATTGTGTCTGTGATTTTTAGAATAGAAAACACTTAATTTGGTGGACTAAAATGAACATGTATTCTATTCTGTTTGACTGTGCTTGAAGGTGGTAGGTGACTATGCTCTCACCTTGTGCAAACTAGGTGATCAGAAAACCAGACCCACCTTGTCTTTGTGTAACCTTGATGCAATAATCGAAGTATCCTCTCCCCTTGCACAATCATGCAATCTTGGGTGTAAGAGAAATGATTATTTCCTCTAGAAATTGGGTCTGCCAGGGGATTTCATCACCTCTAGGCGACTCAAATCGGTAATGGAGCTAAAGCCAAGTTACCCCCGACTGGTATATAAATGTGAATCTTAAGGGAAAACCTAAGATTACGAGTGTAGATGTGTCATACAAACCAAGTAGTACTCCCCAAAACCCTATTGAGCTTAACCTCTTCAGCTGGAGTGCCTCCTAAACGGAGCTTAATCTTGTGCACCATGTATGGCCACTCGAATGGGGGTCTCGAATTAAAAACCATTGTTTAGTAGCCAAAAACCTTCTATTTGCTAGTGCAGCATCGGTCGGTGTGAAGGAATCCACATCTTCATAGTCTGTAGTAGAGGTGATCAATCTGCCATGGGAGTTCATGGGGGTTGGAAGCTTGGTTAGCCTAAGAAGAGAGTGCACTATAAGGGAGAGCCCGTGCAACCAAGCTTCTAAATTCACACGCTACTGATATGCGGTTGGGGAAACCCACGTGGAATCTAGCGAATACTATCTTGGCTTAACCATAGGATTATACTTGTTCTCTTTTGTGTTTGATTACTTTCAAAATATCATGCATGCCAAGTGTTTGCTGGTTACTGAAATGAAACAAACAACACTCAAACATCTGGAGGCAATTGTCAAAATTTAAACAATTTGGGTTTTTGACCACAAACATCAGAAAATTGACTTTTTACAATCTGCAACGCATTTGTTAAAACATAATCGCTCTGTCGCACCGCATTTTCCATATTTTGCAATGCATCTGCTAATCCAAACACCGCATTTCCTTGTCTTGAGATGCATTTTCCACCTGTAAAGCCACATCTACCAAATTGAATCACATTTGACATCTATAAAGCTGCATTTGCAACACTGCACCACATTTGCCATTTTTGGAGCCGCATTTGATCATTGCAACACATTTGCTGCCTGTAACGATGCAATTGCCTGACAGAAAACCAAACATTGTCCCAAACCATAATTTGAGTCTAGACACTTTACCCTACCATCAAACATCTTTTTCAAAAAGTCTTTGTCAGAAACCAGAACTAAAATTTCTCAAAACGCCCATCATTTGCATTCACTAGCTTGCATCTCGTCCATAGGTTTAAATTTCTAAATTTTTTAGTTGCATTCCCTAGGTGTCATAATCATCAGTCCTATCATAAAATTGTACTTAGGCTTCATCTTGGAAAACTTTGGATTAGGCCAACTCATCACACTTTGTAAAACCATTGTTTCAAAACTAGGTTATCTTGGGACATAGTCATTATTCCTCTTTTCGGTCATTGTCCTTTTTGTGAGAACCCCCAACTCAACAGTCTAGTTAGGAAGGCTCACTTGTCATTATGAACTTATCACTTAGTCCCCTTAGCAAGTCCTTTTGATAACCAAAATTGAAACATAAGTCAAGCATAGAGTGGTTAAGCAAAACCTTTCTCCAAATATTGTCCAAACTTAGTCCTCATTTTAAACTTAGACTTTGCATTGTCCATCTCTAGTCCTCATTTTGAACTTAGAATTTGTATTAATCATCTTAGTCCTTAGTCAACATTATCATCTTAGTCCTCATTTGGCACTTTGGCATTGACAACCTTGTCATCTTGCATTAATTATTTCCTTAGGAAAATGTCATCATCACCTTGCATTTTCATCCTTTATTCCAAAAATACAAAAAAAAATAGTGTCATAACTTGTCATCCTAGTCTTTATTTTGCATTAGCCACATCCTTTAGACAACATTGTCGCATTGTCATCCCTTATTATTGAAAATACAAAAACATAGTCTTGTATTGTCATCCTTTATCCAAAAAAAAAAACCAAAAACATAGGCTAGCATCATCCTTGCATTTAGTTTTCATTCTTATCATCCTCATTTGAGAAATCCCCTTTTATGCTTGATACTAGGCTTCAAAGACAGAGAAGACAAATGGAAAACTTTAGACAAGATTTCAATCCCAACATCGATAATAACACTTATGACACGAACCAACATTGGAATTTTTCTGACCCATTTCACAATATGAACATGCAATATTCCATGAACATGCCATCTTCATCACGAAATCCTTCTGAACCATTCATACAAAGAGACCAAAATGGACAAGTATATGCAGAAGACTTAGAAGCTGCAACACAAAATCCTGATATAGCCTCATTTGTAGAAAAATTAGTCTTACATGACCCTCAAAGGTATCTAGCCATGCTTTTGGACCAAGGGGCTAAGTTACCACTGGGATTTGACATAAATACTTTGGGACCTCCATCCGTCTACCCTCACCATCAACAATCACTTAACATAAATCCTGCCATTAATTCACAACAAACGTCTACTTATCACCCTTATCCTAACCTTGACAAGGGAAGCCAACTGTCCACTAGTCCATTCCAAACCTCCATGTCATATTCTGGCCCTTCACCTATCAATCCCATCCAAGTCTACATGCCTTATCAACCATCTACCAACTCATGTCAAGTCCCCACATCATACTATATCGATTCGGTCCAAGTCTCCACATCCTATTTTAGTCAACCTTACACCAGTCTAGTCCAAGTCCCCATGTCCTATCCTAGTCCTTCACATACTAGTCTAGTCCAAGTCCCCATGTCCTATCCTAGTCCTTCACATACTAGTCCAATCCAAGTCCCCATGTCCTATCCTAGTCCTTCACATACTAGTCCAGTCCAAGTCTCCATTTCATAGCCTAGTTCTTCACATGCTAGTCCAGTCCAAGTCTCCATGTCCTATCCTAGTCCTTCACACACCAATCCAAACCAATTCCCCATGTCATATCCTCGTCCTTTACATACTAGTCCAGTCCAAGTCCCCATGTCTTATCCTAGTCCTTCATCCATTAATCCTTTTCAAGTCACTCCCTCACAAGCCGTGTTTAGTCATGAAAATTCTATCATAGTCCAAAGTCAAATCCCATTGTCTAAACTTGAGGATACATGTCAAAATGAAAGCCCAAAGCATGACATTATAACGTCACCCTCATGTCAAGGACAAGGTAGTCTGTCCTAGGACCCTATTTTTCACCTGATTCAAGAAATCCTTCAAGACAATCATGACATCCAAAATACACCGACCTTTGACAAAGAATCCAATCCCAATTATATCATCCACGACAACCCCATCTTTGACCCAAACCCTACCATTGACCAAGAAGTCCAAAACAACCCACTCCTTGACCTTTACACCATTCATGGTCAAACACTTGACGACGAACATATCCAAGCTCCACATATCGACACTTTCCAAAATGAGACACTTTCCTCCATTGGACCCATAGATGATCTTCCTACAGAAGAAGAGTCTTCCACTATGGACATATTTGCAAATGATCAAGCCCTAGCTAAATTTACCGGACTCCATGAAAATGACTATAAAGATGGCTTTGGCATTGACTTGGAAGCACCAATAGAATCATCTAAACTTGACATGTCACAAAATCAGGTCAAAGATATCAATCAAAAAGATGTCCAACATGTAAATGAAGCTAAAACATCTTATCAACTAGGATCATTTGTCTTTATTAGAGTAGGCTTTCTCGTAGATGAGAATATTTCAAGTAACAGTGTGGAATCTGAACCTGACACGTCACAAAATCAGGTCAAAGATATCAATAAAAAAGATGTCCAACATGTCAGTGAACCTAAGACATCCTATCAATTAGGATCATCCACCTTTTTCAGACCAGGCTTTCTCGCAGACGAAAATATTCCAAGTAACAATGTTAACATATATCATGATGGGTTAGCATCTTGCTTTCAAAACAATAAATACCCCATCACAAACAAAATCTATCAAAGCATGCAATATCAAGGCAAAGGACTAGGCATACATGAACAAGGAATTCAAGAACTAATACAGCTTCAGGAAAATTACAGACATCAAGGTCTTGGTTACTCCTCGGACAACAAATAAAACGATGTCAGTGGTACCCCCTCAATATTGGGGGCAACCTTGTCAGATACAAATGTCAAAATAGAGTCCATGAGAAATCCTTGTCATAAGATTGTTGCCAACACCTCTTCCATCCACACCATAAACTGTCATTCTCAACATATTAAACCTTCCCTTTGGAGCCAACAAAAATAAAATTCATACAACTCAAAAGGTCAAAATCAAATGTCAAAGGCCATTGAATCAGATAAAAAGACAACTAGGCAAATGAAATTAAAATGTATCCCACAGAAAGATGGATCAAACAAAGAAAATATTCCAAATTCAAAAGTCAATCAAAATGTGGGGCCACAAGCAAAGAGGACTCCCACATATAACATATGTCTACCTCCTTCAAAATGGTCATCAAATAAGACATCTAAAGGTGTTGGTTCCAAACGCCATCCCTCCAAAATCCGTCATCCATCATACCATGTTTGGAAAATAAAAAGTGATTCATCCAAACGTCCAAACAACCTTTCCACGTCTACCATCATCCGTCATAATCCTACATCTCGCCTAAAGTCCAAAAATTCCACATCACAAATTTGTCACATCATGGTAGCAACTCTTTACCACAAGGACTCTCATGGCACTCTATCACGATGTGTGTGTTTTGATAAGGCCAACTCTAGTATTGAAAAGGATCACGATGACATCAATTAGTTGTATGCAAGCGCTATGATCCTAATAAGGAAACTACTTCAAAAAGGACATTATTGGCATATCATGGCACCAGTCTATACATCGGCACCATCAACAACTTCAAAACAATCAATGGTCATCTAATGCATCAAGGCTATCTAGAAATATCGAAAATACAAAAAAATTGAAAAATAAAAAAATTGTCACCTTGATGAAAACTTGGCAAACAGGCGTCTTGGTGACACCAAAAAAATTTCAAAAAAGTCAAGAAAATAGTAAAGAGAAAAATTTTGTCCAATGGCGAAAACCTAGCAAATATGCACCTTGGATAAGTACCATGATGAAAACCTGGCAAACAGGCGTCATGTGTAAAATAAATTGTCTATGTGGACTTTTACACTTGGGGGCAAGTCGTCTCATTTCCCATGCTTTCCCCATGACATTTACACCCATCCATTTTATCCATATCATTTCTGTCCATTTTCCCACCTACCTTGGTCTTGACATAAAACTGGCACACATAAATCATGTTTTGGGAAAAATCTTAACATGTCTATCCTTTGGTCGTACATTATTTGTGAAACATCATGTCATTGCCGTCATAGCATCATTATCCTATATGACATAGTCCTTGAAAATCATATGACAATTCCTTTAGTCTCATGTCTCATGTCCTTTACCAAGGCCACCTATCATCCTTTCATGTCTATCACCTATCTTGGCTTTCCCTTGTCAAACAGTCTAAGGATAATCATCATCCCATCTAGTCCTAACTAAGTCATTCCAAATGCAATGAGTCTAATCCATACAAGCACATTATCCAAAACATTACTTGACTTTGTTCCTGGCTCGGCTGTAGACCTCGATACTTTTGTCACATCATCGTCGTCCTCACGTTGTTTCAGGATGCATCCTTCCCACGTCAAACAACATTGTCATCACCTGTCAATTGGTATTCAGCTTGACTAGGGGCACAATCATGTTTGTCCTTGGATTGTCATGTGTAGGCATCAGTCACATGCATTTGTCATGATCCTCTTAAACCATTCAAAAAAGACAAAAACATCATAGAATGTCCTGAAAAAAGACAAAAACATCATAAAATGTCCTAAAGAAAGCCCTAAAAATTGAAAGACGTCCTGAAGAAAGACCTAATCAAATACTCGATAAAAGACAAAAAAATGAAATACTCAACAAAAGACAAAAAAAAATCATAAAATGACAAAAGTTAAAAAAAAATCATAAAATGACAAAAGTTAAAAAAAAATCCTTCATTGTTGAACTATGATGTCTCTATGCCTTTGCTATGTAGGCAAGACTCATCTTTGAGTCCCCGAGATATTAGGTCAGTCCTTTTAGGTTTTTCCAAATTAAATCATGGCATTTGTCACAATCATCGCATCAGTCAAATAAGTCAAACATAGTCAAACTCAGATACAAGACAGTCATTCATACGTCGACATTCCAATCGTGACCTAATAGACAACACAATCCAATCAATCTTATAGTCAACATCAGTAAACTTGCCAAAACATATTAGTCAAAACAATGTCAATCTCATCACTCTTTGGTCCTCTTCAAGATGTGTCCTTCTTGGAGTTAGACCTCGTCAAAATGTCCTTTTCCTTTTTCAGGATGTGTCCTTCTTGACAATAGGCCCCGTCAAACTATCAACATCGTCAAATTGGCAAAACTCTTAAACTGTCAAAACTGTCAAACTGACAAGAAATCAATCTTTGGCAAACAAACATTGGAAAACAAAATTAAATGGTTGTTAATCTTTCTAGTCTATCTTATCTTGTCTTTTGACTATTTTTTCTATTTTTGTCTTATCTTTTTACTGTCTTTTCTTTTTGTTCATGTTACTAGCTACCTCGAAGATGTCCCATGAAGGATTTAGAGGTGCGATGATGTCTCCTGGCCTATTTTATTTTCTTTGACTGTTGTCTGTGGATTGTCTTGACAAAAATACTGGGGCAACATGACCCTTAATATGAGTTAGGACATTCCTTGTTTGTGACTGTCTTTTTTTCAAATGGATGACCTTGTACACCCTAGTCTACGTCATACCATGGTGTTTGTTGTCCATTTGTGTCATTTTTACTGCCCAATGATGATTCAAGCAATGTCTATTAGTTCTTTGGAAAGTGTTGAAGGATTCTTTCCCATCCCACTCTTCTTTGTTTCCCCTCTAACCTTTCATCTAGTCTGCATCTTCATCATCCATATCTTTTGCACTAACATTTCTTTGTCCCTTCATATTCTAGTCTTCTCATCAATTTTGAGAGCACACTCGTGTTCTCGGAAGCCGTTTTTCCTCTCAAGGGGGCATACCACTACCTTCCTCGTCATTCTTCCTCATCCTATTTTGAACTGGGGCATATTTTTGACTTATTTTCTTTGTCACAATGCGACATGCTACATTATGACAAAGAGGGGAAAAATGTAGACACATAAAAATGACCTAGGTCTGCAAGCTCTATTTTACCACTTTTGTCCTAGCATAATTATGACATTTAATTATGTCCTTGGTCCACATTTGACTATTAATTAAATAATTCATAATTATTTAATTAATTCATGTCTTCTTATTCTTCATGATTATTAAATAAATAAATTTTATTTATTTATTAAATACGTCATTAATTGTCTAAGTCTTCCCATAATTAAATAAATTTCTTAATTTTTTTAATTACCTTTATTCATTTATGTCTTCTTGATTATTAAATAAATATATTTTATTTATTTATTTAATATTTCACTAATTCTAATAATTAAATAGATTTATTAATTTATTTAATTATTGGTCACATCCTCTAAATTAAATAATTATCTTTAATTATTTAATTGCCTCATTTAACATTTCCCTCATTTTAAATAAATTAATTATTTAAAATGGCCTCACATTATTAACTGTCACTTCTTTTAGTAAATAATCTAAAAATCAATTATTAACTCACACAAATCTATATTTTTGAATTAATTTAATTCAAAAATGGTAATCTTCTTCCATAAATCAAGTAATTGAGCAAATTCTTGATTTTCCAAATCTTCTTTTCTGTCCAATCTTTATCTTCTTGATTTTTGAAATCTTTATCTTTTTGGCTAATTGTCACATTTATTCTCAAGTATCGATGCAATTTTCTAAAATTACATCTTGGCCATTCATTTTAGATTTTTTCCCTAACCCTAATTATGGGTTGTCACACACGATCTCGACCTCTGATTTTAGGCTTTCATCATCTTTTAATCTTGATCGTTCATCCAAAATTACATTTTCTATAAAATGCCAGTTTTCTCACATTCTCTGGACCACTTCCTTATTGCAACACATTTATGCTTAGATTTTAATTGCATACTTTGCACTTAGCTTATTTAATTTGATTATTTTGTCATAAGAATAGTCATTTTTCATAGGCATTTAGTCATTTAAATCCTTTAAAACTTGCATAGGACATAGTCATAGTCAATTTCTCACACATACAAATATGAGGGAAACAATTAAATTTGCAGCAAGTTAGAAGGGCTATGGAGGTGATTCATGGAGGCTTCAAAGGCGATTCAGTGTAATCATTTTTATTTTATTTAATTGTCTTCCTTTGTGCTTCATAGTTAATGTTGGATTTTATGATTTATGCTCTAATCAGCTAACCCCATAAAATTGCATTGTTACAATAGCAAACAACATTCCTCTGTCTAATCCAATTGTTCCATTGGCTTTGTCTTGATCTGCATTGGTTAGCAACATGTCCAAATCTATTGCATGCATAACATTTCATGTCTCTATGTAAATTATGCATCACAATTCTGCACTCACTTGACTTATGACCATGCTTGTAGTAGTTAAAGCATTGAATTGAAAATTATGGTCTACTTGTGTTCATCTTACTCCTACACTGAGAAGCCATATGACCAAATTTGTTACAAGCATAACAGTAGCCATTAAATCTTTGAGCATTGGGTTGCCTTACCGGATTCCTCCTGGATTCGTTCACCTAGTTTCCTTGTTTGAATTTTCTTTGTCTAGAATTCTTCTGATCATATCTCCTTTTTCCAAATCTGGAGCTTTCTCCTTCTTCATATCCAAGGCCTTGTTTATCACCATCAGTTCTTTGACCTTTGATTAGTTCATCAAGCTTGGTTGAGCTTGCATTGAATTTTTCCTTAAACTCATTTGCTATAGCGAGTTCATCTTTGAGATCATCAAGTTGTTTTTCAAGCTCCTCTTCATTATTCTTGGTTTGTTCCAATTCATTCTCTAGTCGGCTGCATTGTTCAAACTTTTCTTTTAAGGATTGTGCAAGATTTTCTTCATTTTTCTTCTTGTCCTCTAACTCCTTGGTCATCTTCATCATGATGGATTTTGTCTCAGGCTTCAAGGCAACATTCTCTTGGGAAAATTTTTCACATTCTTCTGTCTTTTCCTTTAAGAATTGATTGAGTTGTTCATCTTCACTGGTTTTCTTCTTTTGCTTGAGTTGGCCACATAATTCCTTTCTTTTCTCCCTTGATTCATTGATTTTGTCATTCAATGACTGGATAATTTTTTTTGCATTTTCAAGACTTTCTTGTAGTTCCCGGATCTCAGATTTTGACTGGTCAAGATCATCCAAGGCCACCATGAGTTGTTGCAGACTACTTTTATCCATTGAATATACTTTCCAAGATCTCACCAAAGCTATTAGACTTCTTTAGAGGAACAAGCTCTGATACCAATTGTTGGGAACAAGCAACACTGAGAGGGGGGTGAATTAGTGTTCTACAAAAAACAATTCTTTTATCCTAACCTTTAATCAACTTAACACATTTAATCAGGATCAATATGCAAAAGCATAAAGAAAGAAACCACACAACCATAACACAAGGATTTTTACGTGGAAACCCTATAAAGGGAAAAGCCATGGTGGATGGCTAATCCACAATAAGTTCTAAGTATACTCAAAAGAAGTATTACAAAATGGGAATGCACTTGCATTTAGGCTCATTGCTCAAAATGGGGCTCACTGCCCTTACAAAAGTTTGGAATAGATCCAAAAGAAAATGAACTGAGATAATAGCATCTACCAATGCTTGATTACAGTTTCGGTTTAGCTCTGATGTCGAACTTCTATCCTGATGACTAATGATGAACTCTTGCTCTGTTTTGCTCAAGTTCGCACACAAAATATTTATGCGCAAGTGAAACTGCACATGATATTGCTCAAATACAACTTAAAAATATGCAACATACACACACACACACAACTTCTTCATACATCCAAATGGTATGATCGATCATCTAAATATATCCGCTCACAAGGAGTCAATTGCCATAGGTAGGCTTCAACAAAACTTAGTAAAATTCACAACTAGTTGTCCCAATCAATGGATAATTTTGATGTGGATCCAAAAAGGTCAGCTAAACAATAGCTAGGACCAATAATTAAACATCTGAGCTTGAAGATAATAAAAGTAATTCAACTTTATACATCCACTACACATTATTACCACTAAGTCAGCTTTATCAAGCAAATAGACAGAAGATGTCCAACTGAACCTACTCAACCATATGGCCACAAAAAAAACTTCACAAGATTTACTAATACTATGATTCACATGCCTGAAAAAAAAATTCATCGATCCCCAACCCAAAATGGTGATCCGGTGAAGCTATCAAACCAAATGCCCAGTTCTGTCGGTAACACTGCCGATAACACTGTTGATTACACACAATTTTTATTTCCTTTGTTGGTGCGACTGAATGCACAACTACGGACCAAAAAGGTAACTTTAGTTGCCATCAATGAAAACACTAGAAGCCAAGAAATCATGTCCACTT
Source organism: Sequoia sempervirens (assembly GCA_007258455.2). Classification (NCBI taxonomy): domain Eukaryota; kingdom Viridiplantae; phylum Streptophyta; class Pinopsida; order Cupressales; family Cupressaceae; genus Sequoia; species Sequoia sempervirens. Next base: position 111,243,073 of record VDFB02047230.1, read on the forward strand.
ACATCAAATTCCAACAACTATTTGTTGTAGAGGTGTTCATAGGTGTTATATCCAAAGTTTCTTGGTCCGGATTGTTGTGCAGACAAAGTTGTGTTCACTAGTGTGTGAAATATGCATTACAGTGGTGTTTGGGAGAAATGGTTTTACTCAAAATTTCTCAACAATTTTTTTTCTAGTGTTGTGGTTATGGAAGTTTGCTAATAAGGTTCATATCTACCTTCGGTTGAAGTTGTTTGTGGTTTGGTGCTTTGCAAGTTAGTTTCTTGAGTTACAGTATGTAAAAGGTTATCTAGGTGTATAGGATGTGTTTGTTCTTTAGGTGAAAGTTGTTGCAAAGGAATTTGTTGGATTTTAGGGTGTTTATGGAATATTCTAGATTGTGTTTAAGTGATGTTTGTTGTCAGTGAGTTGTCTCAAGATTAAAGGAAATGTGTACTTAATTGTTTAATAGTGTTTACATGGGTTCAACCGACCTTAGGTGTTTACACTAATTGCATATTTGGTTCAGTGATTGTGGAAGCATGGTGTGGCGTGTATGAGTGGATTTAGGTCCGAGTTAAGGTGTGATGTGGTCCACCTTCATTCCTTTCCACCACAGGAATGTTTTGGTGTCGACCTAATTTGAATTTGTGTGGCTGAGATGCATAGCTGACCTTGGAAATCACTTTTAAGGTTGAAGAAGGTATAAATAAGTGTTGTGTTGATGGAAGATTTTTGTGTAGTGAGTATGATGCAAATTGCAAAGTTGTGAAGTGCAGTGCGATCTTTAATAAATTAGACTACTGGAAGAAGTGAGCAGGAGGTGTCTACAATCTTTAGAAAGGATATGAATGTGTTGGTGATGTTGTGGTGGATTTTTTGTTGCATTGAGATGGACTTCTCATTGTAACAATCCTCTTTTCTTCTTTTTTGTAATTTAGCAGTGAGCCCTTCTTTCTTTGGGAAGTGAGCCCTTCAGAAGTGAGCCTATTATATTTGATGTTGCAATTAATTTATATTTTGATCTAATCCTCACCATGGTTTTTCCCTTCTTGGGTTTTCCAAGTAAATCTAGTATTCTATTGTGCATGGTGTTGATGTGTTTCAGTTTCTAATATTTTCTTTCATGCTAAATCATTCTAACAGATTAAAGGCTAATAAAGTTGATCTGGATCTAAATGTTAATGAGGGTTTTTAATGTTTTAATGTAAAAATTATTCACCCCCCTCTCATTTGTCTTGTTCATTCAACAATTTTGGTGTCCACATTTGGTTCACATATGCATGAAGAACAAGTTGGCTTGGATTTTTCCAAGTCACATTAAGTAGGGTACTTGAATTGGTATGAGAACTCCAAAGTTATTTTTCTAATTTATTCATAAAATTTTGGGGACAAAAAGGTTATTATTAGGGAGGGATGCTCTAAAAATAGGTCTAAAAAAATTGGACCATTGGGTTCGAGTTGTCTACATTTGTGAAAATGTTGTCATATGTGTAGGAGATGGGTTTCATCATAAATATATAGAAAAGGGGTTCTGATGATGGTTAAGGACATGATTAGTTATGGAATGAGACATCGATGAGAATCTCAAATCAAAGTTGCACACCTCAAAATAGCCCAAAAAACATGTTTTGGAAAAATATTGCTTTCCACAATAATTTATACCTATAATATGACAAACTTAATTTATGACCGTCATGACAACCCTCTTTTTGACTATACAATAACCATATTTGATTCATTTTTCTCAATTTTTTCCTAATTATACCACCTAGCTATGTTTTGGTATCCAAAATACATGAGGAAACTCAAAATATTTAGTTTTATAATCATTTTTTTTTAATAATGGGTTATTATGATTGTCCCATGGTTGTTATAAGTGTTTTAGCATATGATAGTTTGAGAACAACACTTTTAGATTTGTGTATGAGATTCCTTTTCTTTGTTGAATCATGAATTGACTAATGTTTATGTTTATATTGTAATAGACATACCATTCATCATCATACTAGAAGAAAATTATGAAATCCTCTAACATCAGAGGAGTGTGAAGATGAGAATGTAGAGAAAAAGGAATGAATGAGGCTACTTCGTGAAAGTAAAAAATTGAACACCATAGAATAAGAAAAATAATCATTTCCAATTGAAGATGAACATGAAGCATCCACTCAAGGCATGCGAGAGAAGACTTTGGATAAATAAAAAAAATCAAAGGCAAAGAATGCAAGATCTTCGTGCAAGGAGGAAGTTAAATCTTGAAGTTGAAGGTACACAATATTTTACATCTCAAGTTGGAGACATGTTATATTTCCCATCTCAATTTGAAGGCACATCATTTATCCCATATAAATTTAATATTGAATAAATTCCAAATATTGAGGCAAGATTACATCAACTACAATAAGTGAAGATAATAAAATGAAATGAATTAAATGAATAATATGAATACATAAACACATAAACCTTTACCCCAAATCACCTTCAAACTCCATGATTGAGCTAGAATAGTATACACCCAAAGCCTATTGGCATGCTATTAATATATGAAATGTGGTTTCTTATCAAACCAACAACATGATGGAATGATTAAGATGATTCAATAGAAATTTGGATAGTATAATAGTAGCATAAGAGTGGATACATGAAAATGGGATGGGATGCCTCTCATTTATAAAAATTACATAAGAGAAATCAAGGGCCAAGATGGATTGGTTAATGGATGGATAGGATTGAATGAGGATTAGTGTTTGTATCAAGGTTGTAGAGTGCCACATGAGGGATAATGGCTAGGTTTAGGATTAGGATTAGGGAAACATCATTATGTGGATGGATAGGATTAATAGGTGTGATATGAAATAAGGGATGAGATGGAAAGTTAGTTTGAATTTTTGGAAGTATCTAGGTTCGATGAATCTAGACAAGGTCTTAGTTAGTCATGTGAGAGGGCCGCTTATCACATGATGACAAGTTTAGATTGTGATCCATGTGAATGAATCTAATGGATAGGATCAAATGTATAAGGATTGAGAGATAAAGTGGAATTAAATAATGGAGGAAAGTTAGCAAGAAATAATTAGCCTAAATTAATTAATCAATCGAGAATTAATTAATTGAATTTAGTTAAAGGATTTAGGAATAAAAATAAGACTTAGTTAAATAAATGTGAAATCTATTTAATTAAAGGTGATGGATAAAGGTAATGGATAAATTAATTAATTAAATAAGATTATGTATTTAATTAATGGCTTTGAATAGGATAAAACTAGGTGTGTTTGGGTAATGTTAGATTTTAGGTGTCTATAGTAAGAAATCAAACAAATAAAACTCACCTCATTAGAAAGAAAATTAAAGAATTGATAATACACAAAAAAAATCTAATGAGAGTCATTGGAATGCATGAAAGAGTCAAGGACCCAAATAACAATGAATTATGGGTATTCTCAAGTAGACTTTGAAGACAAGATAAATTTATAGTTCAAGCATTGAGATCCCTAATTGAATAATTTTGGAAAAAGAACACAAGGGTATCTCCTAATCAAAGAGATGTTGTAAAAATGAGAATTGGTTTTCAAAACTGTGAGCCACATCCAAAGTATTTTTTGGATATGACTCAAACACAAATTTTCTCCAAATTTCTAGAGATTTATTCTCAAATAAAAAATATTCAAAGGTATTTTGAAATGGCAAAGCCCTTTTATGTCAAAATAAACCACACATGCACAACTTGTTTTTTTAGAGTAGATATTGAGTTTTCTAATCATTATGATGCTTATTGGCATATATGTGTATGTTTGCATAACGAGGTTTTGTAGGAGTGTATGATAAAGGCTCCACCTAGATCTTCAATATATTTCATTTCAATCATTTTATGTCAAAGAGTGGATGGTCAATTATTCTATAATAAATCATGCTTCAATGACACGTATGGTCATTGTGGTGGCTTACAAAATTTACCAATTTGTGTACATATAGATAATACACTTACAATTGGAAATGAACAAGTAATTTTTTGGAAAATATGAGTGAATGGAATATGATCTAAAATATGGTAAAAAGAAAAAAAGTGTGAATTGGTGAGTAAAAATATAGCAGTGTATCAGTTTATGTTTATTTTTTGAGAGAATATAGTGTATGAGTATGCAAGGAATACCCATAGAGATTTATGGTTAAAATTTCAATTCAAGTCATGCAAGGACATGCTTCCACTTGGTACCATCATTTTAGTTGTATACTTTGCAAAGAACTATACATGATAGTCATAGAATGAGGTACAATTGTAGTATTACAACTCCACTTAGGTTGTTGTATTTGTGCATATATCTTCCATTCATGCAATTGATAGTACAAAGGGAGACATGAAGATCTTGAGGGAGTATCATTTTATATTAGTGATCATCACACACATTTTATAGAGTTTGTGCAAGGTTTATTTAAAAATTTCTACCATGAATTGGCTAGTAGAAACATCCCATTTGGTCAACATATCATATGCCTAGATAATTGTGCATTGTAATTCAAGAACTTACAAATATTATATTAGTTGATTAGGATACATAAGATGATTGGTGTTCAACATATATGGAATTTATCTAAGGTTGGGCATGGAAAGAGGGAGAATGATGGCACAAGAGCATATATTAGAAGATCCTTACCACATTAAGAGTTGAAGTACAAAGGAAGTACAAAGTTGATATATGCAACATCTATCATCAAATGGTGTAACACTACAATGATTCTAGGTAATGAATGTAAGTATATAGTTCATATATATTTTTATTGGTAGATGAAATTAACATTGCAAAATATGAGGATTTTTGTACATTGACAAGATTGAGTGAGCTCCACTCTTTTAGAATTTCAAATGTATGTTTATAAACTATTTATATGAGGAAAATGACATGCTTTTATTCTCTATACATATAGAGCAGGCTTGGAATGAGTGTGAGTCAAAATAGTGGGTTGATGAATGGTGTACAAGAACTTTAAGCCCACTTGAGACATATTGACTCTTGGGAGCACTACAACTCATGAAGATGGAATAATGAGTTGAATTTGAACACATATTAGATTTAGTTTAACCAATTATTATCTGGATTCATAATTTAATAAATTTTAAATTTTTATCTTGTTTTGTACTTTTTTGTATCTTGACTAAATTCATCTAATTAAATGCACAAATCAATGCATGGAATGTTTATGCAATTATTATAGATGAATACAATGAAGAAGGAAATAATTATTATTTGTGTCGTGTTGAGGAAGAAAAAAAATTGGAGGCCCCTAGATCATAGATGGAGAAGATATTTAGTATCCTACAAGATCAATGGTTTTTACTAGAACATGGATTAGAAGGTACCCAATGAAGAAGTTTTATGTGTGATTGTTTGAGGACTTTGACACACATAGGAAGATTATTCATTATTATAACCTTGTTGTGGCATCAAAAATTTAATTAATAAAATATGGGGGTAGACCATTGAATAAGAACCTATGGAAGGTTCACAAGTCTAACCATGAGGCAATACTCAACACAATAAAGAGTAGAGTAGATCCACATGGTTTGTTGGATTGATTATATTTTATGTATCTCTTACCAGTGTATTTATGAGGACCTAAAAGTTACAACAATACCTAGCCAAATGTCTATTTATTATAATCATTCCTTCTACTGTTGCCTTATCACATTTATAGTGTAACAATTGTAACTTATCTTAATTGCATATATTATAAGTTTGATGGTTAACCTTGGATTCCCTTGCATCACACTCCCTTATCCATATCTAATTTTCTATATTGCTTGACCCCTCCTAAATCATGGATCATTTTGTAGACTCTAAAATTCCCCCTTCACATGTGCTACTTGATTTTATTTAATTTTCTCTTTGTTGTTGACCCCTTTACCCCCTTTATATTTCTTAAATTCTCATCCCTAGTCTCTTTGTATGTCTATACCTTAATAAAATATATATAACTGAAAAAATAATCAATTTGTACAACTACTTGTAGATGAACACCTTTGAGCATGAGGTCTTCTAGGAAATTGGTCTTTTAGTCCATATAGCTTACTTCTTTAGCATGTTATTTTCATTTTGTCTCACCACTAGTGAATTATATGTCACCTAGTAGGTTTATGCTAACAGATGGTTGGAGTAAATACATTTATGTTTACAATGTTCATAAATATTCATCTACTTGTTCTTCGCCTTCCTCTTTGTACATATTGTTTCTATCCTCCTATAAATTTTAGGGAGAATGAAAGGAATTAAGATGTTTATATCTTCTTCATGTGATATTTATAGTGCTTATTTTGGATTATTTTCCTTGTTCTTTTATAGTGCTTGTACACATTGTTGCTCATGCGGTTGCATTTATAGTGCTTATTTTAGATTAGTCACCATGTTCTTTTAGGATAGAATATAATTCATTTTGAAGGGTTTTCCTACACCATTTTTTTTTCTTTTTTAGCATTGCACGGTCATTTTGAAGGATTATTCTCCTTGTTCTTTTAGGATATCATGATTTTTATAAAGATCTAATTCTTTCTTTGATGGTTAGATGGTCATAATAGATTAGAAAAATAATATCTTATGGATACTCCTATAAATTTTACAATAAAACACTATCAAATTCCTTGATTGGATTATCATGGACTTAGTTAGGGAAAGCTAGATCTATCATACTATTGAAACCATTCATATATTTGTAACAAGTTTTAGTGGATAGTTATTTAGGATGAAGTTTGGAGATCCACTTTGGACTTGGTAAAATCATATGAGTAATGACTATCATACTATTTAGTCCTCCCACTATCATGGAAATTTGATAGACAATGGCATTTATGATCTCCAAAACATTCCAAAGCCCTATTTATATTAGTCATCTATTGTCCTATGATGGGAAACAAAATACCCCTATGATTAGGAAACAAAATTGTAATGAATTCATGAATTTGTTTAGGACAGTCCTCATTGGCTGCATAGTGATAGTGATACATTTAAAAAATTTCCACTAGTCATACGAGCATCTAAGTCACATAAAGTAACAATGCAAGTGTGGAATGATTAAGGTTATGTCATATTGGGATGGTCAAGAATGAATTAAATTGCAGCAAGATTGAGTTGACTAGCCTAAACTACTTGAGTAGTCTTATTAATGTCACTGATAGAGTTACATCGCCATGTAGGTGACATATGTTCTTAGGATGTTCATGTTACAAACATATTTTCACATGTCACCAAACTATATAAAAATATTTTGGTCATGGCTTCTATTTTTACCTTATGCATCACCACAACTTTTATGCATAACTTTTCTCTTTCTTGGCATGACTTCTAGTTGTATTTTTGATATTAGTGAGGGTGCCTTAGGTTTGATGGCCTTTGGCCATTCATCAAATACCTTAAGGGTTTATTAGTTGCTTCCTTAGGACTATCCACTATCATACTTAGCCATGCTATTAAATGACCATTATCATGCCATTTGGAACCCTACTAATCATGAAATAGCCATGAAAGAAGGTTGAAAAGTTGCCTTAATATTTATAAAAGATCACAAAAAGAGGTAATTATGGACATATTCACAAAAAATGAGAGTTTTCATGAGTTTAGGGCTATCATAATCCACATAATAGTCCAATTTCATGTTGGGATAGTCATAACAACCCACAAGATCATCAAATCCAATGAATACATGCTAGAAAAATGAAAGGTTTTGGTTGCCTAGGGTGGTACACACCAAGATCTAGCTATGGGGTGTCATATTCAAAAAAAAAGAAAAAAATAAGGTAAATATGACTGCTATAGAGTCATAAAGAGGGTTATTATACTAGTCATAAATATGACAGTCCCAGGCTAGCCATGAGAAAATAAGAATCTAGGTATTTTGATGATTGAAGTAACTTAATTTAGGTTGGCCATTAGAAAATAAGAATGTAGGTGTTTTGAGGGATGAAGTAGCTTGACCTCAGTTGGCCATGAAGTAGATTTGAAAATTTAACTATACTGACATGTTTGGGTAGCTAGGTGAATTCTAGGGAAGGCCTCTATTTGATCCCTAGGTCACTCGATTTTTCTAGAGTACATTATTTTGACACAATCTCTTAGGAGTCCTAAGTACAAAAACTACCAAACTATGAAAAAGTATTTATTGGAGCTCATGGAATGTAGGAATATTTTGTCTGCATCTACAAGTGGATATAGGGTCCCTCCACATTAACCTCTTGTAGTTCTAGTAAAACCAACACTGTTTGACCATTCCAACAATGAATGCATCCTTACAAAAAGAATTAATTAAGAGCAATATAAATATGGAAAAAAACATATTTTGTGTTTCATGCATCATGGGGCTCAACTAAATGCACCAAAACATTTGATTGGGTGGGTGAGTTCTAGGGAAGGCCCTTTTTCATTCCCCAGGTCACTCGTTCATTTTGAGCTACATTATTTTGGTGCAATTTCTTAAGAGCCATATGTGCAAAAACTAGCAAACTATGATAGGCTTGCTCTCAAAATTTGTGTCACCTACAAATGTTTCATTTGAACCTATACTTGCATGAAGGGTCCATCCATAATAACCTTTCTTATATTTTTCTCCAAACCAATTGACCATGAAGATGACGTGTGAAAAGTTTTAAACATTTGTGTTCAACAAAAACTTGTTGAAAGCCATATTTTAAGTTCTTCATCTTCTGAGGCTCAATCAACTATTTTCACAAGTTTGGGTGGTTCGGTGAATTTAAGGTAAGGAATTTTTTCATTCCATGGGTCACCCAATCATTCTAGACTACATTGTTCCCACATAGTCTCTTAAGAGCCCTAAGTGAAAAAACTACGAAAAAACTGCGAAACTATGATGAATTGCTTCTCAAAATCTATGGAACCTATGAATGTTTTATTTAGAACTAAAATTTCATGTAGGGTCCCTCCACAATAACCTATCTCAATTTTTTTATGTCCAAACCGTTTGACTGTGGTGACATTGTATGAAAAGTTGCAAAAAATATCATTTGTGTTCAACAAAAACTTGTCAAGAGCATTCTTTGTCTCATGGGGCTCAACTAAATTTTTCAACATGTTTAGGTGGGTAGGTGAATGCTAGGGAAGGCCTCTATTTTTTCCCCAATTATCTTGATCATTCCATACTACACTATTTTGATACAATCTATGTAATGTCCCTTGCTAGAAATTATATCAAAATTTTCAAATAAAGATTATCTCCCTTAGAAATGTCATTTGCAACAAACAGTGAAATTGGGTATGAGATAAACTTCACCAAAATGAGCAATTCCAACACAAAAATATATGCAAGTGAAATTTGATGATATATGAATGAAAATAACATGGAATTACATCATATTTTTTTCATAAACAACAACTAACAACAAACTACAACTGCAACAAAATACATAAAGAAACCTCACAAATGCAAGCCAAAATATGCACCAAACTTATGCCAAAATCAACACAACTCATCAAACCAAACTCTGATAATCTAAGAAGAAATATTACACCAAGATATGTTATTGATGCAAGGATATTTTTTTCAACCTACAACATTAACAAACAAAAACATCCAAACACACTTCTACACTAAACAACTCCTGCAACAATAGAAAATAAAGCTCTAAACTATATCTTTGAAGCACACTGTCAAACTCCATATGAATATGCTCCTGGAGACCATCAAAACCACTATCTTCAAGCCTCAAAATACTTGGTTTATCAGCCTTGGAGTTCTTCCTTATTTGGTTTCCCAACCTTGGAAGAAAATATCACAAATTGTGAAATAACATGCATAGAATGAACTCCACTTGGAAAACCAAATAATAGTATATTAAAATACTTTCCAAAACCAACTTTGGAACCTAAATTCAAATGACTAAGTAAAGTGATTCTTTCATGCCAAGATTATAGCTCCCACTTGCCAAAAGTTAAGTCACCAAGAAACATTCTAATCCCAAGCTGCCAAATTAGATGTCACTTGTCTTTTTCCAAGAATTCCATGCCTACCTTGGACCACATTAATATTTCAAAAATATTAATTCATTTATCACCATGACTGATTTAATTAAAATAATTCAAAAATCCAACTTTTCCAATTCATCTCTAGGTCTTGACTTACTATTTTTAGTAAACCAAGTTTACTAAAATAGTAAATGCTTAAAAAGGGGACATTACAAGTCCTCCCTTCCCAACATTGCTTGTCCTCAAGCAATGAAGGCTTGTATGGAAGCGATCTTCTATCTAGATTCCCATGTTGCATCTCCATTGGGAAAATCTTTCCATTTGATTGAGTGTTGGATGATACATTTGTTTCTTAGCTTCTCTCCTCTTGTTACCCAAACTCTTTTAGGTATCCCATCCTACTTTCCCTCATCATCTGATGGTGGAAACTTAGGAAAAATCATAGTTTGTTGTCCCACCACTTTTTGGAAACATGTAGCATGAAATAATTTTTATATTCTATAAACTGGGGGCACATCTAACTCACAAGCTTCTTCTCCTTTGATCTTGATGACTTTGTAAGATCCATTGATCTTTTCCACTCTTTTCCTCTTCAAGAAATTTTGATTATAATGCTGAAACCCAAGGTAATCCCCACCCTAGAAACTGGTATTCAAATCAAAGAAAACATCAACCTCAAAGACTATCTCCATTCTCATCCTATTTGCATACAATTTTTATTGATCTTGTGCAAGATGTAAACTATCTTTGAATGACCTCAAGATCTCCTAACTTTGTTAGACAAGGTCACTCACTATAGGGGCTCTACCATGTGAAAATAATAAATCAACCAAAGAGAGGGCATCATAACTATATAGAGAGCCTAAATTAGAGACATACCAAAGGACATATTATGGAGAGTGGTATGATAATACTCCCCTAATTGTAACCATTCCTCCTGATCACCAAGCTGAGAACATGCCTTTGAAAAATCATCATGCTCCAACTAAACTCTCCTCAATTGGAAACTCACTAAAGAAACACCATCCAAACCAATATTTATATCCATGTCATGAAATATATCCTTCCAAAGAAACTCAAAGAAGACCACATCAACAAACTTATTTCCAATCACGATCCTGGGAAAAATACCAGACATCTTGTTCAACCATAAATCATTCACTCTAGTATAATTACCACAAATATGGAACAATTTAGTCACAACCATATTCATCATTACCTTGTCCCTCTTGATGAAAATGTGTAGCATTGGGTTGAGGATCCAAATCCACAAGGCTACTATGTCTATGCTCATAACCAAGGATTCTATGTCTTTGCTCAAAATCAAGGCTACTATATCTTTGCTCAAAGTCAACACCAAGTAATAACAAATCAAATTTGTATTCAATATCATCACCATACCTTTCAACCTTAGCTTCTTCAATGTCATACTCACTACATGACTCTTGAGATGAATCTGAAACATTAGAATGAAAGGGAATTTCATTCCAAAATAGATCCTTGTCATGCTTAGTTGGTGGAACACTTGGATCTTGAGTAAAAGATGATTGATTGCTGTGATCAAGGTGTAAGTATTCATTGTGTTTCTCATTTGTGATTACCTTTTTGAGAGAGTCATTCTCCATCTTCCTAGGATTGAAATACTCATCAACATCTTTCTCCATAGGCTTGGTTTGGAAGCCAACCCCAAAGCCACCTAAAATCTCATCAATGAAATATGATGAGTGATCATAAAAAAATAATCTAGAGCTATCATCTTTAATTTCTCCATGTCCACCATCCACTAGTACAAAAAAAACAATATATGATTAAAACACTCATATAAATGACTGAACATGATCACGTGACCATTAATAGTTTATTGCTAGTCATTTATAATGCAACCAGATTGATGACTAAACCATTTTTAGTCATTTATTGGTTATTTTGATTGATCGATTTGGTAGTATATTTATTTGTTCATTTAGTTATTGATTGTTGTAATCTGATCACTTATTTAGTCATTTTTTATTCACTGATATATTTAGTCATTGATTGTTGTAATCTGGTCACTTATTTAGTTATTTTTATTCACTAATATATTTAATTGGTCACTTATTTAGTTGTTGATTTAGTCATTGATTACTGTAATTTGGTCACTTATTTAGTCAATTTTTATTCACTGATATATTTATTTGTTAATTTAGTCATTGATTGTTGTTAATTGATCACTTATTTAGTCATTTTTATTCACTGATTTCAATGGTCATAGATTTAGTCATATTTATTCACTGTTCACTTATTTCTATCAATTGGTAGTATATTTAGTCAATTTAATTATTAATTGATGTCAATTAGTAGTATATTTAGTCATTTTAATTGACTGATATTTGAGAATTTAAACATAAAACACATAAATACACATCAATCATCAATTGCACACAATAAGACAACCGTCAAGAAGGAAAAATCATTGAACTTTATTAAAAGAATGGTGTTTTTACAACTTGCACAAGTTTGAAATATCTATCTTGCTTGAAAAATGCTTAGAAATAGAGTATTACAATTTTTATTTTTAGTCACTTAGACTAAAAATATGAGTTACAATGCATAGAAATGACAAGAAAGAAACTTCTCCAAAAAACTTCTACAATGATGGAAACACATGCTTGGAGCCCTTCAATGCGAGCACATAACCCTTTCATCTCTTAAAAAATATACAATGTGGGCAATCTTCCTGGGGAAAGCTATAACATGCAGAATCCAAGGAGACTGTTGATTGTTTCCCATATATGAAGCTCACTCCAATGCAGTCAATAATAACCCTAGAATATTTCCTCCTTTATATGCAACATTCCATCTAATATGAGCAACATGGTGTTTCCTTTTCCATCATGAATGAAGTTGTGCCTCAATACAACCAACAAAATTACTATTAGTCTCAATTTAGAAAGAATAAAAGTGCATTGTATATTGCAAGTTTACAAAAGTAAGTCTAAATATGGCAGAAAGATAAATCAATTAAAAAATTGTAGTTTGGCCCACAAATGCCTTAAACAAAGTGTTTAACATAGGCTTGAAATATGCATATTGAACCCTTGATTTCAGAACCTTGTTCAAAGTTTAAGGAAGGTGATACACTCAGATTATAGAATGAAGTTGATATTATAAAGTGAAGTCTATCAACACTGACCAAACTTGAACAACATTATCAACAAAAAATTCCTGGAAACCAAGCCCAAGGATGCCATCATACTTAGACAACAAAAATGTCAACCCTAGTTCATGTGTTGTCTCAGTAAAGACCCGCACCATGAAAGAATCCATTTATACATAAATTCCAATTAATTAAGTTGATGAGAAAAGATCTTTGAAATCCAACTAGGAAGCCTTAACATCCAAAAATTACTAACTTGATGTTTCACAACAAGTTTCCCAACTGTGACGTCATCTTTACTTAAGAAACCAAATATTGAACCACTGCCATATTGGATCTCACAGGATTCTCCTTCACAAACAATAAATGATATTTATCACTTGTTTAGAAACTTCCTTAATATCCCCATGTAAGCAGACTAAAATAAGTGAGGTTGAGGGTTTGAAGTAGAGTACCATCTTCTTGGTATGTGCTTGACTTTGATGACTTGTATCTTGAATGAAAATAGCAAGCTAGCTGCACTGTAAAATCATTGTTACAAAAATAACTACAAAATCCTCTTTAATTAAAATAATCCTTCTAGATATTTGAAGACAATATATTTTAGTTAATTTCTAAGAGAGCTAATTTCACTATCCAAACAACCATCAATCTATTTATTGTATATAATTTCCCAAAATTCAAAATTTGAATGTAATGAAACTAACCATAATTACCAAATATTTGACACCAAAATGTAGTACATGCCCCTTTCATCTCTTAAAACTTCTACAATATGGGAAATCTTCCTGGAGCAAGTTGTAACTTGTAGAATCCAAGAAGGAGAGTGTTGATTATGTACCATATATGAAGCTCTCTCCTTCAATGCAATCAACAATAACCCTAGAATCTTTCCTCCTTTATATGCAACATGCCATTTGATATGAGCAACAAGGTGCTTCCTTTTATGCCATGAATGAAGCTTTGCCTCAATACAACCAACAAAATTACTATTAGTCTCAATTCAAAAAGAATAAAAGTGTATTGTATATTACAAGTTTATAAAAGTAAGCCCAAACATAGCAGAAAGATAAATTAATTAAAAAATTGTAGCCTTGTCAACAAATTCCTTAAACAAAGTGTTGAACATAGGCCTGAAATATGCATATCGAACCTTTGATTTCAAAACCTTCTTTAAAGTTTAAGAAAGGTGGATACACTTAGATTATAGAATGAAGTTGATATTATATAATGAAGGCTATAAACACTAACCAAAATGGAACAACATTATCAACAAAAATTTCCTAGAAACCAAGCCTAAGAATGCCATCAAAATTAGATAACAAAAATGTCAACCTTGGTTCATGTGTTGTCTCAGTAAAGAATTACACCATGAAATAATCCATTTACACATAAATTCCAATTAATTAAGTTAATGAGAAAAGATCTTTGATATCCAATTGGGAAGCTTAACATCCAAAAATTACTAACCTGATGTTTCACAAGTTTCCCAACTATGACATCATCTTTACTTAAGAAACTAGATATTAATCCACTGCCATATTAGATCTCATATGATTCTCCTTCACAAATAAAAAATGATATATATTAATTGTTTAGCAACTTCCTTAATATCCCCATGTAAGCAAACTAAACTAAGTGAGGTTGTGGGTTTGAATTAGAGTACCATCTTCTTGGTATGTGCTTGAATTTGATGACTTATATCTTGAATGAAAATAGCAAGCTAGCTGCACTGTAAAATCATTGTTTATCATTGTTACAAAAATAACTACGAAATCCTCTTTAATTAAAATAATCCTTCTAGATATTTGAAGACAATATATTTTAGTTAATTTCTAAGAGAGCTAATTTCACTATCCAAACAACCATCAATTTATTTATTGTATATAATTTCTAAAAATTCATAATTTTAATGTAATGAAACTAACCATAATTACCAAATATTTGACACCAAAATATAGCACATGCCCCTTTCATCTCTTAAAGCTTCTACAATATGGGAAATCTTCCTGGAGCAAGTTGTAACGTGTAGAATCCAAGAAGGAGAGTGTTGATTATGTCCCATATATGAAGCTCTCTCCTTCAATGCAGTCAACAATAACCCTAGAATCTTTCCTCCTTTATATGCAACATGTCATCTGATATGAGCAACAAGGTGCTTCCTTTTCTGCCATGAATGAAACTTTTCCTCAATACAACCAACAAAATTACTATTAGTCTCAATTCAAAAAGAATAAAAGTGCATTGTATATTGCAAGTTTATAAAAGTAAGTCCAAACATAGCAGAAAGATAAATCAATTAAAAAATTGTAGCCTTGTCAACAAATGTCTTAAACAAAGTGTTGAACATAGGCCTGAAATATGCTTATTGAACCTTTGATTTCAAAACCTTCTTTAAAGTTTAAGAAAGGTGATACGTTTAGATTATAGAATGAAGTTGATATTATATAATGAAGGCTATAAACACTAACCAGAATGGAACAACATTATCAACAAAAAATTCCTAGAAACCAAGCCTAAGAATGCCATCAGAATTAGATAACAAAAATTTCAACCTTGGTTCATGTGTTGTCTCAGTAAAGAATTGCACCATGAAAGAATCCATTTATACATAAATTACAATTAATTAAGTTAATGAGAAAAGATCTTTGATATCCAACTGGGAAGCCTTAACATCCAAAAATTACTAACCTGATGTTTCACACGTTTCCCAACTGTGACATCATCTTTACTTAAGAAGCTGGATATTGATCCACTGCCATATTAGATCTCATAAAATTCTCTGTCACAAACAACAAATGCTATATATTAATTTTTTAGCAACTTCCTTTATATACCCATGTAAGCAAACTAAACTAAGTGAGGTTGTGGGTTTGAATTAGAGTACCATCTTCTTGGTATGTGCTTGACTTTGATGACTTGTATCTTGAATGAAAATAGCAAGCTAGCTACATTGTAAAGTCATTGTTAATCATTGTTACAAAAATAACCACAAAATCCTCTTTAATTAAAATAACCCTTCTAGATATTTCAAGACAAGATATTTCACTTAATTTCTAAGAGAGCTAATTTCACTATCCAAACAACCATCAATCTATTTACTGTATATAATTTCCCAGAATTTAGAATTTAAATGTAATGAAAATAACCATAATTACCAAAGATTTGACATCAAAATGTAGTAAAAAATGAATTGTTTGACATAAAACGTGTTTTGATAAACTAGATATACCATTGATATATTGATTTAAATAACAAGGAAAGATCAAACTGAAGACAACAAGATAACATTCATTAATTCACTTCAACAAACAATTAAAACCAAAATTTGGTCACCAATTATAACTTCATTCTATTGATCTTCAAAAAGATTTTACAATACATTTCAAAATTTTGTCCTGACTGACATGTCAAAAAGTGTCTTTTCAGTTACCCACTTTTAACATAAATCAAAAAGTCTTAATTATTGGTGTTTACATAGGATTACATAAAAGCAATGAAAGATGAGAAATGATTAGATATTGAAGTCCAAAGCACTCACAAGATACAAAAGTCCGTTACTCATTGTAAGGTACCCGTGATCATTCAAATCTGGCAAGGTTCTCTCTCCATTATAGTATTTGTAAGGCTTGGTACTTCATTGCAAGGCCTATTCTTTTGGGGGAGCTAGATATGTCTGCTTGCATTGGTACACTATGTAATCATGAGTGCATTTATACTCCTGAATTTTTTGTGTGTTGGCCAATTGAATCTTCCATCTACTATCTAATAACCCTTTGCTATCTGTGTTGAATTTTGAGTATCCAACATCCAGTGAAATTATTCCACCCAAGGTTAAATTAAGGTGGTGAATATTTATGTCACCATCCTTATGTAAATTAGTGAGGTAGTTGGGAATTTTTTTGCTAAACTCATCTATCCAATCCTTGGAGCCTTTCAGTTGATCATCATCCCTTAGTATCTTAGGCATGAACCACTACTTTAGTGTGTTAAATGAATCCATTCTTTCCTTGATCTTTTTGTCTTCTGTAGATATGTATTGAAATTCATCTATGACCATTCAAAAATTTTCCCAATAGGTTTTAAAGTTGCAGGGGATTCAACACTCCTTTGTAAAATTCTACACAAAGTTATTAAGGTGTGATGTATAAGTTGTCATTTCTTGAATAAGGGGTCCAATATAGGTGCATGGGCCTTTATCTTATCAATTGCTTGTGACAAGGAGCCATAACATTCATACAAATTTTCCAATTTTTCCACAATTAGTTTAACCCTATGCTCCAAGATCTTTTCCAATACCTTGAGGGTTTCTCTCTTTGCTCCTTTTGTTTCTTCATTAGTCTTTTTCAACTTCTCAATTTCTTGTTTTAGCACATTTACTTGTTCAATAGTGATTGCACCTATATCAATCTAGATGGTAGGGGTTGGTATACTATTAATTCTATGCTTTGGGAAGGACCTGATCCCTTCAACTACTCTTTCAATTTCACATTTTCTATGAATAACCTATTCACTTCATCATTCAGATCAATATGTTCTTTAACATATTCTACCAATCTAAGCTCCATTCCTTTAACCACATTCCTAGTAAACATTGTTGAGTGCATTTTCATAGTAGCTACCTCCAATGTTGATGTGTCTTGATGTGTCTTTACCATGGCAATCCCTCTCATTTCTTATACAACATCAAGAAATATTGGTTTTTCTATTTTTTTGGCTTTGTCCAAAAGGATAGGGTTTCAATTCTTGGATTGTAACCTATGCCACTCATTCCTTCATTTGAATTGAATTCAAAAACCAACATGGGATCTTCTTGGCTTCTTGCTTGATCCAGTAAGAATATATTTTTAACTCCATCCCAGGAATAATTAGTATATTGCTTTCTAAGATCAATTTTCTTGCTTCTTAGGGGATAACAATAATTTCATTAATCTTGAGTTCTTAAAAAGTCTGGGAAACAATCTGGTTCTGTTGTGACTCCTCAGTGCCCATCTTATTAATTTGGAGTCTCTCCTCAAATTCTTTCATTTTCATCTTAATCCAAAAATCCTTAAACTAGGGAGTTTGAATAAAGTCATCATCTTCAATAAATCTAAGAGCAACAATCAACCTTTCATCATCATGCACTTCTTAATCATTATTCCCATGTACATTGACTCTTTCTTCTGGTTTGTGAGCATTAGTTGCAAGCTTAAGTGGTGGTTGATCAACTTCATCATCTTTAAAATTCAAAAGTACATCGACTACCTCTTTAGTATTCCCTACTCCACTTATATGATATGCCACAAAGGGGGCCACTCCATGTGTCTTCTACCTTTTAGGACTTGGTTTCTTAGGGGATGCTTCTTATTGTATTATGGTAGTGCCTGGTAGGGGCTCTATGATTACAATACCACTTGGTTTGATGGGAAACTTGGAGGATTTTGAAGACTAACCCTTAGGTTTCTTTTCTGGTTCAACATATGATCTTTCAAAGTCGTCAATTATTAAGTTCATCCTTTCAATAAGATCCCCTTTTCAACATAGAATCCTTGGAGTCCAGTGTCCCTTTTCTTCTTCTCCTCCTCCAGCTTGTTTATGATTTCCCACTTCCTCTTCCTCTAAAAAATTTCATGAGGTGTTAAGCAATTTCTTATTACATCTTCTTCATAATCCATTACATGGGTAATCCTAGCTCTAGTGAGAAGTGTTTTCTTGATAAAATTAATATGCCCTTCAGGATCAAAGACCCTTTCTCCTTGTGACTTCAATGAATACCTCATCTTGAAATAATTATATAGTTCTTCAAGAGTGTCAGACCCTATGGACAACTTCTCACATTTAGTTAGATTGTAAGGAAAGCAAAGGTGTGGAAACACTTTCCTAATACTAATTCTAGGAAGAAAATGCAGACATATGGTTCAAATTCGAATTAGAGTTCATTAAAGATTTACTTAAAGGAATAACAAAGTAGAAAAAAATTAACACAACCATAGAATGGACACTAGATTTAACGCGGGAAAACCCGTTCAGGAGAAAAACCCACCACATCAATAAAAAAACTTTGTATTATAGTGAACAAAGTCCACATACATAGTTATAATTCATTTCTCTCAGATGTCAATTCACCACATACAATTCAGGTAGCATAAAATTTTTGATCAATCTCATTCTCTCTCATTAGACTCACAACACGACTCTCAAGCATTATTACAATGCATTACACATTATAGAATTTTCCTTCCTAAGAGAATTCCAATCAACCTGCATCACCAGACCCATATAGGAAACATACCAATTCAGTTCCCATTCATAACAATAGACCATCCATCACACAATACTTACCATATCAGGCCATGTCGAAGAGACAACCACCAATTTGTCACCGATCTACTCGAGTCACATTGATATGTGCTTCTCATGATACACTGTCAACTAAGTCCATCGCCATGTCGATGAGAGATTTCAACTTCTCCCACCAATATACAAATGTCTTATCGATGTCCACTTTATCACTCAAGAGGTTTGTCAACTTGTCGAAGAGACATTGTTCAAAGTCACAATGAACAACCGAAGTCACATCAACAAGAATGTTCAGGACTTCTATCGACATGTCGAAGAAACATTTCACAATGTCTCAGTGAGCTTGCAAAGTCACACCAACAAGAGTCTTCCATCCTACCATTGACATGTCGAAGAGACATTTCACAATGTCTCGGTGAAGCATTCAGGTCTCTCTAACATGAAGCCTCATCAGGATGTCAAAGAGACATTGTCTAATGTCTCGGTGACAGTGTAACCTTCTGCCGACAAGATACTCAATCAAAGTCTTAGAATGTCCAAGAGACATCTCTGAAACTCTCGCTGAAGTGAGCTAATCTTGCTGAAAAACACAATGCCATAGAAAGGGATATCGTTCTATCAAGGAGACAATGGGTGAAGTCTCTCTGACTGTGAAGTGTCTTGTCGATAAAGAGAGAAAAGAACACAATGCTGCCAATGTCAAGTTAGTAAGTTGAGACACCGTTTCCAACATGCTCCCACTTGACGAAGACTTATTATCTTCTCCAATACTTGAGGTTACTGAAAGTCATAGGCCCCAAGGCCCATCAAACTAGCACACCACCTAAACTTTTTTGCTCTCACTAGTTTCATTAATGCATCTACAAAATTTTCCAGAGTTTCCACTTTTTCAAGAATGACCTTTCCATCCTCTACCATATCCTATACAAAATGATACTACACATCAATATGTTTTGTCCTGGCATGGAAAGTCAGATTTTTTTCCAAACAAATAGCACTCTGACTGTCACAACAAAAGGTAATTTTCCCTGCATTGAACCCAGTATTAGAACACAAACGTCTAAGCCAAATGGATTCTTTACAAACATTTGTTGCTACCATATATTCTACTTCCGTAATAGATAAAGTGACTATAGCCTGTCACTTGCTCATCCAACTAACTGCACCACCATTCAACGTGAAGATGTATCCACTGGTGGATCTCTTGATGTCAATTTCCCCTACCCAATCAGAATCCACATAACCTCGAATGTTGATGGATCTTTGTGACCCAACCGAGTTATGATGATAGCACAAAGTGTACTGAGAGATACCTTTTAAATATCTAAAAACTCTTTTCACAACATCCCAGTGTGGTCTACCTAGATTTTCCATAAAATAGCTAAGAACTCCCATTTCTTGGGAAATGTCTAGCCTTGTACAAACCATTGCATACATTAAACTACCAAATGCACTTTCATAAGGCACTCTGGTCATGTCATCCATCTTGGTAGGATATTTTGTACAATCTTCAACAGATAGCTTCGTTCCCTGCAACACTGGAACAACTAGTTGCTTGCAATCAGTCATACCAAATCTCTCCAAGACATTATTGATATACTTACTTTGGCTGAGCCAAAGCTTTCTACTTCCTCTATCCATTTTGATTTCCACCCCCAGAATGTACCTTGTCGCACCTAGATCTTTAATTTTAAACTTTGCTGACAATTGAGATTTTAGATTAGAAATCATAGTCTTACTATTTCCTATGAACATGTCAACAACATACAGGGCAATAATAAGAACTCAATCATTTTTAATTTTGAAGTACACACAATGATCAAATTTTGATCTTACAAATCCCAATGACAACACAACTATGTCAAAATTATGGTACCACATTCTAGGCGATTGTTTTAAACTATACAAATATTTCTTTTACTTGCAAACCAAATTTTCTTTACCTTTTTCCACAAAGTGCTCAGGCTGGGACATATATATTTCTTCTTCAAGGTATCCATGAAGAAAAAATGTCTTCACATCCATTTATTCAATCTCTAAGTCATACGCTGCTGCAAGTGACAAAAAAAATTTGATAGACGTCAGCTTAGCTATAGGAGAAAATATTTTTCCATAATCAGTTCCCTCTACCTGGGAATAACCTTTCACAACCAACCTAGCTTTATACTTTTCAACACTACCATCTAGACCTATTTTCTTCTTAAATACCCATTTACAACCAACAAGATTTCTACCTTTAGGCAAGGGCACTAGACTCCAAGTTTCATTCTTTTTCAATGATGCCATTTCTTCATTCATGGCTTCCAACCAAGAATCTAAATCAAACATTTCAATTGCCTCTTTCACAGTCCTCGGCTCATCAGTGCTTGTGATCAAAGCATAGGCATAATTTACATCCAACATGGAAAAACCATACCTTTCAGGTTGCCTCCTTTCATGTGTAGACCTCCTCAAAGGCTATGGCTGAGGTTGTGGTTCTTCTTCAAAAATATTAGAGCTGCTTGAAATCTCCTTAGTTTCAAGTACACTTCCTGGTTCCTCTTTTTCTGGAGTTTGAGGAATTTCAACTACTTCATTCTTATTTTCTTCTTTCATCTCTAACTGCAAATCCACTGAAGAAGGTTTCAACTCACGAAAGATTACACTTCTGTTGTATACAACCTTTTTCAGTCACATGATTCCAAAGCTTGTATCCTTTCACATCAATGTCGTAGCCAATGAAGATACATTTTTCATCCTTGTTCTACAATTTAGATCTTTTCTCATTCATCACATAAACATATGCTTATGAGTCAAAGACTCTTACATGTCTTAAAGAGGGCTTCTTAACAGACCAAGCATCCATAGGCATTTTATCAACAAGTGCCGAAGAGGGAGATTGATTTATTAAATAACATGTTGTAGCCATAGCCTTAGCCCAAAACTTCTACTCTAGATTAGAATTGCTCAACATACTTCTCACCCTCTCCATCAACGTCCTGTTCAACCTTTTTGCTATGGAGTGTAAGGTGTTGTTTTATTCCTTTTTATTCCATGGTCTTTGCAATACCTTTCAAAATCTACAAAACAAAACTCACCGCCATTATTTGTCCTCAAACATTTAATTTTTCTTCCAATTTGATTTTCAACCAAGTTTTTAAATTCTTTAAACTGACTGAACACTTCTGATTTAATTTTTAGAAAATACACAAATGCCCTTCTTGAATATTCATCAATAAAAGAAACATAATATCTTGATTTCGATAATGAAGGAACATTTACTGGACCAAAAACATCAGAGTGAATATAATCTAGAACAATAGAAGATTTATGAGGAATAGAATAAAACAAAACACAATGTTGTTTTCCATATATATAATGTTCACAAAAATTGAACTCAAGGTTACAATCATCAAGCCCTTCAACTAGGTTTTTATTTTTCAAAGATTTTAAGCCTGTCTCATCAATGTGGCCAAGCCTTTGATGCCAAAGCATGGTCTTTTCTTCAGGGAGTTTCATCTCCAAATATTTTTCCCCTAGAGGAACTTTGTTCTCCTTCTCTACACAAGCAACCTTTTCTAACTTTAAAAAGACACTATTGCATTGCATAGCATGTGCATCTAGCTTGTACATAGTACCAATTCAAGCACCCCTAGCCAACACCATCGAGCCTCTAGTAATCTTACAACCACCATTCGAGAATGAAACTTGCATGCCAACATCATTCAACTTGATAACAAAAATTAAATTTCGAGCTAGACCTGGTATATGCATTTCACCATCAATTCCTTTGATTCTTCCATCAGGAAATTAAATTTTGACTCTTCCATGACCAACAATTTCTAGAGATGAGTCACTTTCTAGATACACCTTTCCACCAACATACATTTTTTACTTCATAAATCAATCTCTATGAGATGTATGTGAAAAGATGCACCTGAGTCAATAAACTAGACATCATCTAATTCCTAAGTCGCCAAGGCTGCAATGAAGGAATCTACATCACTCTGAGAATAATCATTATCTGAAGAATTATTTTTCTTCTTCTTTTTCTCCTCTTTGCAATCCTTCTGGACATGATCAGGCTGCCCACAATTCCAACATTTCACCTTAGACTTCTTGTCGGGAGAATTTGATTTATACTTCTTGTCCTTCTTCTTGCCTTTCTACTTTGATCTGCCTCAAACAACAAGGGCCTCCTTTGCCATCTCATAAAATTTCCTTCGTATCTCTTCCAATAGCAATGAAGCAACCACATCTTCCATCTTGAAAGTGGTTGTCGTACTCCTAATAGCCATCACTAAATGATCCCATGAGTCAAGAAAAGAACATAATAGAAGCATAAAATGATCCTCATCATCTATCTTCACACCTACAGATGTTAACTAAGCAATGAGCATATTGAATGTATTCAAATGATTAGCCAGAGATGCCCCTTCATCCATTTTCAAAGATTACAACTTCTTCCTCAAGAATAACTTATTCACCAAGGACTTTCCCTAATAAATATCACCAAGTTTCTTCGACAAAGAAGATGCAGACTTCTCTTTATGAATGTTCAAGAGAACAGAGTCTGCTAGACATAGTCTTATCAACCCTTTACCTTTTCTATCCATGAGGTCCCAATCTTCTTACTTCATGCCTATAGGTTTATTCCCAGACACAACAATCCAAAGATCTCTATCTACCAATAGGTCTTCCATTTTGAGTTTCCACAACTCAAAGTTGCTTCCATTGAACTTTTCAATTTCTATCTTCCCTGATGTGCTTACCATCTTAATCTACAATCGAGATTACCAAATTCCTCTACAAGACTCCTACTTCAGAATTGGCACAAAAAAATCATCAAACCCACAAGGATAACACAACTTTCTAGGCTTTGATACCACTTGTAAGGAAAGCAGAGATGCAAAAATACTTTCCTAATGCTAATTCTAAGAATACAATGCAGACATATGGTTCAAATTGGAATTACAGTTCATTAAAGATGCACAATAAAGGAATAAAAAAGTAGAAAAAAATTAACACAACCATAGAATGGACACCATATTTAATGTGGGAAAACCCTTACGGGAGAAAAACCCACCACACCAAGCAAAAATACTTTGTATTACAGTGAACAAAGTCCACATACAGAGTTATAGTTTGTTGCTCTCAAATGTCAATTCACCACATACAATTCAGGAAACATAACAATTTTGATCAATCTCGTTCTCTCTCATCAAACTCACAACACAACTCTCAAGCACTATTACAATGCATTACACATTATAAAATTTTCCTTCTTGAGAGAATTCCAATCAACTTGCATCACCAGACCCATATGAGAAACATACCAATTTAGTTCCCATTCATAACAACAGATCAATCGTCACACATCAGTTACCATATCGGGCCATGTCGAAGAGACAACCACCAATCTAGTTGAGTCACACCAATACGTTCCTCTCATGGTACACTATCGACCAAGTCCATTGCCATGTCGATGAGAGATTTCAGCTTCTCCCACTGATGCACAAATTTCTTAGTGATTTCCACTTTACCGCTCAAGAGGTTTGCCAACTTGTCAAAGAGACATTGTTCAAAGTCACAATAAACAACCTAAGTCACATCGAAAAGAACGTTCAGGAATTCTATCGACATTTTGAAGAGACATTTCACAATGTCTCAAAAAACTCACAAAGTCACACTGACAAGATTCTTCCATCCTACCATCGGCATGTCGAAGAGACATTTTACAATGTCTAAACAAAGAATTTAGGTCTCTTTGACATGAAGCCTCATTAGGATGTCAAGGAGAAATTTTCCAATGTCTTGGAAATGGTGCAACCTCTTACTGACAAGATACTCCATCAGAGTCTCATAATGTTGAAGAGACATCTTAGAAACTCTCACAAAAGTGAGCTACTCTCATAAAAGTGAGCTACTCTCACCAACAATATAAACAAGACACCACAACAAGGGATATCGGTCTGTCGAGGAGACAATGGGTGAAGTCTCGTCGACCGCACAGTGTCGCACCGATAAAGAGAGAAAAGAACACAATAATGCCAATGCCAAGCTAGTAAGTTGAGACATCGTTTCCAACATAGGTTAGGGAGGAATTTGTCCCCTTTTTTCTGTCTTTTCTTAACATCCTTCTCCATCCATAACATTTTCCACATAAATTCTAAAAGTGCAGTTCGAATAGAAACAAATTTAGGTAAAACATGTGGGGCTTGAGGACACCCATAGACCCTTATTACTATTTGGTCTGCTAAGAAGAACCAGTCACCAAAATTGTGAGTGTGTCCCTACTCTAGCTTCAATGCTAAAGATCTTAATACTTGCATATTTTATCAGGAAATCTTGGTGAAATATGAACAATATTGGCCATGACCTTTATTACGAAATCATCATAAAATATTACATAATCACTATTTTCACATCTACTATTGCAGATGTAACAATAGTTTTGTACATACAACCTATTCCCTTCCTTATCATTCATTCCTAAACACCTTCTTTTAGACAATCTCTTTGTTTTGGTACAATATTAAATGACACAACAGAGAGTATTTCCTGAAAGTTATGGGAGCTAAGTTCTCTCTTACTTGCAAAAATCCCTCATGTAGCCCTTTCTCAATTTTGACAGCAAAGTCATACTCAATGTTCACTTCAAGATTTTGTATCCTCATTGCCATCATCATGAGATAGATTGGCATACTCTCTTCAACATCTATTCCGAGCACTTGGCACAAAGCAAAATAAGTTCTTTTGAAATATACTTGGAAGTATTCTATGGAAAATGGCTCAATTTGCGAGGGGGAGATAGATATCCTCCTATTGTTTATGCCCCTTTTCATGTGTAAAGGAAGTTCATTAATCCTGTAGGTTTTTCTCAATCTCTTATAATCCTCCTCACTTCTGTCCAAGCCAATCTTAGTGATAGCTTGCTTGTTTAACATAAAACACTTTGTAATTGCTTCTTTAGTTAGCACCACTAATGGTTAACCATCTGACATTCTTATAGTCCTAGTAGTCAGGTGATAATATTGTGATAAACTCAACATCTACGAAGACATTTGGGATTATCAATTTGTCCAAATCTAAGGTCCAAGGATTCAAAACTGGAATCTTGTCATCCCTTTTTTCATAGAAGTACCAAAACAGATCCCACCCTGAGATAGGGATAATTGGCCCTCTACATCTATGGGTTGTATCTTTAAACACCTTTTTGAATCCTTTGTCTATAGAATTAGGTAACACATCTAAAATGGATTGTTGCAAGGACCTCTTGTTTGATTTACAAATTGTGGACTCTTCCTTTTTACTCGCAAGTTGAATTATTTTGGGTGGCATGATGAAGAATTTCCTGCTACTTGATTTCTTTAAGTGTCTACTTGTAGGAGAAAATTCAGTTCTTATACACTTGCTAGCGAGGGTTTTTGTGAACTTACCAAGTGAAATAATAGTTGCAGAGTCTTCCCCCTTGAACTCCCTTTCCTTTGGTACACTGAGTTGTGTGAATGACTGCAAAAATTTCATCGAGTCCCAACTAATATTTGTTGCTAAACTCGTTCACCTCATTATTAATGTCAATTCATGCAAAATATTTCATAATCTATCCATATTTTGAGTTTGAATATATTTCTTTTATCTTGGGAAGTTGAACGGATCATGTTTAGAGGTGTAATCATTACCACTGATGATTTAAATGCTTTGATAGCTTATACCATAGTACCACTCTGTCATATCAAGACCATTGTGAGGTAGCGGTATGGTAGGGTTAGCAGTACCACCACCCTACACACACCCCTTTGGACTCTCACGGACGACAGGTTAATTCTAGCGGTTGAGTGATTGTTCACCACCTTACTGCTCTCTCATATCAAGATCACTGCGGGGTAACGGTATGGTAGGGTTAGCAGTACTGGCACCCCATGCACAACCCTTTGGACTCGCATGAGACAACAGGTTAATTCTAGTTGTTGAGTGATTTTTCATCGTCATAATGCAGTGGCACGATTTACCCTTTGTGGGGCTACAGTTTACTTTAGTTGTTAACATGTTCTCACCACCACCCTGTGCTATTCATATTTGGTTGTTTTAGTATTGTGATAAGCATTTGTACATTGACCTATATGTCTCACCATGTTGCTATTGATTGCCACAGTAGTGCGATATTGGATTTTATTATGAATGCAATATTTTAGATATCATTTTATTGAAAAGATTGAACAATTTTCTAATTTTGCAGTCTCTTAATTTTAGTTTTCAGTGTCAGTCAGACCTAAGAGATCATTTCTTTGTTTGTAATGAGGAGGCTTAGTTAACCTAATGTTAAGATATCTATATTAATTATTAAATCACAGATGTTCATTATATGTTTTCATCTAGAAAACATATAGGACATACAAGAAATTCTATTCTAACTAAACAAAATTAATTTCAAACTTTCAACCAAAGTAAGAAAACTAAGAAGAATGATTGAACCTAACTTTAAATTCACTTCAAATCAGTAGTGGACATCTTAGGTTTTGTATACAATGTACCAACGGAATAATGATGATTACATTCGGAAATGTATCAGTATGATATGTAAGAAAATAGGATCCTTCCCAAATCTAAGAAAATAAGAAGGATCACTTGTTTTTTCCAAGCCTAATATCACTTCAAATGTGCAAAATAAGATGCTAATAACAACCAAAAATCAACCCTAACTGTTATAGAAACTATGAGGAATGTTTTTAGAGCATAAAAAGGAGTGCACCTAACCAAAAAACTTGTTGTTTTGAGCTATGGAGGATTCATTCATCCTCAGGGGGAAATGGGTCCTGTTAGGGTTTCAAAAAACTAATTTTAGGATCCTATACTTTGATTTTTCACTCTTGGAATTCCATTTATCAAGTTCTAGAAGGAAATATTCAGTTTTGTAGGGATCTTTCTATGATCTTGCACCTTGGATGACAACTTTGCAACTTTGACAATTTTGACAACTTTGATAATCTTGCTCTTCAACCTATAAATCTATAATCACACACTCAAGGAAAAAAAAAATTGTTGATTTGTTAGTGAATGGGGGTTTCCCTCATTCAAACCCATTGTAGGTAATTAAACCAAATGATGAAATAAGATAATAAATCATGAACATGAAATGATGCAATTAGAACCTTGCCATGATGATATGATCTTTGAATTGCTGCAATAAACACTTGACTTCTACCTTGAAATTCCTTGAAAATGATCTTGAAGTGCTCTATAATGCTCTTGTAAAGTATTAGGATTCTCTCTTAAAAATCTTAGGTGAAACTATGTGAATTAACCCCTTATTTATACTAAATTAGGAGATTAACTCCAAAATTCAAAGAACTAAGACTGACACCATATATGGAAAGAAAGATAATTAAATTCTTGCTAGAATGAAATTCAAAAATTAAGGTCTCATTAAGGGAGGCCCCATTCACCACCAAAGGCAAATGGGTCTTGGCTAAGTTTCCAGGACCAAGCTTCGGGGAGTTGAAAGAGGGCCAAAAACCAATTCCAAATCAACTGAGAAAGGGGGGTCCTGTTAAGGGAGGAACCATTTTCCATCAAGGGTGAATGGGTCCTGACTCAACTTACTAGGACCAAATTTTTCCAATGAAATAATTTGATTTATGATTGTTGGGAGAGATCCTCAGGAGGTGTCAAAATTAAGGCCTAAAAGGGGGGTTAATAACTCCACTTAAGCACAATGGATTAGGACCACCTCGATAAATGTGAAAGTGCTTTAAAACACTTTACAACACTTAAACAAGGTATACATTATGCATATTTTATTTTGAAAGGGGCCCGTAAGGCTTAATTAAGCAAATAAGTCCTAGAAAGTGTGTTACAACACTTCACAACACCTTTGAAAAGGACAAATTAAAGCATGATTTAGTCAAATAAAGGTCCTAAAATGTTGTGAATGTTTGCAAGACATTACAACATCACTCCAAGACACCACCAGTACAGTTTTAATGTCAATTATCCAAGCAAGTAAGGAAAAGGCTACTTTTCCATTACTACATAATAAAACAACAGTGAATAAGCATATGTATGCTCATATCTTTATTACATTCAATAATAAATTACACCCTACATATAACCAAAGTTTAGGTGACAAGCTAGCCTATTAAGGTGAAAAAACATTATCAAAATCATCTGCATTTCCAACAAGATCAAAATCCTGATCACTCGTGCCTGCATCTGCTTGATTTTATTCCTCATCCTCATCTGTGACATACAATGCATTCTCTCTTCCAATATCTTCATTGGTAATCAAAATATTTTCTTCAAACACTCCACCATCGTCTTCATCCACTTCTTTGAATGCTTCTTGTAAATTAACATATTTCCCATTAGGCATTATATCAACAACTTCCATGAATTTTTCATTTTGAACGAGACTCTATTTGAATGACATATGACCATCTTAAGCTTATTACATCATCAATTAGAAATGATTGGTTAATTTGAATATGGGAAACATACGACTCATCCATCTTTGATAAAAGTTGTCTTGTATTTGTATGTACAAATCCATACTCATCAAATTGTACTATGGATGGTCGGATCCACTTACATTTTAATAATATAGGACTATTTTCACCATAGTCCACTTGAATTATTTCTTGGATGAATCCAACATAAAATTTCTTCTCAATTTTTTGAAGAAATTCAACACTAACAATGTACAATCACAAATTTTCTTTCCTTTGTCTTTTTCTTTCACTCTTAAATGACTACCATAGGCCCACATTCCACTAAAACACATAGCCCATAAATGTGGAGATTGTGAAAGCTTAATTTCCTCCATTGTTATATCTTGAACTTCTTCTTTTGGATCATTGATTGCATTAGCAATCCATTCTTCAAAATTTGGAAAAGAATCACCTCCAATCAAATCAACATGACGTTTTTGCTTTTGAGGTCGATGTTGCATCTAAGCTTGATTGTCTTCTTTATATTTTCTACATAGAATATTAACGTACAAATAGTAAGATTAATAATATAAATGTGTAAATTCAATTGAGTAAATAAATTATTTTGTAATTTTTTTAACCTGTGCCACTTATCGAATGAAGATGTGTTTTGAATAATATAGGCATGTATCACACTTATTTCTTGATGCGATAGCTTGAAGTGACATCCATTTCCTTCTAATACTTCACTTGCAACTCTTTCTTCTTCATCATTATCCTATACATGTCGATTGAAATTTCTAAAATCCTTCATATATTTTGTGCAAAATCTCATGGCCTCTTGCATTGAATATCCCTCAGACACGTTGCCTTCTGGTTTTTCCCTAGTACGAACATATTTTTTCAAAACCTTCATATATTGTTCTATAGGATACATCCATCTCATTCTTATTGGGCCACAATGCTCTAGTTCATATTCTAGATGTATCAAAAGATGCATAGAAATGTTAAAGATTGTTGGTGGAAATTCTCATTCCAATAGACAAAGGACTTAAATAACCCCCTCCCTAAAAGTATCAAAGTTCGAAGGATCTAATACATGTAAACTCATTCTCTTTAATATTAGGCCCAACCTTATAACTTCCAATCTTGGCCCCTTTTCCAAAATTAATATATTTACCACAATAGGTAAAATATTCTCCATTATGACATGATAGTCATGGGTCTTGAGGCCTCTTAAGCCATTAATGTCAATTTGGAGTCTAATACTACTACTTACATATCCAGTGGGAAAGCGAGTGTGAGACATCAACTATAATAATTGTGCACGTTGTTCCTTTGTCCAAACATAAGGAGCACTAGGTTTTCTATATTTTTCATCGTCATATTTTTCAACCCAAATATTTCGATGAATCTTTAGTTGTCGAAAGTCTTCACGTGATGAAATAGTATCAAAAGCACCAAAAATAGTTTTTATAATAGCATAGGCTATATTTTTATCAGTATGCATAAATTCAATAGTATGCCTAATGGCTATATCCTTAAAGTATGACAACTTATAGAGTATGCACAACCTTTTTACACCGCTTTCATTACATGGATCATATCTACTACTAGAAATCCAATTATTTTCAATAAATTACATTCTTTTTTGTCCATTCTCAACAATGTAATCACCTATTATTAGCAATGGTGCTTCACGATTCTCTTCTTGACCATTGAACCGTGTTTTTTATTGATGATATAGATGATCCATTTGAAGGTAAGCACGATGTCCATAATAAATACACTTACGCAAACTTCTTGAGTGCCTCAAAAAATCCTTAAAGTTGCAAGTAGGACATCCATGGTATCCATGAATACTAAGACCATACAATGTGCCATATGCAGGAAGATCATGAACCATAAACAATAAGGAAGCTCTTAAAGTGAATTTGATTGAATGACCATCCCTTAAAGATAGAATTACTTCAATTCCTTTCCAAAATTCCATTATATCATCATATAATGGATCTATATAAGCATCAATTGTATTTGAAGTCACACTTTTCTTTCCTGGTATAATCAATGATATCATTAAAAAAAATGGTTTAGTTGCTAACCATGGAGGAAAATTATAATTTATTAAAAACACTGGCCAAGATGATCATTTAGTACTTTGATTTGAGAATGGGTTCACCCAATCTAGAGCTAAACCCAACCTTATATTATGAGGATCTTGAGAAAAATCAGGCCATCTATTATCAAATTCCATCCACGTCTTAGAATCATGCACATGTTGTTTTCCATCAATGCTCTTATTTTGGGAATGCCATTGCATAAGTACAACAATGTCTCTGTACCTATACATTTAGAGTAATCGTGGGATTATTAGAAAGTGGCAAAGAACCTTTCTAGGAACCACAATTGATTAGAACCTTTCTAGGAACCACAATTGATTTTAACTGTTGTCTATACCTCGCTTCATGACATTTCAAACATTCACTCTCACTTGTAATATTCTTACGAAGTAATACACAACCATTCACACATGTGTGGATGTTTTCATTCCCTAAGCCTAGCTTAGTGATTTGTTTTTTATATTGACTTCATTTTGTTGGCAATGTGGAGGTGGGTAATAACAACAAACTTAATAATGCCAATAACTTATCTATAGTCTCATTTGTCCAACCAAACACCACTTGCAAGTTAAGAGTTAGAAGGATTATTTTCAAACGACTTAACTTGCAATCAACATACACATGCTTTAAAGCATCCTCCATCAACTTGGCCCAATCATCATTTATAACCTCATTCAACATTCTATCAACTTCAAACCCTTCATCATATGTCAATAAATCAGACTTCTTTTTCTCACCTTTCCACCAAGATAGTCATTACATGGACATGGATATTTTTCCATGTCCCTCTCATCAGCTACTCTCTTATCAAATGCATGGTATTGATCTGTAGTCAACCTTCAATATTGTTCCATTTGTAATGTTCTACACATAACAATAAAAAATTGTAGACTAAGAGACAAAAACTATTTTTTTAATTGAAAGGAAATTTCCATAGCAATAGAGTTATAGAGAGCAAATAAAATAGAGAGTTTAACTAATGAATTGTAAAAAATAGATTTTTGTAGTTTATGTTCAAATTGTTGATTACATTGCATTCACATCTTTAAAACTCAAAGCATTACTTCACATTGCATAACTAATAACTAGATGTTGATAGATGATAACATTTCAATTACAATATAGTTTTTACAAAGTCAACCTAAGTAGCTATGGAATTTCTTCACATTGCATAAATAATAACTAGGAGCAACTACCAATTGCATTTGCTTGTCATGGAATTCCATGAGACCACATTTCTTTGAGGCATTTTTTCAAAAAAATCATTGCCTTGTCTATGTTGCCACATTTTCATACATGTCTACCAAAGCATTTTATCAAATAGTTCACTGCCTTGTTTCTATGGCTAAAATCCTAAAACAAGTGTTTTCGAACAAGCTATGGATGCTTGGAAAAAATCTATCAAAGCATAATAGTAAGCAATAGCATAGACAAGGCAGTGAACTAGTTGAAAAAAGGCCTCAAAGAAATGTGGTCTCATGGTGATGGAATGCCATGGCAATCCATAACAATTCACTTGTCATTGAATTCTTCATGGCATTCCATCACCATGAGACCACATTTATTTAAGGATTTTTTTCCAAAGCTCATTGGTGCAGGAGCACCTTAAGGTCTTTTGGAAGATCTTAGTGATTTTTGGCTTGTAGGTGGTTCTAGCCAACCACCAAGGGAATAAGGACTATGATATAAAGTACCTAGGTTTTTTTGAGAGTGTGTTAGGGTAGGTTTGGCTTAGAGTCTTGAAATTTATGAGTTCCTAGACAAATCTTGGCAATTTGAGCATTTTTGGCAATGTTGCCTTGGCAAATTGGCCTAAAAGTTGAAAAATAGCATTAATGTTGTTCTAAGTCCGACCCAAGGGTCCTAGCACATGGGATAAAGGTATATAAGGTCATCCAAACCCTAATACTTGGGTTGGAAGTTCATTTTCATGAATTGAGACTTGGAGAGCATTTTTGTGTGATTGGAATTCAACAACTTTTGAGTGCATTTTTGTGTTTGAGCCTTCATCCAGTCAAGAATGGATTGAAAGGAATAATCTGATGCTTTGATTGTTTCATTTGTGTCATTTAATTACTGTACCTAGCATTAGATTAGTCATTTAGACCAACTGGTTAAGGTTTTGCAAGTTTTTGGGTTTTTGGACTCACTGCCGGTTTGGGCCAGTTTTGTGAATAATGAGTCCCACTTGAATTCCCATGGATTTACTCTCATGGCCACTTGGAATCAAGCTAGGGACTATGTAAATAATGTACATACAGGTTTAGGATTCTTTGTTTGTAGGGGAAGTGAAGAAACTATCAAGCACTAGGCGAGTGCAAGTGCATTCTGGCTAGTGGCTTAGAGAGGACAATAGTAAAGAAAGCTGCTAAATGGATTGGTTTGTGCCAATAAAGAGCATGGGAGTGTGGGAAAATTTATTCCAGACATGTGTGTGCAAGGAGGAGAGCTGAGGATGTCATTGAAGCCCTCAAAGTTGGAAAAAGGAGCTAAAACCCTTGAAACCCTTGAAATTAGGGAGGTATGAGGACAGTCATATGAACGACCACTTGGGAGACCTTACACCTGGTAAATATTGAAGCCTAGGGTACTAATAGAAATAATATCAAAAAATATTTTGGGGTTGTTAAGACCATTTTTGAGAAAAGCCAAGAAAACAGGTTCTAGGAGGCCTAGTTGGGGCAAAAGGCTACAAGGCCTAAAAATGGAGTTTTTCAAGAAAGTGATGGGAGAATGGTGAAA
Source organism: Sequoia sempervirens (assembly GCA_007258455.2). NCBI lineage: Eukaryota > Viridiplantae > Streptophyta > Pinopsida > Cupressales > Cupressaceae > Sequoia > Sequoia sempervirens. The sequence continues at coordinate 111,277,700 of VDFB02047230.1, forward strand.
GAATCCAATGAGATGGATCAGTGAGGTTTCAAATCAAAAAAGAGACAATAGAATAGCCTTTCCTAGCCCCTGGAGTGGTTATGACACTTTGGGTTAGTTTGGAGCCTAGGGAAGCCTAGTGGCGAATTGAGAGTAATGGAGAAGAATTTGAAATTGGTGGAGAGTCTTATGAGGTGAGAGGGTTTTAGGAGAGATCCCTAAATAGGGTAGTGAGGAATACCCTAGGAAGACCAGAGAATAGGTCTTGGGAAGAGCAAGAGTTCTCTTGAAAGGTAAGTCTCCCCATCACTCATTACCTTGTCTATGCTACCACATTTTTCATACATGTCTACCAAACATTTTATCAAATAGTTCACTACCTTGCTGATATGGCTAAAATCCTAAAAAAGGTGATTTCAAAAAATCTATGAATGTTTGGAAAAAATCTATCAAAGCATAATAGTAAGCAACAAGCTATGGTCTCATTTTTTTTTTTGGCGTGAAAATCAGTGTGATTTTATTTACATTTTTTGCAGGCTTTATACACATTTTTTTGGAAATTTTACTGTTTGAAATGGGGAAAAATCTTTGTGGTCAGTTTTGTGCATTTTTTAATTGTAGGATTCTCAAAGTTAGTGAGAGAGGTAGTGTTCATGAAGGAATGGAAAATATGCGTAGATCCTTTGAATTATACCCGTATTGTACAATGGCATTGAATCATTTAGCAAACCATTTTTTCTTCATAGGGAAACATTTTCTTGTGGAACAGTTGATTGAGACAGCTCTTGTTTCAACTAACCACCCTCTCATGAAATCTCATTCATATTATAATCTTGCACGATCTTATCATAGTAAAGGTGATTATGACACCACTGACCGTTACTACATGGCATCAGTCAAGGAAAACTAGAGGCCACAGGATTTTGTGGACAGGTAAAATTGAAGCTGAGAGATCTTAAGAGTTCTCTCCAAATTTTGAAAAGGTTTTGGGTGATCCCACAATACTGGTTTACAATTTTTGGCCAAACTGGACACTGAAATAATTTTTTCTTACTAAATCTTCACTTTCGGGCACTTATAGCGACTAAATTGTGAGGAATTTGAAGATGATGCAAATTAGTGATTTGCGAAATTTTGTGTAGATTCTAAATATATTATTTTTCAAAAATTTTGGAATCAAATTGCACTTCTTTTTCCATCTCCTTTGAAAACTATTTTTTTCAGTAAACAACATTTTTAAGGAGTAACACTCACCGTATAACACAACTTTTTTTCCACTAAGGATAAAATTCTAATTCTTTTGAATTTAGATTTGTAACTCTGATATCTAGTGCTTCCAATTGGTTATATAGTGTTTTATTGAATATTTTTTCCTTAATTAAGTTTCAAAGTCAAACCAATTACAATTTAAACATAGGTAGACTATATAACGCGTAATTTTTTTTGTATGTATCAAAATTCAATTTTTTTTGGGTATGTGTAGGATCATCATGGAAAAAATAGGCCCTTAAGTGGCGAAAAAATTAGAAAAATCAGAGTTAGGCAACTTGATGTAAAAATTTGAATAAGTTATCTATATTATTTAAAAAATATGTAAGAATGAAATCTGTAGCAAATTGAATGTAGTTTCTAAACTACTAGGTTTGTTTGAAAAACAAAAAAATCTATTTGGTGAAAATTTGAAATTTCAATGCAGTAGTACTTAAATTTCAGGGAAAAAATAAGAAGTAGGTGTCTGTCTGACCACCCCAACCACAATAAAATAATAATATTTTTTAATAATATTTTAGATATAAGTAGAGGAATCATGTCCCGATGTGATGCATATTTTTTTGTAATTTTTTTCTAAGTAAATAATTAATTATGAATTTTTTATTACAACTTTTAAAAAACATAAAAAACTTGTATGTCTCACCACCTTAACTTGGTCAAAACTTCATGAAATTCAATTTTTTTTTTTTAATTCTATATTATGCGAAGCATAGAATGTGACACATGTTTTGGATTCAAAAAATAAGATATCGTTTGAAAGTTATAGATGTTTATCAGTCATCCTATCAATCAGGACTTTAGTCGTAATTCAAATAGAAAATGAATAATAATTATTTATTAAATTTAAAGTAAAGCATAATTTATATTGGTAGAAAGATGAGAATCTCCTTTAAAAACCCTTTTCGTTTCATCAATTTTGGGTAAAAAAAAAGTTGTCAGCCACATACCCTACACATACCCATTATATCGCCACTTTTTGGCCCATCATGATCTTGCACATACCCTTTTGTTGGATCAAGGACTTCAATATCTAGTGCACTCATATTTTTCAAAATTTTCTTTTGATAATCTACTATTTTTCCACATGTGCAGAACAAAGAGCTTGATTTTTGATGAAAAACCTATGTTTAATAAGAACTAAAAAAATAAGTACATAATAAAACCAAAAAATATTAAAATTATATTCGTTGGATAGCTTGTTCCGAGGACTACCATCATCTAGTTGTGTTTGTGAAGTCTCCTCCATTTTGATTCTCAACCCAAGCTTCAAAGGGAAAAATTCTGATGTTTTTATGTGTCAGAGAGTGGAAAGGTGGGGGATTTGCTTGAACCGAGGTTCATTCGAACCCCCTTTCAAAAAGGGTTTTCCTTTATGTTTTTTGGAAGGAATGGTGGGAAGTTCATTGAATGGGTTCACTCGAACCCTGGTTCTAGCGAACCCTCTTTTGGTTCGTTCAAACCTATTAGTTCGTTCGAACCCAAAAAATGATTTTTATTTCCATGGGGTCATTTTTTTCAACTTTTCCTTCCTCACTCCAATTGTAAACCACTTTTGTGGGTTCACTCTTCTGGAGGTCCACCCTAAGAACTGTGAGAGATTAAAAGTTGTAGGCCATATATATGCTCATCAAGGGCATGTAGAGAAGGCTTTGGAAATTTTAAGAAAGGAAACTTGCATAGATCCACATGATGCCCATGCATTTATCAAGATGGGTGAGTTATTAATATCATCAAACCCCAGTCCGACCTTATATTCTCTTAAGATGCCAAATTCTCTTTTGAAGAAGAGGAGAGAAGAAGTACCCATTGAATTGTTAAACAACATTGGGGTTCTTCATTTTGAGGGTGATGAACTAGAGTTGGCTCAAAAAACTTTTATGGAGGCACTAGGAAATGATGTTTTGCCTCTACATAAATCTCTATGGTCAGTTTTGTCCATTTTTTACTTGTAGGATTCCCACAGTTAGTGAAAAAGGTCTAGTGTTCATGAAGGAATGGAAAAGATGCGTAGAGCCTTTGAATTATACTCATACTATGCAATAGCATTGAACCATTTAGCAAAAAAAAAATTCTTCACAGGGAAACATTTTCTTGTGGAACAGTTGATTAAGAAAGCTCTTATTTAAATTGACCACCCTCTCATGAAATCTCATTCATATTATAATCTTGCACGATCATATTATAGTAAAGGTGGTTATGACACCACTAACCACTACTACATGGAATCAATCAAGGAAAGCTAGAGGCCACATGATTTTTTGGATAGGTTCAATTGAAGTTGGGAGATCTTAAGAGTTCTCTCTCAAATTTTGAAAAGGTTTTGGAGGTCCACCCTGAGAACCTTGAGAGCTTAAAATATGTAGGCCATATGTATGCTCAACAAGGGCAGATAGACAAGGATTTAGAAATTTTAAGAAAGAAAACTCACATAGATCCACACGATGCCCATGCATTTATCAAGATGAGTGAGTTATTAATATCATCAAACCCCAGTGCAACCTTAGATTCTCTTAAGACAACAAAGTCTTTTCTGAAGAAGAGAAAAGAAGAAGTACCCATTCAATTGTTAAACAACATTGGGACCTTCTTCATTTTGAGCGTGATGAACTAGAGTTGGCTCAACAAAATTTTATGGAGGCATTAGGAAATGGCATTTGGGTTGAATTCATAAATAAAAGCCCTAGTGCCAATTCTGCAGTTTTTCTTGTTCTCTTTAAGGATATGAAATTCTTCCATCAACTAGAAGAAGGTGGTGTTTCACTTGAGTTACCATGCCAGGATTAATTTACAACACCATTTAATCTTGCTAGGTTGTTTGAACAACTACATGATACTAAAAAAGTAAATATTTTATATAGGCTAATATTGTTCAAGTTTCCTAATTATCTGGATGCATATCTATGTCTTGTAGCCATGGCTCAGGCTCAGAATGAGATCCAACTAAGCCTAGAATTGATTGGGTATGCACTTTATAAGGTGGATAAAAAATCATCAAATGCTTTATCTATGCTTGGAAAAATGGAATTGAAAACAAATGACTAGCTTAAAGCAAAAGAAACAAATAAAGCTACATAAAGTGAATCAGATGCAAAGAATTCTTATGTTGACATTTCACTTGGAAATTGGATTTATTTTGTAGCTTTTCACAATGAGAGGAGGGATCCAAAGGTGGAGGCACAACATCTTGAGAAGGCTAGAGAACTATATTGTAAAGTGTTGGCATAGAGACCATGAAATGTTTATGCTACAAAAGGGGTAGCCATTGTGCTAGTTGAAGGGGTTCAATTTGATATTGCAAAATAAATTTTTACATAGGTACAAGAAGCTGCAATAGGAAACATCTTTCTTTAGATGCTTGATGTGTGGGTAAATCTAGCACATGTTTACTTTGCACAAGGTCAGTTTATGCTTGCAGTGAAAATGTATTAAAATTGTTTGAGGAAATTCTATTTTGCCACCAACACCCAAATTTTATTATATTTAGCTCGAACACATGATAAGAAGAACAGTGGCAAGATTGCAAAAGAACATTATTAAGGGAAATAGATTGTAACTACTATAAGTTTCCAATAAAAAATATTTTGTGTTTAATGTAATGAGGGTTTCGAATTACCTCTGAATTCATTGTAGAGGGCATCCACAAATCTGACTTCACTGCAGACTTCAAATACTTTGCAACAAACACCAAAGTCCTTGCCCTCCTTTTCAGACTTCTCTGGGTCCTCTCCAAACAATCTTTATCACCCATGCAAGTAGTTGTTGTAACTCAAAACGCCTCAGTGTAGTTCACACACCCATGCAAGTAGCCTTATTCTAAACATGAATAATGAATCACGCAATACACTCTCGCAAATCATTTCCCTAAATATTTTTTCTAATTTTGTCTAATATGTATTTGTGTGACTAACTGTTTAGTCATTTTTATTTGTGTGACTAAATATTTTTTACCTGACGACCAAATTAGTCATTTATTTACTCATTTACAGACGTGTTGCAAAAAATTAGTAGAATTTAGTCATTTTTAGTTATTGTGACTAAAAGTTTGTCACCTAGTCATTTATTTTCCAAATTATACTAGTGATCTGAAAGTGCATTTGAGAGCTCATCATCAATATTTGCTCCACTAGAAACATCAAATTATATATTAGGATTGGAATGATCATTGGATGAATTTAAACTAGGATTCAAGGCTGTTAATTTATCATGTTCTTCTTGCACAACCTTATCCTCCATTATTGCATGTATGTCCAAGGAGTCATCGTAAAAAATTATCATACATTAATCATTCTTCAAAGCACTTATTGCATTAGATTCTACTGCTATGAACTCGTCTACAACCACTTGCTCCTTTTCAACATTTTATTCAAATCTATTAATCAACCTTTGATAAAATTCATCAAAAGAATCTACCTGAATGTGAACTTGGGTGTGAGCATACCTTGATACCACCAATCATGAGCAACTCCTTCAAGATGTAAGATTACATGGGTATGTGCAAGATCATGATGGGCCAAAAAGTGGCGATATGATGGGTATGTGTAGGGTATGTGGCTGACAACCATTTTTTACCCAAAATTGATGAAAAAAAAGGGGTTTTTAAAGGAGATTCTCAACTTTCCACCAATATAAGTTATTCTTTACTTTGAATTTAATAAATAATTATTATTCATTTTCTATTTGAATTATGACTAAAGTCTCGATTGATAGGCTGATTGAAAAACATCTATAGCTTTCAAACAATATCACATTTTTTGAATCTGAAACATCTGTCACATTCTATGCTTCGCATACTATAGAATTAAAATAAATGAATTTCATGAAATTTTGACCAAGATAAGGTGGTAGGACATACAATTTTTATATTTTTTAAAAGTTGTAATAAAAAATTCATAATTAATTATTTACTTGGAAAAAATTACAAAAAAGCTATGCATCACATCGGGACATGAGTCCTCTACTTATATCTAAAATCTTATAAAAAATATTATCATTTTATTGTGGTTAGGGTGGTTAGGCGGACACCTACTTCTTATTTTTCCTTGAAATTTAAGTACTACTGCATTGAAATTTCAAATTTTCACCAAATAGATTTTTTTAAAAAAATAAACATAGTAGTTTAGAAACTACATTCAATTTGATATAGATTCTATTCTTACATATTTTTGAAATAATATAGATAACTTATTCAAATTTTTACGTCAAGTTGCCTAACTCTGATTTTTCTGAATTTTTCACCACTTAGGGGCCCATTTTTTCCATGATGATCCTGCACATACCCACATACTAGATGAAAAATTGTGCCTCCATGGAACTAAGGAAGTAATAGTCTTGCATCTCAAATAATCATGCTCTTACTAATATCTTGCCTAACCCATCAAAAGTTGGTGCTAAAAATTTTGTGGACTTTTCTCCCAAGATCTCTTCCATTAGAGTTTGAATGTTGTCTTTAACCCTTGATGGCCATCATTCTCTGCATATGAGTGATATAATAAATGTATGGTATTGTGTTTCTAAATCCTCCATCTTGATTAATATATGTTTTTGCGATGGATGCTAGATCTCTGGCCAATTCTTCCATGTGATCATTCATTTTTTAACTCCTCTTTCCTTTTGTAAAATATGATCAAACCCTCAATCTAGAAAGATCATGCCTCTAATATCACTATAATTCCCTTTGTTGGAAATTACATCATGTTTTTAAATTAAATACTATCTTCCTTAGAAATGACATTTGCAACAAATAGTGAAATCAGTTATGAGATAAACTTCACCAAAATGAGAAATTCCAACATAAAACGCATGCAACTGAAATGTGATATATGAATAAAAATACCATGGAATTACATCATATTGTTGTCACAAGAAGAGGCTAACAACAAACTACAACTACATAAAAATAAATAAAGAAACCTCACAAATACAAGCCAAAATATGAACCAAACTGATCTGCCAAACTCAACACAACTCATCAAACCAAACTCTGATAATCTGAGAAGCAATATTACACCAAGATATGTTGTTGATACAAGGATATTTATTGTAATCTACAACAATAACAAATTGAAACATCCAAACACACTTCTACACTAAAAAACTCTTGCAACAATAGAAAATAAAGCTCTAAACTATATATTTGAAGCACACTATCACTCTATATATGAATATGCTCTTGGAGACCACATAACCACTATCTTCAAGCCTCAGACGCCTTGGTTTTTCATCCTTGGAGTTCTTCCTTATTCGATTTCCCAACCTCAGAAGAAAATATAACAAATTGTGAAATAACATGCATAGAATGAAATCCACTTGGAAGACCAAAAAAAATATTAAAATCCTTTTCAAAACCAACTTTGGCACCTAAATTCAAATTCCCAAGTAAATTGATTCTTGTATGTCAAGATTATAGCTCCCACTTGCCAAAAGTGAAGTCACCAAGAAGCATTCTAATCCCAAACTACCAAATTACATGTCACTTACCTTTTTCTAAGAATCCCACGCCTACCTTGGACCCCATTAATATTTCAAAAATATTAATTCATTTGTCACCATGATTGATTTAATTAATATAATTTGAAAAACCAACTTTCCAATTTATTCACGGGTCTTGACTTACTATTTTTAGGAAACTAGGTTTACTAAAACAGCAAATGATATTTTTAGAAAAGGGGACATTACAATCTATTAAGAGCCCTAAGTACAAAATATTATCAAACTATGATAGACTGGTTCTTGAAATTTGTGGAACCTATAAAATTTTCATCCTAACCTAAAGTTGCACATATCTAGTCCCTACATAATAACCTCTCTCAATTTTTTTAATCTCCAAACCATTTGACCATGGAAACAATGTACAAAAAGTTACAAACAGTGTCATTTACGTTCAATAAAAACTTGTCGAGAGTCATATCTTGGTTTCTTCATCTCATGGAGCTCAACCAACTGCGTGAACATGTTAGGGTAGGTAGGTGAAATATTAGAAATAAATTATCTTTGAAATACCCTCACATAGGCTAGACCATCAAATAGTCAACATCCTAGCTCTAGATCAAAGGAAACATTGTCTCGCTTGACCACAATAGCTTCCTTGGAAAATAATTGGATAGCCTTTTTGGCCTTCACCACATTGAACGTTGCTTGTATGGGTAAATATTTCACTAGATATGAAAAATCCTCTAACATTAGAGACAATTGGTAACCTTCTAGCTAATAGTTGTCCCTCATAAAGTGTTGAATTTATGAAATTTCTTTCAACATAATCTCCATGTAAACCTCACTTTTTGTTACCATATAGATAGAAGCTAGCCAATGAAACTTGTATCCCATGATATGAGAGAAAGGAGAAGAATCCATCTTGGCAATTGAGATCAAACTACCATCATTGCACATCTCTTTGTGTAACCTCAAAACTAATGAAGAATAATGAGTCACACATGCATTTGCATGAACTTGAGATACTTGATGAGAGGTACTTCAATGCCTTGAATATTCTAAAGGAATATCAAAATTGGTTCTAATGTAGATAGAACAAGAAAATAAAAGATTGTGAATTTCAAGTTAGCAACCTATGGAAAATCAACACACACCAATCAAGACCATGCCAAGAAAGTATTGTTTGGGCCATACATCATAGTTTCAAAATATGGATCAAGAGCATATCATTAGGCCACCCTATATGGTCAAGATCTTGAAGAACCCATGAAATTATGTACCTAAAGTTGGGTAATTATTTGGCTATAATTTTTAATTGGTCAACCAATTTTTTATTTTAATTTTGAGGGTCATGTTGTGTTGATTTTCCCTTGTTTTATGTTGAGGGTCCACATTGCATTATTTTTCCCTTGTTAGCACGAGGAATGAGATTGTTACTTGATTGTGCATGTTGTCCAATAGGGTTGCAAATCCCAGGTTATTCTTTGTTTGGAGGTTGTTGAATTGTGATGTTAATCTCTCAAGGTGTTATTTTAGGTTTATGAATTTTGATAACTTAAAGACGTTGTCAATTGCCTCTTAAAATGACATAGATTATGCCCCATCTTTACATATGAATATTTTACATGCATGAATGACAGTATGCTACAAATGTAAGAAGATGACCACTTATATACAATGTTGATTGACAATGACTAACTAATTTATTGAAACAATCAATAAATAAAATACTCCACCTCTTTCATGTATATAAAAAAAAGTTATTGTATTAATTGTTATTGCTAATTTGTATAAATAATAAAACTCATTTAAAAACATCTCTTGCTAAAATCTATTAATCTATTTTATGCTCTAAAAAGTATTAGAGCCAACTACACATAACTATTAACATGGTTGTTACACATTAAAGTATGATTGATAGTTTATATTTTGCTAGTTTAGGTGAGATGTTTCCATAGCTTGTGAGATTGCTATTCTCATCATCTGTGCGAGCCCATATTTAGGATGCACGGAATGCTTATCAACCATCTTTACCCGATCCAATAACGAATAAGACTGAGCATGATTGTGAGTGTGAGTGTTGGGTGGGCGACAGTGATAACCATAACATGACTTTTAACCCACAGTGTGCTCTTTTAAGCTCGGCTCTCCACCATGACCCAAAATATCTGAAATATCTGATATCATGTGCATCTAAAATATCTGATACGTGCATCTAAAATATCTGAAATATCTGATATGTGCATCTAAAATATCTGAAATATCTGATAGGTGAAAACAGTGAGTACTTTAGACTTGTCAAGCTCCAAGAACACACTAATCCTAGGCCGTCTTGAGATTGATTTGTGTTGCTTGCAACAAGACAAAGTGACTGAGTCTATTCCAACTGTGCGGTGATGTTTGGAGCCTCCCAAAAAATAAGAGAAGCTTTCTAGTGATAGTATTGTTTTCAAAATTCCATGGACCAACTTCATAAAAATGATTATCCAAGGAAAAGTTACAAGCCCAATCCTCTTATATGTGGCAACAGGGGCAAGCCACATGCCTTTTATTTGTTTATATTATATATCACCAGTGATATATAACATCTTAATATCAAACAATAAAGTTGAGCATAATAAACTTTATTACTCAATAACAGCAGCCAGAGTTAGTCCCTGCCATTCTTGAGATGTTTAAAACAAATTTTTAGGCATAGAAATGTCAAATAGCTCAGTTCATAGTACAATTGAATTTTCTAGATGTAGAAATAAAATTAATGATGATTTTTTATTATACGTTGAAAGGTCTCATAATAGATATTTGTTTTGGCTGAAATATAGTATATCCTCAAATAAAAACATATTTTCAGTTGTACTGAAAAGTAGGTCAGTTAAACATTCTAGATGATATAGTCAATTAGATGTTACCTTCGTAGTCAAAATAGAATTTTTTAGATTAAGCAACCCCTCTAATAATATGTAGTATTGTGTATAAAAAAGCATTTGTTCAGTTTGTAGTGTCGATTAACAAGTTAAATTTTATAGCATTCAATTTAAATTCAAGATGAGAAGAATGTACAATTTTTTAAGGAAAAACAAAGTAATATACATGTTAAAATACATAGACAATTTAGTCAAATCATTATTCAATCCTCTTTCCAAAAAATATAAAACAAAGAAAAACGATTACAAAACACCCTGCCTTGCATAATAGGTCAATTAATAAGTGAGGTCTAAGATGATTTATGACAATCTCTTTCAGATTCTCATGGGAAATTATATGTCTAATCATGGATTCTCTCCAAGATGATAAAATGTATTAAGTGAAAATTGAAAAAAGAATTAAGACTAAGACTATTGCCAATTCTTAGTGACTATAGCATTAAATTAAATTAGAATATGAGAAATAAACAAGATAGAGAAAATTGTGGGCTATGAAATATTTGCAGTGATAACAAGATAAATCCAATCTAGCCTTGACTTGATTTTGATTAGGTAAAAAAGGTTTTTGAGAGGGCCCCAACCTTTTTAGAAAGCCATGCTAGAAAGAGCAAGAACCAAGAACAAAGTGGAACAAATGGCGCTCAATAGTTGGACTGCAACACAATTGTAGCCACTACTGAATTTGACACCATTTTCCGACGGCTGTTCGTCGGTCATTCGACAAATATTTGTTGGAAGAGCGACGCAATGGCGAAAATCTTTTCGTCACTATTTTTTCGTCGAAAGGCTGATGACAAATTAAACGTCGAAATAATGGCGAAGAATCGTCGGTCGACGGCATCGTGAAATACCTCGAGATTTCGTCGGAATATCGATGAAAACTTTGTGTATCCATCGACGAATTACACCAGAAGTTCGTCGCCAGTTCGACGAAATGGGCAAGCAGTAGCGTTGAAACAACAGTAGACGTTCGTCGCCATTTCGACGAAATGGGCAAGGAGTAGCGTCTAAACAACACCAAAATTTCGTCGAATGTGCAACAAAATAGGCAAGTAGTAGTGTCGAAACAACACCAAGAGTTCATTGACTTTGCGACGAAATTAGCAAGGAGTAGCATCGGAAGAACACCAAAAGTTCGTCGAAAGTGTGACGAAATGGGCAAGGAGTAGCGTGGTAGCAACGCCGAAAGATCATCGAAATTGCGACAAAATGGGCAGGGAGTTATGACGAAATCTTTATCGCAGCTATAGCAACTTCATCGAGCCTTTCTGTTGATTCGTGGGTGGTTTTCGTTGGTGGTTGTCATCGAAATTGCAACGAAGCATCAATTTTTTTTTTTTTTTTAAATATTCGTAGAAATGTACTATTGCGGAGACTGACGACTGATCATACATACAGACTGCATATTGGTTTGATGCTTCAAACGATGCATTTCTTATATTGAAAAGTGCATTACCTTATTGAGCTTCTCTTTGTTTTGAGAATAGTTGTATTCTCTACTTATGAGGCAATACGTGATGGGTGGGAAGCTCATTGGCCCTCCCCTCACATGCGCTCTCCATATACCAATCATATAACATTAATCATTGATTCATCCATTAATAACGCATATAACATTCATTCATTAACATATATGTTATTAATTAACATATTCACATTCATTCATTAACATATAATATCATTCTTTTCGGTTTTGCATATTATCAAAATATGGTTATTAAGTGATATGATTACAATCACTTTTTTGTTTCTTTTGAGAAGCTTCGCTTGAACGGATAGTTTTCAAATCAATATGTCCCCTTTGGTTGTTACGCTACTACCTAGCTTGTGATCTTAATGTGCATTAGTCGTCACGCTCATGACGTGGACGCTGCTTCAAGGGGGATCTGCTGCAATAAGAAAGAAATGTTAAACTGATATGTTTTATTATTATTGTTACAAGTATTTCATTAATTAAAAGAACATTAGATTGGTTCTCTTTAC
>VDFB02047230.1:111290386-111328873 GCA_007258455.2 Sequoia sempervirens
CATAGCAAAATTAATTCATTATATCAAATTTAACCCAAGAAGTTGGCCAGGAATAGACTTCAAATGTAAAAAGCAATAAACATTCTGTACAGGCACCAGAGCACGTAATATTCTGATCATGCATGCCTTTGAAAACCATAAATAATTTCTCAAAATTGCAAGCATCGGCTACTAACTACTAGGGAATGCAAAAAAGAATACTAGAGAGTATAGCTCGAATATTGGTTCAGATATTAGACCAACATACTAGATCAAACACTGTCTTAACTAACAATCACAACATGGTAACATCAATGACAACACAAAATTGTAGAGATAGTCAATCTTCTTCATTTTTCCAACAATCTCCCCCTTTTCCATTGATGGAAACATGTGAAAACTTCTCCTTCAAACTCTCCCCATACTCTGCTCTAACTCTCTCTATACTCTAATTCTCTCCCCCTTTGACATCAATTGCAAAGGGTAGCCAAAAAATGATATAAATAGAGGTTTAAACATGGTGACATCAAAAAGATCAAAAGATACTTCCAACCATCCAAAAGTTTCAATCAACTTCTTTTTCTTCCTTTCCACAGCAAAAACAACAAAAAATTAACACTCAAGATTCAAGTAAAAATGACACTCTTCACTTGAAACAATTTCTTGTACCTTTCTTCAAGAACTGGACACAATTTCTTCCAATTAAATGTAGTTGAATCCATTCTTTTACAAATGCTTTCCAATAAGCCCAACATAGTAAAAGACAATGACCAATATGAACTCTATCTTTCAACATCTTCTATGTTAGTAAGTATTCTAGAAAGATGTTCTAACCGGACCTCAGCAATCTCCTTAAGAAACTAGAAGGTTTTCACTACATCATCTCTTTTTCTTTATACAACTACTAGCTCAGCTTGTAGTTCACCAACTCTCAATCTTTTCTTTCCTTATTTTTCTTCAAAGATGTCCAAATTCTTCCCAATGTTGTTCACTTCAGTTTCAATTGCTTCAATTTTACTTCTAAAATTATCTATTGCAGCAGGCCATCAGAGACAAACTTGTAAATATCAGATATTTCTTTAATGTATTTTTTTGTTTCCATGATTAGTTCAGATAATCTCTCCTTAGCTTTAACACACCTCTTTTCAACCAAAGCTTCAAACTTGCATCCTTTCAGACCTTGAAGCAACATCCTTTCCTCAACAATTTCAACTAGATTTTTTCGTAAGAAATAAAAAATAGTTGATACTCCAATACCTTTCTAAAGCAGATACTCTTCTAAAGCATCATCAATCTTCAATCTGTCAATAGGAGAGGATGCACTCCATAATTCACCAACCTTATTTAGCTTCCCCTTAACTATCATAGCCTGGATGTCATCAGAGGATACTTTCTCCTTTTCTTCTAAAATTTCAATAATATCTTTAGTTATAACTTTTCCCTTCTTCGATTCCAAAGGGGAATCACTAATGACAACCTCCAATTCTCTTTTACCAGAGGGAGAGCCCACCTCAAACTAACTTGAAGCATATATACCGAAGCAAAGATTTGTTTTCAAGGATGTGAAATAGGATTTGCACATACTTGCATTATCTGCCAATACTCCCAGATATCTATAGACCTATTTTCCAATAGGAATCCTAGATTTCCATACCATATTTTATTTTCCCCATAGGGAACATAGAAAGTAAAACACCAAGCACACCAACATGGATCTGAAATGAAAGGGATAACCCTCAATTACCAACATACGAACATTTTCAGAAGGATTCTCAAGTAACAAGCTGCACAAATCAAATTTCTTGTTCTCCTTGACCATCATATGTGCAATATAAACAACAATGGTTGATGTGGAACCTTCACGATTTCTAAAATAGATCTTGTAATAAATTTCGTACACAACATGCCTTATAGCCAAATCCTCGAGAGTGTTTATCAATAGAGCTCATGGGTCTTTACTAATGTAATTCAATTCCTCCACATCTTTATACTTCACAATTTTCTTTCCAGGAAGATCCCCAACACTACATAAGCCAGTAATCACCTTGATCACTTCCTTCGTAACTAAGTAGGGTTTGTCTGACACAATACTTCCATCCTTGAAATGATTCAATAAGAAAAAAATGAAATCCTTTTCGACAATCCACAAAAATTCACTCCACAAATCCATACCTAGGGTTTTGATGTTCTGTAATTCGCTTTCGTTTATCCCTAGTTCCATTTCTTTCATCTTCATGTAATCAAATTCTTCTAACTCAACTCCTTTCAGCTTCAGAGGGATGACATCACATGATTCTCTGTCCATTTCTATACTTTCTTCAATTTTTTAGTTAAGACTTCTTCATTTTTCTTCTTCCCCTTTTTCAAACAGTGTAACAACTTCTAGATTACATGAGTCAATTTCTTTGAAATCCCTTTAGAATTGCTTCACACTTGCTTCAAGATTGCTCCAAGGAACCTTCCGAGTTTTCCAAAGGCACAATTAACCAAGAAGGTTCACAACCTTCAACTTAAACTTCATCAAATGTACCCTAAACACATTAAATGTGACAAACATCAAAAAGCTACTAAAAACATTCTTCCCAACACAAAAAACCTTAATTCGGTCTGCAAACCTTCATGCCAACATGTTTTCCTTCAATTTATTTTCCAAAACCTCTGAATACACATTTTTCACAATCCATCCTCATGCTATCCTTTGAAACGCCATACATTAGGGGGTTTTATAATTCTTTTGATAATGCTCCCCCTAAGACCATGCTAGGTCTAATTACCAAACAAATATTTTGTACCGGATGAGGGCACAAACCCATTAGTAGTTTCATGTTTTTCTTCTTCTTCCTCTTTCTTCTTCCATATCTTATTCATCTCTTGTTTCATCTCTTCTTTGTCAATCTTCTTTACTAGATCATTCTTCTCTACCGAAGCAAACAACTTTCCTTTCTTTCTTCTACAAACCTTTGAGATATGTCTAGGTTTATTACAATTGTAGGAGACAACATTCTTCTGATTAGTCTGACCTCCATTACCTCTCGATCTACATTCATTTTCCCTATGTCCAAATTTGTTACAGGTATAGTAGTAGCCATTAAAGGATTGATTCATTCTTCCTCCATGATCAAATCTATTCATCATTACCCGACTAATCATTCTCACTTGAGATCTGCATTTAGTAGCCTTATGTCCAATCTTCTTGCATGAAAAACATTGTCCAAAGAAAAAGCTAGAAAAATGATTCTGATTTAACCTGCTCCTACATTTTGTTGCTTTGTGACCATATATATTATAGGAAAAAAAAAATCCATTAAAAAAGGGATACCTTTATGCATTAGGTTGTCTCACAGGTTGTCTTCTTGCAAACTTCCTTGAATTTCTCTTCTGCTTTCCTTTGTCAAGTGATTCATTTGATTTTCCTTAGACCTTTCACCTGTATTATTTCCCAAACCAGCTTTGTCTTTATTTGATTTTTGTCCAGCAAACAATTCTCCAAGCTTATCAGAGCTAGATTTTAAATTGTTCTCACAAATTTTTTCCTTCTTTAGTTCAATCCTTAGGTTAACAATCTCCTCCTCAAGTTTAGTGCATTCATCAGATTTATTTTGCACCATTGTATTAAGACATTCTTCAATTCTTTTCTTTTTTCTAGACTGACACTTTCAATCCAATTATCTCCTATTTTAGCTATTCACTTACTTCTCTATGTCTTTCCTTTAATTTCTTTAGTTGTTCTTTTAGCTTTTGGACACATTCATTTGCATCATCAAGATTCTCTTTCAGATCTCTATTTTCTCTTTCCACTTTGTCAAGATCCTTATGGGCAGTTCAAAGCTCTCCTTTATCATCCATCTAATCAACTTTTAGGATCCTCCTTAAGCGGTTAAACTCTTCATCAAGGAACCAAAGCTCTAATACCAATTGTTACAAGGATGCAAGACAATTGAGAGGGGGGTGAATTAGTTGTCACACAATTCAAACTTAAAAACTCCAACACATATCAATTCCATAACCATATTATAATTTGTCATTAAGTATGAGCATGAAACTATTGGATGTTTCCGATATGTGGTTGTCATTGATGTCAAAACTATTGGCATTAATGTCTTTAAGGTTGTACATGTTGAGGATATTGAGAAAATTGTAATGGAATAAGTTGCAAGTTTCTAGTGATGTAGTGAAGTTCAATCTGTTGGTTAGCTAAGTACGTTGATGATTCGAGGTTGTGGATTAAAGGGTTTGTTGTCGAGTATATCTAGTTTATCAACATTAAGTTTCAATGATCTGCATGAATATTTGATTGATTTATGAGCAGTTGTGTTATGATAGTTTTTTTGTTGTTTCAGTTGGTGTTCTTGAATGAAGATGATGTGATTCTAGTAAGTTTAGTTGTTGTGGATGCTTCTCTAGTGATTCATTATGTTTGTGGATGTTTCTAGATCGTGTTCTATCTATGTTGCACATCCACATTGATCGTTGTGCTCGCGATTGGTGATTTTCTCTTGTTTGTTCATGTTTTTCATGTTCATGGCCAACAAGGTGATGATAGCGTGTTGTGGATCTTTCTAGAATAATTTTTGAAGGTATTTCATGCTTGAGGATATTTTTTTATGTCTTCATTATGTTATGGCCGACATTGGTCAATTCACATTGAAAATTATTTGTTGTTTTGGGTCGACAGTTTTCATATGTTTTATTATTTTGTTGAAGCTGGCATGTAGCGATGTAATCTCTTGTTGAGGATATATATAAGTGATTTTTTATTCCATTTGAAGCCACATGTGTGTGTATGAGATGTGTGAATAATGTCCTAATCATTTGAAGGAAAAAGAAGAGTGTGAAGAAGAGTGAGTAGAGTGTGAACAAGTGTTCATGTCCTTAACCGGAATTGTAATTAGGCATTAGCAGATGCTATTTTCTTAGTTCAAAATCCTACAGAAAAAATATTGGTGTTATGTGTGTTTCTAATGTGTTGATGATTTATGCTTTCATGGTTATTAATCATATCTGAAAATAAGTTTAATAAGTTTAAATTTATGTGACAGTTGATTCACCCCCCCTCTTAGTTGTCTGCCCTTGTGTTGCCAACAATTGGTATCAGAGCAAGTTCCTTGGAAGAAGTTAAATAGCTTGAGGTGATCTAGGATGGAAAAATATAAGAAGGATAGTCTGAGATTTTATGGAACAAATTATTCTCTGTGGAAGACTTGAATGGAGTGTCATTTGAGATGCACTGGTGAGCCCTCCTGGAACATTACAACTTGGAATAGGTATGTTATCCCATAGAATGGTCCTTCTACTGTTGTTGAGATTAAGGATGTTGAATACAATATCAAGGCTAAATAAGCATTGTTGAGTGGTATGACTGATTCTAAGATGACAAATGTTCAATGGATCTGAAGACTACTTATGAGATCTGGAAAAAGTTGGAAACTTTGTATGAAGGTGATGCTAATGTGAAGATTGCTAAGTTGCAAAGTCTGAAAGGGAAATATGAAATGTTGAGAATGGGTGATGATGAGAACATTACTTCTCTCATGCAAAGAGTGAATGAACTTGTGTGTGGTATCAAATGTGCTAGTGGAAAATTGGAAGAATCAGAGATTATTGCTAAAGTGCTCAAATCCTTGCTTGTTGCATATAAAGTCAAAGCTACTGCTATTAAGGAGATCTAGACTGTAACAAATGTAACCACATATATGTTAATTGGTAAGCTTACTGCTTTTGAGTTGAGTGAATTTGGTGATGCTCTTCCTAAGACAAAATTTGCATTCAAAGCTACTATTTCCAGAAGGGATAAATAGAGATATGATCCAAGAGAAAGTTCTTCTAGAAAGGTATTCACGTATGAGGAGGAAATGAGAGAGATTGAAGAAGAGAGAAAATTGGATGAGCTTGAAGCACTTATTGTCAAGAGAGAATCCAGAGGAGAAGGTAAGTATAAAGGGAATTTTCCTATTAAATGTTTTTCTTGCAATAAGATAGGTCATTTTGCATCAAGGTGTCTGGAAAGAGTTCCTAAGTCAAGACCTAACAAGCCTAGATATCAAAGGAAGTGTTATTATGCTACTAATGAAGGTGTGACAGATGAAGAATTTGATAAAGGGAATGCAAGTGAGGATGAATGGGTATTTATTGATATCAAGGAAAATAATTCTATGTCTATTGAATCTGCAAATTGTACAAATGTGGAGAAAGCTCTAGTTGCTCAAGTTGAAGAGAAAGATGATTGGGTGATTGACAGTGGATGCTGTCATCACATGACAAGTGATAAAAGTAAGATTGTGAGCTTGGAAAAGTATGACGGTGGTGTTATAAGATTTGGTGATGACAAAGTATGTGTAATCCATGACAGAGGATGCATTTCTCTTGATGGTAAGCATAATACTAATGATGTCCTATATGTGGAAGGTCTGAAGAATAATATTTTAAGTGTTGGGAAGATGGTTGATAAGGGATACAATCTTCAATTCAAGGATGGAAAGTGTAGAATATTGGGGAGTTTAAAAAATGTGATTGCTTCTGGTACAAAAACAAAAGGTAATACCTTTCACCTAAGTGTTTCCAGTAAAAGTTGTCTGATTGCTCAAATTGATGAAAGTTGGGTGTGGCATAGGAGAACGTGTCATGTAAACTTTGATAATATTATCAAGATAAGTTCTACTCAGGTTGTGAGAGATCTTCCTAAGTTGATAAAACTTACTAATGCTATATGCAAGGAATGTCAGTTAGGGAAGCAAACTAGAATTTCATTTTAGAGCAAACAACATTGTTCAAATGAAGTGTTGGAGCTTGTGCATACTGACTTGTGTGGTCCTTCTAGAGTTAGAAGTTTACAAGGATACATGTATTTCATGTTACTTATTGATGATTATTCCAGAATGATGTGGGTTACTTTCTTAAGGGAGAAATTTGAAGCTTTGGAGAAATTCAATATTTTTTAAGTCTATGGTTGAGACAAAGACAAGTTTGAAGATTAAATGTCTGAGATTAGATAGAGGTGGTGAATTCACTTCTAGTGATTTTAATTCTTTTTGTGAAGAACATGGGATAAAGAGACAATTATCTACATCGTAGACTCCTCAGCAAAATGGAGTTGTGGAAAGGAAGAACAAGACAATTGAAGAAGCTATTAGAATTATGATGCCAGAAGGAAATTTTCCTCATATCTATTGGAGAGAAGCTATGATTACTATTGTTTACACACTCAACTGGGTACAATTCAAAGGTGATACCGGTAAGACTCCTTATGAGCTATGGTATGGTCATAAGCCTACTGTTAGATACTTCAAAATCTTTGGGAGTAGATGCTATATCAAAAGAGATGAAGATATAGGAAAGTTTGATGCTAGGAGTGATGAAGGAATCTTTCTTGGTTACTCTACTAAAAGAAAGGCCTACCGATGCTACAATAAGAGATTGAGGAAAATGGTTGAAAGTGAAAATGTCAAGGTTGATGAAGACATAGTTAGACCATCTAGAACCTGTATATGATTGGAGAGATGAAATTATTTTTGGGAGTGCAAATTACTCAGCTAGATAAAGGGATCTTTATATCTTAGTCCAAATATGTGAAAGAATTGTTGAAGAAGTTTGGTATGGAAGATTCAAAGCCGGTTGGTACACCTATGGTGACCGAATGTAAGTTGACACAAGATGATGATTCTATGAAATAAAATCAAACTAGATACAAATCGATGATTGGTGGATTGCTTTATTTAACTCAAACTAGATCTGATATCATTAATGTTGTATGCATTTTTACAAGATTTCAAGCTGATCCTAAGGAATCTCATGTGACAGTTGTAAAGAGGATTTTTAGATACTTGAAGGGGACAGTTGATTTTGGCCTATGGTATCCTAAAGATGATGATCTTAATTTGAGTGCTTTTACTAATGTTGATTGGGCAGGAGATGTGAATGACATAAAGAGTACCAGTGGTGGTGCATTTTTCTTGGAAAAGAAGCTGATTTCATGGTTAAGTAAGAAGCAGAATGCCATTTCTTTATATACTGCAAAGGAAAAATACATTATTGCTGCTAACAATTGTACTCAAGTATCATGGATGAAGCAGATGTTGAAAGATATCAGAGTTTCATATGATGAACCTATTTCTATATTCTGTGATAATTCAAGTGCAATTAACATTTCTAAGAATCTAGTGTTGCATTAAAAAACCAAGCATATATCTATCAAATTTCACTTTTTGAGAGAGAAGGTGAGTGAAAAGGAAATCATATTGGAGTATGTGCCTACTAAGGAATAGATTGTAGATATCTTTACCAAGAATTTTCCTAAGGATACTTTTGAGTATCTCAGAGGGAACCTAGGGGTGATTACCCCTCCTAATCAAAACTAAGATGCATTGACTTGCATCAGTCTGTGCATTTCACAACCATATCTTGATCCAGATTGATGTTGTGGAGGCTACTACTTAGGGGGAGTAGTCAAATGTTCAAATATGTGATTTAGAGCTTGTGTGTATCTTTTTCATTGATTTCAAAGGGGGAGAAGAGTCATGTGAAAAACTTTGTGGCCTAGAGAAGAGTCATGTGAAAGAGTTGTGGACAAAAGAGTCAGAATCTAAGGGGGAGAAAGTGTTAAGAGATAGTTGCATTGGTGGTGTTTTTTCACATCATGTGTTGCCATCAATTCCAAAGGGGGAGATTGTTGGATGTTTCTGATATGTGGTTTTCATTGATGTCAACATTATTGGCATTAATGTCTTTAAGGCTGTATATGTTGAGGATATTGAGAAAATTGTAATGGAATAAGTTGTAGGTTGTCAATGATGCAGTGAACTTCATTTTGTTGGTTAGCTCAATATATTGATGATCATAAGTTGTGGATTAAAGGGTTTTTTGTCGAGTATATCTATTTTATCCATGTTAAGTTTCAGATATCTACATGAAGATTTGATCGAGTTATGAGTAGTTGTGTTTTGAAAATTTTTCTATTGTTTCGGTTGGTTTTCTTAATGAAGATGATGTGATTCTAGTAAGTTTAGTTGTTTTGGATGCTTCTCTGGTGATTCATGATTTTTGTGGATATTTCTAGATCATGCTTTATCTGTGTTGCACTTTTGCATTGATCGTTGTGCTCGCAATTGGTGATTTTCTCTTGTGTGTTCATGTTTTTCATGTTCATGGCCGACAAGGTGATGGTAGCGTGTTGTGGATCTTTGTGGAATAATTTTTGAAGGTGTTTCATGTTTGAGGATTTTGTTTTGGGTCTTCATTATGTTGTGGCTAACATTAGTCAATTCACATTGAAAATTATTTATTGTTTTAGGTCGACAGTTTGCATATGTTTTATTATTTTGTTGAAGCCAATGTGTAGCGATGTAATCTCTTGTTGTGGATATATATAAGTGATTGCTTATTCCATTTGAATGCCCATGCATGTGTATGAGATGTGCGAATAGTGTCCTAATCATTCGAAGGCGGAAGAAGAGTGTGAAGAAGTGTTCATGTGCTTAACTGGAATTGTAATTAGGCATTAGCAGATGCTATTTTCTTAGTTCAAAATCCTATGGATGTAATCTGAATGTTTCTGTAAGATAGTGTGTCTTCCTTTGGGTAGTAAGCCTTGTTGTAATTAAGCAGTGAGCTCTAGGCAATGTGCCTGAATGCATGTGCATTCCCCATTTTTATTCTTTATACATTTAACAGGGTATAATCTTGTGGACTGACCTCCACCATGGTTTTTCCCCTAACAGGGTCTCCACGTAAAAAATCTTGGTGTTATGTGTGTTTCTAATGTGTTGATGATTTATGCTTTCATGGTTATTAATAAGATCTGAGAATAAGTTGAATAAGTTTAAATTTCTATGACAACTAATTCACCCCCCCTCTCAGTTGATTGCCCTTGTGTTGCCAATAGAAACATAGATAACAAAGAGTAATTCAACACATCAAACACCATATTTTTACGTGAAAAAGCCAAGGAGGGAAAAACCACAATGAGGATTAACTCACAATATAAAGTAGTTTCAAACTGGAAATAAAAAGGCTCACTGCCAAGGGCTCACTGCTTACAGGGAGGCTCACTGCCTACAAGGAGGCGAGCACTACCTATAAAAAGTTATAGAACAAAGGGTACGTGCGGGATCATCATCGAAAAAACAGACCCTTAAGTGGTAAAAAATTCATAAAAATCAGAGTTAGGAAACTTGACGTAAAAATTTGAATAACTTATCTATATTATTTCAAAAATATGTAAGAATAGAATCTATAACAAATTGAATGCAATTTCTAAACTACTAGGTTTATTTTTTTTTAAAAATCTATTTGGTGAAAATTTGAAATTTCAATGCAGTAGCACTTAAAATTCAGGGAAAAAATAAGAAGTAGGTGTCTATCTGACCACCAACCACAATAAAATGATAATATTTTTTTATAAGATTCTAGATATAAGTAGAGGACTCATGTTCCAATGTGATGCATATTTTTTTGTGATTTTTTTTCAAGTAAATAATTAATTATGATTTTTTTATTACAACTTTTAAAAACATAAAAGCTCGTATGTCGACCACCTTAACTTGGTCAAAACTTCATGAAATTCTTTTTTTTTTAATCCTATAGTATGCAAATTATAGAATGTGATGCATGTTTGGGATTCAAAAAATGTGATACCATTTGAAAGCTATAGATGTTTTTCAATCAGCCTATCAATCAGGACTTTAGTCATAATTCAAATAGAAAATGAATAATAATTATTTATTAAATTCAAAGTAAAGCATAATTTATATTGGTGGAAAGTTGAGAATCTCCTTTAAAAATCCTTTTTGTTTCATCAATTTTGGGTTTAAAAAAAGTTGCCAGCCACATACCCTACACATACCCATCATATTGGCACTTTTTCGCCCATCATGATCCTGCACATACCCCACAATTAGGCTTCACAACCAAAATGAACTAAGAAAAATGCACCTAACAAGTGTTGATGCAGTTCAGGTGATGCTTAATAGACTGATTCAACACACGTCATCCTTTTCGCTCGCATCCAACTGCTTTATTAATTTCACATACACACACTTATGCTCTTCTATCTCTTTCATTCACTCACTAAAAACTGTCCAACATATTCATTTATATACTTGATCTTTTCCACAAACATCAATTAGGTTGGCCTAATTAGATGCATTTCATATTTACCAAAAATAGCAACTATCGGCTCCAATCATTCACAAAATATTTCAAGATAGTAATTCAAATCTCTAGCATGCTACATTATGTCAGTGAGGACCTAAAATAGGTCACACATATATCCACATAGAAAAATTAATTCATAATATCATAATTAACCCAATAAGTCAGCTAGGAATAGACTTCAAATGCAAAAAACAATAAACATTTTGTACAAGCACCGAAGCACATAATATTCTGATCATGCATGCCTTCGACAACCATAAACAATTTCTCAAAACCACAAGCATCAACTATTGACTACTGAGGAATGCATACAAGAATACTAGAGAGTATAGCTCAAATACCGGTTCAGATACTAGACCAAAATACTAGATCAAGCATTGTTTTAAACTAGTAATCACAACATGGTGACATCAATGACAACAAAAAATTCTAGAGATAGTCAATCTTCTTCATTTTTACAATAATACATAATTGATTTCCTTTGAACAACATGCCTTCTTGAATGAAATAATCCAACCATTGGCTCTGGTCTGTCACAACTAGTTCCTTAAATTCTCTTCATGCTTCAACAAAATCTGGATCATCCTCATACACATTCTTCAATTCTTCAAAACCCACTACTTCTAGCTCATCTCTATCTACAAATTTCTTCTCTTGCTTAATGCATCTACAAATTTGTTTGATTTGCCACTCCTATGCTTCAACAAAAATGTAAAACTATGCAATAACTCAACCCATCTCATAGGTCTTTGATTCAACTTCCCTTGATTGTTCAGATACTGCAAAGCTTGATGATCAGTGTACAACACAAATTCCTTAGGCAACAAGTAATGTCTGAGCCACTTCTTTAGGGCTTGAACTATGGCATATAATTCCTGATCATAAACTGAATATCTCCTTTTGGCATCACTCAAATTCTCATTGAAATAAGCTATGGGTCTCCCTTCCTGACTTAACATTGCTCCTATTTCATTCCCATTTGCATCACAATCAACTTGAAATCTTTGTAAAATCTGGTAATGCTAACACTAGTTGCTTTGTCACTTTCTGTTTCAACAATTCAAAACTTCTTTGTGCTCCAGATGCCCACTTAAAATCCTTCTTATCTCCTCTCATTGTCTTTGTCATGGGTGTACAAATGCTACTAAATTTTTTGATAAAATTTTAGTAGAAACTAGCCAAGCCATGGAATGATCTTACTTCTCTAATGTTTATTGGTGTAGGCCACTCAACAATTGCTCTAACCTCCCCAAGGTCCATCTTCAATCCTTCAAAAAAAATAACAAAACCCAAGTAGACTAACTCTATCTTCATAAAGCTACTCTTCTTGACATTAATCAATAGCTTCTCCTCTCTCAATCTCTGCAATACTTGTCTGACGTGCCAAAAAAATTCTTCTCTAGTCTTACTAAAATTCAAAATATCATCCAAGTAAACAATGAAAAAATTACCCAATAATTTCTTCAGTACCTCATTCATCAATCTCATGAAATTTTTCGATGCATTGGTCAATCCAAAAGGCATCACTAACCACTCATACAACCCTTCATTAGTCTTAAATGTAGTCTTCCATTCATCTCCTTCTCTGATTCTAATATGATGGTATCCACTCTTGAGATCAATCTTTGTGAAATACTTTGCTCCACTCAAACAGTCCATAATGTCATCAATCCTTGGCAATGGGGAACTATACTTGATAGTGGGGTAAGTGCAAAAAGATGGGGGGGCCAAAAAGGGGTCTTAAGTGGCCACTTTTTTTTTGAAATCACGAAATACTGACCTTGGATGAGAAATTGAGAATAGTTACATTCAAAATTTTAAGATGCAACAAAAACAATGTAGCAAGTGCTCCGAGTCTTCTTTCTAAACTACTAATTTAAAAAAAAAATGGTATAGATTAAGGGGTTGAAAAGAGAGAGCCACAAAAATTGGTGTTGTTTTTGTCAAAAAAACATAACATAGAGTCTTTTGTGGCTCCCTCAAAAGGTTAACTTTTTTTTGGTATTTTTAAAATTGCTTCAATGAGAAATTAGCTAACAGCATGTATTTTATGCTTGATTATTTTGATAAATTTTTAATGAATATTTGGTATTTTACTAATTTTCAAAGTGGACACATCCTGAAAAATAGAATTTTGGTCGTGCTACCCCAACAAATTTTGAAAACTAATTGAAAATCATATTTTTAAAATATGTGTAGAATGGAGTATAGTTTATTAAAATATAATTTATTTGAAATTTCAATGAACGATTAAAAAATAAAGTAAAAAATACCAAACACTGGTTTTTGCCAAAAAACGAACACACAAACAAAAGAAATTAAAGATCAAAGGCTTACAATTGTCAAAATGTGAAAAAAATTACATCGTTAAATAGCTAAGAAAAAGCCTAACATTACCCAGGTGTTCTATTTGTTCAACCTTGAAACACATGCAAAACTGATGGTTAGCATGAATGAGATTATGTGAAATCCTATAGAAGATTTAAAAAATAATCTTTGGATGTTAAGAAGGCACTCCAATCCTTTCAAATCCCAAGCCTAAGGCTTGGGGATTCCCAAAGCAACATATAATGTGAGCATGGTATATCATACTCGCATTATGTTTTTCATTTTTTTGGTTTTTGCAATAGTTTGGTGCATGTTTGTCATGCTTGACATAGTGCGAGCACGTTATAACGTGCTTGTGTTATGTCAAGCTTGGAATATTTTATGTTGAAGTATGTTTTATGTATGTATGTTTGTATATATATTTGTATTTATGTATGCATGCCTATATAACTTATGCTTACATATGTATGTATGTATGTATGTATGTATGTATGTCTGTATGTATTCTTGTATGTATGCATGCTTGTATGTATGCATGCTTGTATGTATGTATGTATGTATGCATGTATGTATGTATGAACTTATATGTATGTATGTATGTATGTATGTATGTATGTATGTATGTATGTATGCCTATATGTATGTATGTATGTATGTATGCATGTATGTATGCATGCATGTATTCGTATATGTATGTATGTATGTATGTATGTATGTATGTATGTATGTATGTATGTGTGTATGTATGCTTGTATGTATGTATGCTTGTATGTATGTATGTATGTATGTATGTATGCTTGTATATATGTATGTAAGGGTTTTGGGTTTAGGGTATATAAGGACCTAAGGGTATAGGTTATAGGGTTGAGGGTTGAGGCTTTTGGCTTTAGGGTTTAAGGTATAGGGTTGAGGGATTAGGGATTAAGTAATAGGTTGGGGGTAGAGGGTTGAGGGTTACAGTTAAGGGATAATATTCAACTTGTTAAGTGTATAAGATTAAGTGTGCAAGGTATAGGGATTAGGGTTTAGGATGTTTGGTTTAGAGTTTATGATATAGATTGAGGGTATACGGCATAGGGTGACTTGGGTTGAGAGTGTATGGTTTATCTTTTAAGTATAGGATTGAGGCACAATATTCAGGGTTTAAGGTATAAGGGTGAGGTTATAGGGTGTAGGAATGAGAGTTTGTAGGTGTAGGTCTTAAGGTTTAAGGTAGAAGGTTGAGAATTGAGGGATTAGGGCTTAAGTATATGGTTGAGGGTATAGGGTATAGGATTGAGAGTTTACAGTTGAGGAATAATGGTCAAGGTTGAATGTCTAAGATATATGGTTCATGGTTTAAGGTTGAGGGTATAAGGAATATGGATGAGGGTTGAGGGTTTAGGTCATAAGTATAGGGTTGAGGACCATATAGGCTATAGAGTAGAGGTTTTAAGGTTGAGGGATAATGTTCAAAGTTGAGTGTCCAAGGTTAAGTGTATAGGGTATATGTTTTAAGGGTTTAAGGGTATCTAGGGGTTGAGGGTTAAGGATTTAAGGTTTGAAGGATTAAGGGTTGAGGGATTAGGGTTTAAGGTATAGTGTTGAGGGTAGAGCTTTTAGGGATAGGGTTTAGGGTTTAAGGGTTGAGGCTTTAGGGATAGGGTATAGGGTTGAGGGTTAAGGGATTAGGGTTTAAGGGTTGAGGGTTTAAGGCTTTAAGGTTTAAGGGTCAAGGGTTTAGGGTTTAATGGTTGATGGCTTAAGGGATTAAGGTTTAAGGGTTGAGCGATAAGAGATTAGGGTTTAAGGTATAGGGTTAATGAATTAGGGTTAAGGGTTTAATGTATAAGGTAGAGGGGTTGAGGCACAAGAGTCAATCAATATGATGTACAACATATACAAATTATGATGTTATGCACAAACCTAGTTGTAGGATGTTTATATTGTGATGCTCTTGTAGGATTCTTAGGATGTGTCCAAAACAAGAGGATGAAGCCCTAGAATTGGGATAGTAATTCAACTCTTCTAATGTTCATCTATAGATATCAGATGATAAGTGGAACACTATATAAAAGGATAGATGGGATAGTGTTAGGTAGATGTGAAGATCACAAAAAGTTAGACAAGGATGATTAGGATAATGGGACTAAAAGACTTACATATAGTTCTTGTTGCTAGGTTTTCACCACACACTTGCTTATCCCAATTGCCACCAAGGGTGGTTTTCACCATAAGATGACTTATTTATCTTTACTATTTTTCTTATTTTTGACCTTTTTTTAATTTTTAATTTTATTTTGGAAAGTGGGATAACTCAATAGAATTAGGTATAGAAACTTTTGAGGTGGATGATATAATTGATGGGTTCATTCAAAGTTTTGAGCCTTCTGGAGTAGCCAATTGATATGCACCTAAACCATACTTTGTTGTAATGATGTAAGGATTCAACTAGTTATACTCATTGAACTTTCCTTTATTTTATTGGTCCTATTGATTCATGTGATTCTCTTTATGCACAAGATCACCAATTTGAAATTCATGAGGCTTGATCTTCTTGTTATAGCTTCTTCTAAGTCAATTTAGGTATGCTTGGAGGTGATTTCAAGTGTTGAGGTGTCATTCATCAAGAATCTCTAATTGAATCAAATGTGCAACCTGATATTCCTCATCATTGATAATATTTGTGAATTAGATGCATAAGGATGGGAGTTCCACTTCGAATGGAAAGATAGTCTCAACACCATAAATTAGGGAGTATGGAGTAGCATCGGTAGGGGTACAAATGCTTGTACAATAAGCCCAAAGGGTAGGATTAAGATGGAGGTGACAATTACAACTAGTTTTATTAACAACCTTTTTAAAAAAATTGAGTAAGGTTTTATCAGTTTTCTCTACTTGACTATTACCTTGTGGATAGTAGGGAGTAAACCAATGATATTGGATATGAAATTGTTCACAAAGATTACAAACATCTTGATTTATGAAGGGCCTACTATTGTCAATGATAATGGTGGATGAAATACAATAACAACAAATGATGTGATATAGGACATGAATTTTGAGATTTGGATGCTTGTGATAAAGGTCAGAGGGATAGCTTCGACCCACTTTGTGAAGAGTGGCGGTGACAATGAACTTGTGTCCATTGGATGAGGATGAGTGTATCTTATTGAAGACACCAAGACCCCTTTGAGAGAAGGGCCACAGTGAAGTGATGGGTTACAATGCTTGAGAGGGTGCATGTATTAAGTCTCCATGTAGATGACAAGGAAGACACTTCTTGACATACTCACAAGAATCATGTTCCATTGTGGGCCAATAATATCCTTTTGAAGAAGATTCTTTGCAAGGACTATACCACTAATATGAGCACCACAAATACCACTATGAACTTCTTACAATGAGAGGTTAGCTTCTTTTGTGTTTAGACATTACAGTAAAGAACCATCATAGCTTCAATAATATAATGTATGACCTAGGATGGTGTAGTAGGATGAGTGTTGGATGAATAATCTGCATTGATTACAAGTGAGATTAGGTGGCAAGGTGTTAACATGGAGGTAGGTCTAAATGTTATGAAACCAGGGGACTCAGGATTAATGATCTTGCACACCATTTCAGTATCAGGGTTTTCATATGCGAGGATAAGGAACTATTCCACTAGGAATTCACATTCATGGCTATCATGAGGCATTTTCAACAAGGATCTAATAGTAGTGATTGCATTTGCAAGCTTATTATAGAGATGCGTAATTTTTTCAAACTAGATATAAATAAAATACCTCTTGAATTAATCTACCACACGCTTGTAAGGAAGCAACATATCATGTCTCATTTGAAACTCATTGTTAACTTGTTTGATTATGAATTAGGAATCACCATAGACTTGTAGCTAATTGATATTCGATTGTACTGTATTCTCAACCCAGTGATTAAATCTTCATACTTTTCCATATTATTGAATACCTAAATTAATTTTATGGTTCTTTTTTCCTATAGTTACAAATATAAAATGACCCTACAAAAACTTACTTAAATATAATTATAACACTGTAGGGTTGACAAATACCCCCTACAGGTCAAAGATGTGATTCTCAAATGGTTAAGACATTGTGTTCTTACAATTTGAACATTTGTCCAAGTTTCAAATCCCCATGATGACATATCAAGGATATGAGCATATTTTGTAGTAGTATTCTTGTTATTGTAGTGTCCTTGTAGTTGATTGGCCAATTGGAAATGTAAGTCCTATGGTTGGACATGTTGGTCTCTAATGGATGGTTGTATGGGTCTCCATACCAAAACCTCCACTAATTAATCTAAAAAATACACATCCTAAAACATATTTAAAAGGATTTTGGTCACTTAGGTATGAGAACATCAAGTGACCTTTGAAGTCTAAAGAGAGTGATTTAGTGAGTAAAAAAGGAAGAATAGATATTTTATTTCATAAATCATTGAAAGTGACTATGAAAAGTACTCAAACCTCTCTTGAGTTCTTTGGGTTTAAACCACTTTACTAATTTTTTGGTTGGTTTTGTGATGTTTTGTTTCAATGGTGTTGGTTGTTTTGTGAGTTCTTGTCTTTTGTAGCCCTAGTGTTGCTTGTTGTCATTGATGTTTATTGGTTGCCTTGTCGGGCTTCATTGGTCTATCTATTATGGCTTATGTGCAAGGGTTTAGTCCCTTTCAAAAACCCACCTTTACCAATAATAACAAAAAAATATAATTTAAAACCCTACTTATATTTAATTTAATTGATTTTGGTTAATTGATTAGGGTAAGATGTCAGTATTGGCATGGTGTGATGGTTTAAAGGTGGTATTGTTGTTCTTGCCACCAAGGTTCAAATCTCGTTGGGGTGGTATTGTTGAATGGTTGTATTCCAGTTCATAGCTCTAGTTCAAAAACATTTACCCCTTGAACTAAAAAAAATATGATTAGGGTAAGATAATTAAGATTGCAATTAACATCTAATATTAAAATAAAAATTCAAGATAGATAGAGTTGCATACTTTGAACTAGTTCAATTGATATAACACTATGATAGAGACTTGCAATGTGAGTTTTAGAACTAAATCATTGATTAGATGACTAAGACAATAAAAACTAGAGATTTTGAGTGTATAGAATATAATTATAGCAATAATATTGTCCAAGGGTGTGATCCCATTCTCATTTCTATTATTTTATCTTAGTCATAATGTGCCTTTGGTACTTGTACAACTTGCTCATTTGATGGTATCTAAGAGAAACAAAATAGTGATGATGCTAAAGAGCACCACAGTGCTCTTGCTATACAAGGGTAGTTAGGAAGATAAAAAGAATAACAAGGAATGTATTTATATTGTACTTCAAACCAAGACATGTTAGGAACATTACTTCAAGAAGGTGAAGGATTTGAATCAAGATGTGAAGGGCCTAAGGATAAACTAAATAACAATAGTAAAAAAAGGTAAGACCAACATTATTGTATCTCAATATTCTAATACATTTCTTACACAATATTTAAAATGTTAGTTTATTATAGTTATTGGTTACACTCATAATATGAGTCCAAAAATGGTTTGTTACAACATATTGACAACACATATAATCATAGGGTCTATAATATAATAGATTATAGTTATAGTGTTGCTCTAGAAGATGCATGATTAAGGATTATATTTTATTATTTTTGTGGGGCAACCCACATTTTATTAAGGATTATATTTTATTATATATCAGGTGCACAATACTATGCTCTTTCTAGATCTATTCTCAAAATTTAATTTTACAGTTTTGTTGTCACAAAAAGTTGCACTTTTCAAATTAGGTCTTGTAGTCAAATTAGGTCAAATTAATTTTAGTCAATTGCTAAGGAACTAAAGGATTAGATCTAAGGTTGATTGACTCACCTCTAAGGTTAAAATTTAATCTAATCCTCTTCTTAATTTTCACCCTAATGTTCTTTGAAAAAAGATCAATTTTAGTGATCTAAGCATTAGACCTAAGATCCCTGTTTCAACAAAACATTTTGGTGAACTTGACATTTTGACATTACTGAGATCTTCTAATTTTTAGCATTTTTTTAGAACTGAAATAGTGAGAACATATTGTCAAAATTTTAGAAATCATATGCTTTTGTTTGCAAAAAAGTGTCTTTTCATTTGAAATAAAAGTGTCATTTTATTTTATTTTGTGCAAATTTTTGAAAAAGAAATTATAAATTAGTACTAAAATTTATTAGATCTATAAGAGAATTGCATAAATTTTTTGAAGCATTCCATAATTGGGTTAAAATAGCTTTCATTTTTGTAAGATTTTAAAACCCTAGTTCAGTACACTACATTACAATTTTTTAAAATTCATTAAAATAGTAGCAATTGTAGTTTTAGATCTAAACAAAAACATTGTCAAACATTAGTTACATGTCACTAGTATCTTGAAACCTAAAATTCCAAAAAAAGTTCCAAGCCAAACCAGGGTGCAGGGTACCCTTGTCTAGCTAAAATTGCTTCATATTTTAGGTGCAGATTGGTATAGTGTTGTCTTTTAGCAAATCAAGACTCAGATTTCTAGATCTATGTCTACAATAGGTTTGTAGGTCTATTTTTAATTCTAATTTGTATTAACAAGCACAAACATAATTCAAATTTAGAAATTAATGAATAATCTTGGAGAAAGTATAACAATCTAATCATGTTAGATCACTTTATACAAGTGCATTATATACCTATTAAGCCCTTTAGTCATGATGACTTTGATATGTCAAATGATTCCCTTGAGGAATTCATCTCACATAGATCATCCACTAAGGCTTATAACATTCCAATACACCAAAGAATAAATAATGCAATCACACCTCAACTTATCATTTCTCCACCCACAAAATAGCCTCAAATCCAAACCAAACTCGTGCTTCTCATAGGACCACCATCAAATAAAACAAAACCTTCAGGTCACATCTTAAGTTTTCCAAGGAAATTAACCCAATGTAACCATTCAAAAAATGTATTGTAGCAACAACATTATCATGTTGTTTCTCATACATATGACATGAGAAACAACAAACAACTAAAAAAAATGTAAGCCATTCCTTCGTTGATACCACTCCCAAAACCTATCTTACCTACTGCACCTCATTTACCTCAACATACTAGTAAATAGTATGATCTTGTGGAGAAACTTTGTGTTACTCTTGCTAAGATCTCTTTGTGGGATCTTGTTTATCATGGTATGCTGCTTCAAGATTCTCTACAAAAGATTGTTGTACCTTCTAGTGCACAACCAAATGATGTAGCAACTTTCCTTGAGGGTATGAATTTAACTAATCTGGACATTGTCTTTCATCAAAATGACTTACCCCTTTGGATATACAAAATAAAAATGATGCCTTGATGATAATGGTGGTTATGAATAAGAATGGATTAGACATACCCTTATTGATAATGGTTTGAGACTTAATGTTTGTACCATTCACCTTTTGGACAAAATTAGAACGGACAAAATTTTAATTCAACCATATGTTTTTTCTATCCATGGTTTTGATAATGTGGGAAGACAATCACTTGGACTGACAACATTACCAATTAAAGTTGACCTTGTTGTGTTACCCACTCATACCCATGTCATGCCTCATAATCTTTCATATACTCTTATCTTGGGCAGACCATGGATTCATGAGATGAGAGGAGTTCCTTCAATGCTTTATCATTCAACGAAATACACATATATAACAATAAGGTTTACATGATGAAAGTTGGTCCTAAGTTTGAAAACTATTTACAATTTAAAACCAACATGAAGCGATCCTTTAGCACATTTATCCCAACTTCAAAAGTGGAATCCCTTCAAGTTGAAAACAAATATGTCTATTTCACCTATAACGAAGTTATTATATGATGATTGGG
The DNA here is from genome assembly GCA_007258455.2 of Sequoia sempervirens. NCBI lineage: Eukaryota > Viridiplantae > Streptophyta > Pinopsida > Cupressales > Cupressaceae > Sequoia > Sequoia sempervirens. The sequence continues at coordinate 111,311,716 of VDFB02047230.1, forward strand.
GATCATTAGATTTCACACCTACAATCATGGGGGAGTATAATATTTCACCATCAAAATCAGAAAAAGAGAAAGAAGCTACAATGGTATCCACACAACCTATCATTGAATCATCTAAAGTATTTGATTTTCCAACTTCTAACAATGAGTAAAACACCAATTACACATTTGCATATGATGAAAGAAACAATGAAAAAACACCTTCATTGAAAGAAATGGAAGTCATTTATTGTAGAGGTTATAAGCTCCTAAAATATGTTGGATATAGTGGAAAGGGATGTGGTGTAGAGTAACAAGGTATCCATATCCCCATACAGATAAAAATGCAAGAAACAAGACATCTTGGTTATTATCCTTCAAAAGTTACAAAAGCATCAAAAAGACCCTCACTCAATGTCAACGCTATCATGCAAGATCCTCCCAAGACAACTCTAAATTAAGATCATCCTAGAATAATAGAAAATACATGCAATGATATATCATTAGATGTTTTTTTTTTCAAAAATGATGAATCCCTAGCAGAATTTTTGGGAATGTATGATACTTTTCCTAGCTATCATCATAATCATGCTTTTCCCTATTCTTTAAATGCTGAACAATACTTTGGGAAAGAAATTGAATTATTTGATCATAAATAAGATGTGTCTCAAACAATTCCTAAAATTTTAGAATGCAATGCATTACTTGTAAGAGATACCATAAATGTCCCAATGAACCCATCTAATAATGAAAATGTGATTCTAATTGGAATTTTTCTTGATGATGATGAACAAGAATATCATGCAATATTGTTGCATGATTTTCCTGAAATCTTTTCTTGGACTTATTCATATATGTTGAGTATATATCCTAAGATAGTCACACATAACATTGTTTTAGAAAATGATGCTAAACTTGTAAGACACAAGATTCATAAGATGAATTCTATGGTGGATTTACTGGTTAAGGTTGATATCGAAAATCTCTTACAAGTTGGTTTCCTCTGCTCTATTAATTATTCACCTTGAATATCTAATATTGTCATAGCAAAACCTAATAATCATATTTGAATGTGAACAAATTTTTGTGATCTTAACAAAGCATCTATGAAGGATTATTTTCCCCTTCTGAACATTGATATGATAGTGGATTCAACTACAATACATGCTCTATTATCATTTATGGATGGATTTTTGAGATTGTAGTGTCATAAAATTGCACCCCTTGAAATTTCACCTACACTTTTGTATCCAATTTAGTGTCCACTCCCTTACTATTTATGTAGGATCATTTTCTCCTCTTAGGATGCTCAAGTCCCCTTTTCAACAACTACCTTTTTATGTTAGCTTTGTGTCAAACCTTATGTTTTCCTTGTTCCCACCATTTTTCTAGCATGATTTGTCTTGACATGAGCATGCCACGTGGATATTCACATGTTGTGCTAGCGTACCATGATATTTCAATGTTTAGATGATCATTCTTGAATGTTTTTCCACGTGTCACCTATATTTATCGATGGTAATGGCTCAAGACACCTTATAATGGCTCAAAAACCTTCCTTTCTCTCCTCTTTTCTCTTTTAAATCCATCTTTTGATTTCATTTGGCTCTCTTAGTATTTTCTCACGTGATCTATCTCTCAAGCACTCATTCTCTCTCCCTCTCTTGGGAAGTCTTTCTCTCTCTCTCAAGCTTGCACAACTCTCTAGCTTTCTACAATACTCTCAAGCTCTTACAACATGTTCTATATCTCTCTTGGCTCTCACAACTATCTGTTTTACTCTTTCTCTCTTTGGCTTCCTCAAACCTTGCAGGTGATAACTTACATGTCTTACGTCTTTGATAATCTCAGGGTTTATCACATACCTTGTCTATGCATTTTATTGTCTCATCTATTTATCTTTCTGTCTATTTGGTTGTTTGTGGAGGTGGAAACATTGAAATAGGGGTTTGACTGAGGCAAGATCCTAAATAACCCCAACAATTTTCCTTGGTCTTATGTGTGCAAGTATTGGAGATAATCACTTGTTGGAGGCTTCATTGCTTGGTATGTTGTGAGTTCTTTCTTTCCCTTATTTCATTTCACCATCTTCATTTCATTTAATCTACATTTTACTTAGTTTACTTTATTTTTGTTTTGTTATACTCTGTTATTTCTTCACATTTCAAGAGCTCTCAACAATCAAATTGGTGGTAGTCACTTAAGCTATTTTTTATGATAGTCTTTATTTTTGATTCGTATGAGTTTCCAATGCATCACTGAGATGCAACTGCACCACATTTTTTCCTTGATCCATGCTATCATCCTTGGCCAAGATACCATCAGTCTATCCAAAAAACCTTTATGACCTACTCTTTTTATTCTAGGACTCTCACCCTTTTACCTCGTCACTTGAGCTTTGTTCTTTGAGGTAGTTGAGGACCATTTTCTACTTGAATACTCTTTCTTATCATGAGAATCAAGGGTAGAAAATTTCTTCCTCTACATTTTGGTGAAACCAATGTGAACACTCCTATTTAAGAAAAAAGGACAAATCCCAAAATTTTCCTTCAAGGGATATATGTCACCCTTCGGTCGCCTTGTCTATATCTCTATTTTAAAATTCACTTTCTATTTTCCTTCCTTCTATCCCTTTCCCATTTTTTTAACAAACTTCAATTATTTCTCTTGCAAGCATGTGAAAGGGATTTCTTTTTTATTTTCTTATTATTCTTTGTTGATCCCTCTCCTAAATTTCTTCTACTTATAAGGATATTTTGGAACAAGAGGATGAAATTATTGGCACATTTCTTAATGTTATTCTATCTTCTTTTCATTCCAATGCACTCTCTTCTAGAGATGATGCATTAGTGAATTATGAATCTCCTCTTCATTCCAATTCACTCCCTTCTAGAGATGATACATTAGTAAATGATGAATCTCCTCTCACATTTGATCCCCTACAAATCAATATTGAGAATATTTCTTCAAACAATTCTTCTAAAAGTCCTAATGAATTTGTAAATGTAATCATAGTATTTTCCTCTCCTCAAAGGCCTAAGAGACCAATCATTTATGTTAATCTAGCTAGTCCTTATCCTAAAAGGATTTGTTCTATTCATGGTGATATATTCATATTGATTCTCTAGATCTTTACACAAAATTCATGCAATCTAAGGATCCCTCTTGTAGAGTGATAGCCCATATTTATAATACTAGAAGGAATTAGAAAAATATTGATCAACCTACTTCTTTACCACATTCTCAACCAAGCCTTCCTCAAGCACCTAGACATATAGCAAAGTGACCGAGTGAGTATGATCTTGTCGAGTAACTTCGTGTTACTCCCGCCAAGATCTCACTTTGGGATTTTCTTCAGACTACTCCAATTTACTAGGGTATGCTTTAGGAAGCCTTGAAAAATATTCTCTTGCCTTCTTCCACTAGGCCGATGGATGTTAATGTGTTGATAAATCACATTTGCATGAATTCACTAAATATTACATTCTATCCACAAGAACTCCCACCTCTAAAAGTACAAAAGTAAGTGGATCCATTAATGGTAATATTCAACATCAATAGCATTGGTATTACATGTGCTCTCGTTGATACCTTTTTGACTCTTAATGTATGTAGCATTGAATTGTTACTTAAAATTAAAATTGATTCAACCTCTCTTTGCTACTTCTTCCTTGGATATTTGTGGACTCGATAATGTCAATCAACAAGCCTTAGGCATGATAATATTTCCTTTAAGGTTGGGACCCATTACCATACCCACCCTAGTATATGTTATATCAAGAAAATTACCAAATAATATTCTTCTTGGTAAACCATGGATTCATGTTATGGGTTTAGTCTCATCTACCTTGCATAGATCCACCAAATTCATTCATAATAATCAAGTAGTCACAATCAAGGCTAACCTTGATGTCATACATTTATGTGAGATAGCAGTTTCTTTTCAAGCTTCTATTACACCTATTAAAAATCTTGTACCCTCATTATCTTCTAATTTATTGACATCTACTCAAGTAGCACCTATTAGAAAGGATACTCTTGAGACATATTTCCTTGAAGAAGATCCTCCTGACACAAGAAATATTGAGTCTACTCCTACTTCTCAAGAAAATACATGGCCCGGTGATGATCAGGGTTCCTTATACTTTACAACATCCTTCATTGGGGAATATAAAGTCAACCTGATCCACTTAGACATCTTGACAATATCATTCACAGTTGCTATCAAAGAAGGTTATTCTTTTGTATGGCAGGACAATGTGAATTAAAATTGTAATATCCTTAATTTTGATCCTCCCATTATGAGGAGTTGCAATCACATTATGGATTTGGATTTAATATTCTTTCAAAGAATGGGTACATAGGAAATGGTCTTGGGCACATGGAACAAGGAGAACTAAGGTCCCTTTGGAACTGATAACTCTCTCTTTTACAAGGGGTTTATGTTGCAAGCCTCCTCATTTGTCTCCATCCCCTCCTTAATTTTATACTATCCTTTTGTCTTCTTCTTGTGAGTATTCAAACTTTTATTCACAAGAGAAAGGGTTGCTTTTGGGTTGATGCAAGAAGTTGGGTCCACAGAAAGCTCAAAAAGTGGAAGTGTTTTTGCTGTTTTTCAGAATTTGTTGCACTTGGACTGAAAATTTGAGGCACTTACACAATGAATATTTAAAAAATTAAATAAAATGAAAGTTGTCATTTTGAATCTAGTTTCCAAATATGCAATTTATTCAAATACCCAGATGATAGAAATTAAATTTTGATAGGGATTTATAAAAACCACTTTTTAAAAGTCATTTTTTTACCATACCATGCACATGTACAGACACCACTTTTTGACCCAAATAAAATTATTTTGCTAAGTCCTTTTGGGGAAAGAGAGCTAACAACATGAATATTGATGCAAATATTTTTTTGTATTTTTTTTTAATATTTTTTTAATTGAATTTTTATTGGCGTGAATTGTTTTTTTTAAATCAACTTGTGCAGACAACATAATTGGACTTAAACTAAACATTTTTTGATTTTTTTTTTAAATATGTAGAGAATTGTCGGAGTATTGATGCCATAAATTTTTTTTACAAGAAACTTAACCAAAAAAAAGTTATTAAAAAAAAAAAGAGTCTAATATTTTAAGTTTAAGGACTATTTTGCTTAGAAATTAGTTAAAAAATAACAAATATAATCCAATCTTAATAAAAATTATATATTTGGAAAATAGACATCATGTTCTCTAATGGGTTTTAATTTCATAAATTGATTCAAAAAAAATTCCATCAGTCATATTGCCAAAGTTGTGCATTCTTCTTGTATCTACCTTAGGTTTTTAGTTGTAGGTCAAAGACTAAGGGTTAGGTTGCCAAGCCTTTCCCAAGCATAAAACCAAGGCTGCATGTGGGTTGGAGATTCAAAATTTTAATAACCTATACGTGTTATTAAAACGCATACGTGTTATTTAAATAGAACATGTACACGTTATATAACATGTACGTGTTATATAATGTGTACACATTATCTATTTACCCGTTGGGTAAAGGGAATGCATATGCATTATATAATATGTATGCATTCCTAATATAGAATGTGTACACATTTTATAACGTGTACACGTTTCTTATTTAGCCATTTTTCCCAATTTGGAAAATACTGATAGAGCATGTTTTTTTTGCAACATTCATTTCCTGCGGTACAGTCTTAAAGCGCCATTTTCTACATTTTTTACTGTAATGTTGTCTTGTACAATCTCTTAATAGGGTATATTCTATTCAAATTGTTGGAAGAAACAAGTGTAGGGTGAAGTTTCTAAAGTTCAATCAAGTACAAGAATATTTGGAAAAAGAGAATTTTTGGATGTATTCATGATGTTTTTGTACTTCAAAGCTTATAGAAGAAAGGATCTTCATACTGCATAGTTTTATTTGAATATTTGAAGGAGAAGGAAATTTGAAAATAGGTTAAGAATCATTTTTTTTTATCAAAGAGGGTTTGGTAACCATGGCATCAAAGCAAAGGCAAAAAAATGTAGAAATTTAATGGCACCCGAAGAAATTCAAGCAAATAAAGAAATGGAGGCACAAAGAAAAAGGGATAGAAGAGAAAGGGTTTGTCAAATGAAAAAATTGGAAGCATCTAGTTCCATGAATGTTGAAGAGGAAACCATGAAGGATGAGATGAATGTAGATGATACAAATGTGGAGATGGTGAATATGGAAGAAAATGCAATTATGGAGACAAACTGAACTATTCTTTCAACTTCAACTTTGAATGAAATGGAAATAGCACCTATGCAAACAACTAAGTATGTCTTCAAATCCACCTCCCAATGATATGGAAAATGCACCTATTCAAAAAAATTATCCAAGTATGTCTTCAAACCCAAGTCTTAATAATATTGATCTTAGTTATTTAGAGGAAGTTGGATACACCATTGACGATATCAATAATTCTAGGGTTGAAATAATTCAAAAACAAAAAAATGATGAAATATCTTATAAGAATGCAAATGAGAATGAAATCCCTCATATTGATGAGAATGAGAATGAGAATGAAATCCCTTTTATGTTTGAAAATGAAAATGAAACCCCTTGCGTGAATGAAAATGAAACCCCTTGTATGGATGAATATGAAAATGTTATTTTTTTACAATTGAAAAAGATGTGCTAGATAACCTTCCTAGTAAAGTTTCTTGGAGACAAATGAGAAATTATGGAAATAGAATATATAGAATTTTTTTTATAGAAAGAAATCAGGATTTCAATGTCAACTCATGGTGCAATTGATGAGAATATTGAAAATGAGAAAAGTGATGAAAAAATTAGGCACTTTTGTAAAACTAAAAGAGAAAGATGATTTAGTAGAGCAAGTCATATCTAGTGTTGCTAATTCTATTGATTTTATAGGCAAGAAAAGTAGATATAAGGATAAGAATGCAACTCGTTGTGCAATAACAACTGCTCTAGTTAATAAAGAAACTTCAAATAAAAGAATGTTAAGATTAGTAAATGTATAAAAGTAAATCCTAAAACTTTGATAAGAGATGCTAAAAGAAGAGAAAGTATTGAAAAGGATCCAATTAATCAATGTTGGACTTTTAGTGGTAGACTCCCAAGATCAGACATGAAATTAACTAATGAAATCAAATCTTTAATAAAAAAAATTGGCATGATAATACAAGAGAATCACCTAACATTAGAGATGTCTTAAAATTAAGGGCGGGTTCCAAAATTCATGAACCTCATCCAAAGCATCTCTTAGATATGACTCAAATTGAATTATATAAACAAAAATTAGATGATTCAATATTACCATTTAATATTAGCATAAGTCAAAAATCATTCAAAAAGTGTAAACCTTGGTATGTTATAATTAATAAACAATGAATCTCTTGTTGTTATAAGATTCATGTACAATTTTGTTATTATTATGATATTTTTCGATATATATGATGTATTTTGCATGTTAACCAAATTATGTAGGACATTTGTGGTATTAATATGCCACCTGAAACAATCAAATATTTTATAGTAGGTTTGTTTTGTGAACCCTCTAATGGAAACTTATTTTATTTAAAAGCATGTATTTCTGGAGAATGTGATAGATGTGGTAACTTTCCATTGTTAAGAGAATGTATGCATGAAAGTAATTTAGATGAATTTGGACAACAATTAGTGGATGTAAACAAATTTCAAAATGTTGAGTATTCTTTAAAAGATGGAAAAATTGGAAAACATTGTGAGCTAATTGTGGAAAAACTTAGTGTGCATGCATTTATTAAAGAATTTAAAGATAATATTGTACCTAAATATGTTAAACACTCTCAGTATGCTCATTAGATTGATAATCAATTTTTTTTATGTAAAAGTACATTCCCAGTTGGAACTATATTGTTAGTTGTTGATTTTTCTAAAAATTATACTCTTGCTCCACAAGAAGAAATTCAATCACAATATTATAATTCAGTGCAAGTAGCTATATTTATTCATATTGTTTATATACATGCAGATGATAATAGAGAAGATAATAGAATTTTTTTGAGAGAGTACCATTTTTATGTAAGTGATAATTGATTACATTCATCTGAGTTTGTTCAATATTGTTTTAATATATTTTATAAAAATTTAAAAGAGAGGAATTCAAATGAGAGAACATCTCATATTGTCAGATAATTGCACGGGTCAATTCAAGAATGCTAGAATGTTTTATTGGTTATGTAGAGTTCATAAGGAAAATAATATCCAGCACATGTGGACTTTTTTTGAAGCTGGACATGGTAAAGGAGAACACGATGGAGCAAGTGCATGTGTGAAAAGAGCTATTGCTAGAGAGAAACTAAAATTTAAGGATGTTGCAAAATTCAGAGATGCACATGCAATTGTAGATTGGTGCAATACCAAGTTATCTACAATAACATGTGAGAGCTCAATAATTCGACACTTCTTTTGGTTAGTTGAAGAAAATGATATTTTTTCTTGACAAGATTGTGAAACAATTAATGGATCTACAAAATGGCATTTATTTAAGAGTTTGAATGCACACACATGGACAATATGGACAAGGGAGCTTGCATGATTTTGTAAAAAAATTATTGCAGGTGATTGGGAGGTGTGTGAAAATACGGAATGGGTCAAACAATGGCGACAAAGAGCCTTAACACCTAGATCGACATCTGTTCAACATGGAACAACAATTGAAGATAATATAGTGTTTGTATCAGATGATTATGATCATTTTTGGATCTTGTACAAGAATGTACATTAAATTGAATTGAATTTTATATGTATGTATGTTTATATGTGAATTAAATATAAGTAACTCTTTATTGAATTTTTTATTTATTTTTGTAGGACATGTGTATGTTGTTGTTGCACTTGAGGGGATTGAAGAGGAGATGGAGTATTGGTTGGCTAGATGTGTTGAGAGAAAACATAAGTTGGTACATCCTAGAGTGGATGATGAAAAATTTGAGAATCCAATTGGTTCGGTGGTTGTTGTTGGAACCTAGCTTCGAAAATATTTGATAAGAAAGAATGGCTTGCCTGCATTTGAAGATTATAAGAGACATAAGAATATTATACATTATTCACATTTGATTTTGGCAACCAATATAAAACTAGTTAGATATCAAGGGAGGCCTACTAATAAAGTGTTATGGACACTTTCAATGGATGATCATGAGACAATCATAGATGCATTACAAAAAAGAGAGGATGTAGATGGTACAACAAAGTAAATAAATATTGGTAAGTATATAGTTGTATATATATTTAATTGATAGTCGATATGTAGTTAAAAATTTATCATGTATACATGTCTATATATATATATATTTGTCTTTAGTCATTTCCTAATTAAAGTTTGATATCATTTTTTGTTTTAGGTCTCCCAAAACTAGATGCATTACAAAAAAGAGAGGACACGCATATATATTACAATGGAATTTGAATCTAGAGACAAGTAACTATATATAGTTCTAGATACATTTAATTGATAGTATAAATATAAAACTAAATAATTCAATTTCATTTTATAAAAAAATTATAATTGATTTCATATCCCCTTAATCCATTCTCTTAGGACCCCTTAATCCATCCTCTTATGTACCATTAATCCATCCTCTTGCATCACCTTAAGTCTCTCTATTAATTCCCCTTAAGCCATCCTCTTAGGACCCCTTAATCCACATCCTTGTAGATCTACCGTCAAGCCATCCTCTTGCATCCCCTTAAGTCACTCTCTCAACACCCCTTAAGCCATCCTCTTAGGACCCTTTAAACCATATCCTCATATATCTACCCTTAATCCATCCACTTGTATCCCCTTAATTCTCTCTATTAATTCCTCTTAAACCATCCCCTTAGGACCCCTTAATCCATATCCTCATATATCTACCCTTAATCCATCCACTTGCATCCCCTTAAGTCACTCTCTCAACACCCCTTAATCCATCCTCTTACGACCCATTAATCCTTATCCTCATATATCTACCATTAATACATCCTCTTGCATCCTCTTAAGTCTCTTTATTAATTCCCCTTAAGCCATCCTCTTAGGACCCCTTCACCATTTTCCTCATATATCTACCCTTAATCCATCCTCTTGCATCCCCTTAAGTCTCTCTATCCATTCCCCTTAAGCCATCGCCTTAGGACCCCTTAATCCATATCCTTATATATCTACCCTTGATCCATCCTCTTTCATCCCCTTAAGTCACTCTCTCAACTCCCCTTAAGCCATCCTCTTAGGACTCCTTAAGCCATATCTTTGTATCTACCCTTAATCCATCGTCTTTCATCTCCTTAATTCATCTCCTAGGATTTAGGTCTTAGGGTTAAGGGTTTAGGATCTTCATATCCTATGGTTCATGATATGATTAGAATAAAAAAATTATATGGGTTAAGGGTTTAGGGTTCATCTCCTAGGCTTTAGATCCTAAGGTTAAGGGTTTAGGATCTTCACATCCTAGGTTTCATGAGATGCTTAGAATAACAAATCTATATGGGTTTAGGGTTTAGGGTTCATCTCCTAGGCTTTAGATCATAGGGTTAAGGGTTTAGGATATTCATATCCTAGGGTTCATGAGATGCTTAGAATAATAAATATATATGGGAAAAGGGTTTAGGGTTCATTTGCTAATATTTAGGTCTTAGGGTTAAGGGTTTAGGATCTTCATATCCTAGGGTTCATGAGATTCTTATAATAACAAATCCAAATGGGTTTTAAGGTTTTAGGGTCCATCTCCTAGGATTTAGATACTAGGGTTAAGGGTTTAGGATCTTCATATCCTAGGGTTCATGAGATGCTTAGAATAACAAATTTATAAAGGGTTTATGGTTCATATCCTAGGTTTTAGGTATTAGGGTTAAGGGATTAGGATCTTCATATCCTAGGGTTCATGAGATGTTTAGAATAACAAATCCATATTGGTTTTAAGGGTTTATGGTTCATATCCTAGTCTTTAGATCCTAGGGTTAATGGTTTAGAATATTCACATCCTAGAGTTCATGAGATGCTTATAATAACAAATATATATGGGTTAAGGGTTTAGGGTTCATCTCCTAGGATTTAGGTCTTAGGGTTTAAGGTTTATAGTTTCTAGGTTTCATGAGATGCTTAGAATAACAAATCTATATGGGTAAATGGTTTAGGGTTCATTTTCTAGGCTTTAGGTCTTATGGTTTAAGGTTTAAGGTTTATAGGGTTCATGAGATGCTTAGAATAACAAATCTATATGGGTTTAAAGGGTTTAGGGTTCATCTACTAGACTTTAGGTCCTATGGTTTAGGGTTTAGGGTCTCTAAGGTTCATGAGATTCTTAGAATAACAAATCTATATGGGTTAATGGTTAGGGTTCATCTCCTAGGCTTTAGGTCCTATGATTTAGGATTTATGGTTTTTAGGATTCATGAGATGATTAAAATAACAAATCTATATGAGTTTTAAGGGTTTAGGGTTCATCTCCTCGGCTTTAGGTCCTATGGTTTAGGGTTTATGGTTTTGAGGGTTCATGAGATGCTTAATCCCTTTAAGTCATCCCTTTAATTCATTCTCTCAACTCCCCTTAATCCACCATATTTCATCCCTTAATTCACTCTATATGGGTTAAGGATTTAGGGTTCATCTGCTAGGCTTTATGTCCTATGGTTTAAGGTTTAGGGTTTCTAGGGTTCATAAGATGCTTAGAATAACAAATCTATATGGGTTAATGGTTTAGGGTTCATCTCCTAGGATTTAGGTCCTATGGTTTAGGGTTTCTAGGGTTAATGAGATGCTTAGAATAACAAATCTATATGGGCTAATGGTTTAGGGTTCATATCCTAGGATTTAGGTCCTATAGTTTAGGGTTTAGAGTTTCTAGGTTTCATGAGATGCTTAGAATAATAAATCTATATGGGTTTTAAGGGTTTAGGGTTCATCTCCTTGGATTTAGGTCCTACGGTTTAGGGTTTAGAGTTTCTAGGGTTCATGAGATGCTTAATCCCTTTAAGTCATCCCTTTAAGTCATTCTCTCAACTCTACTTAATCAACCATCTTGCATCCCTTAAGTCACTATATATGGGTTAAGGGTTTAGGGTTCATCTGTTAAGCTTTAGGTCCTATGTTTTAAGGTTTAGGGTTTCTAGAGTTCATAAGATGCTTAGAATAACAAATCTATATGTGTTAATGGTTTAGGGTTCATCTCCTAGGCTTTAGGTCCTATGGTTTAGGGTTTAGGGTTTAGGCTTTCTAGGGTTCATGATATGCTTAGAATAACAAATCTATATGGGTTAATGGTTTAGGATTCATCTCCTAGGCTTTAGGTTCTATGGTTTAGGGTTTAGGGTTTCTATGGTTCATTAGATGCTTAGAATAAAAAATCTACATGGGTTTTAAGGGTTTAGGGTTCATCTCCTAGGTTTTAGGTCCTATGTTTTAGAGTTCATCCCCTTAAACCATCCTCTTAAAGGACCCTTAATTCATATCCTCTTACATCCCATTAATCCACCCTCTTGGATCCCTTAATTCACTCTCATAATCCCTCTTAATCCATCCTCTTCAGAACCGTTAAGCCATATCCTAGGGTTCATGACATGCATCCCCTTAATCCACCCTCTTCAATCCCTTTAAGTCATTTTCTTAACTCCCCTTAATCCACCCTCTTGCATCCCTTTAAGTAATTCTATTAACTCCACTTAATCCACCCTCTTGCATCCCCTTAAGTCATTTTCTTAACTCCCCTTAATCCACCCTCTTGCATCCCTTTAAGTAATTCTATTAACTCCACTTAATCCACCCTCTTGCATCCCCTTAAGTCATTCTCTTAACTCCCCTTAAGGTATTCTCTTAGGAACCCTTAATCTATATCCTCTTAGGTCCCCTTAATCCATCCTATGGAAAATATCACTTGAATTCATAAGGAATTTATAAGATCAAATTTTATAACTTTTACTATATATTGTTCTTTTGTCACATGAATTATTTAGTTAAATGAATCATAAAAACTATAGTTACTTTACTTATATTAATTATTTTTGCAGGTTCTCATCAAGTTAGTGTACCATGTGATTGTCACTGTAATAATTTTTTTATCAAGAGACTATGTAAATATCAATTTGTGGTCTTGACCTAAATGTTGACAAGCTTTAATTGTATCTACATGCACATATATGTTTCATCATGTTATATAGTTGTATTAAACATCAATATACATTATATATGTTTGTTCAATGTATGAACTTCAATGAACTTATTAGTCACTTTTTAAATATCTTGTTCCAATTTTATCTTATACAAATCATGTCTTGTATTTACCACATTTTATATAATTATTTAATTGTATAGATTATACATTTTATACATACAAGGAGATAGATTTTTGTTCATTGATTCAAATATTTGCTAGAATTGGAAAATAGTTAAAATTACTTGTCCTTAATTTTTATTATGAATATGATCTAAACTATTTAAGGAATTTTTTAATTTATCACCTAACCATGTGATAAATTATTAAAATTTAGGTTAATCATTTTAAGACATGTCTAAACTTAATTCAATAATGCCAACATGTAAATGTATATGAAATTTGATTCTAGATAAGAATTTATATAGTGCATATTACTTGAAAATTAGATAAAATATATATACATACATGAGTGCATATAATCATCAAAATGAACATAACATGATCATAATTGAGTGCATATATAATTATCATATTAAATTCAACTGATATAGATAAACACAAACATGATCATATTAATTGATATAATGTATGTGAAATGGTCCATGAAATAACATGTTCAAAATGTATATGTCAAGTCCAACATATATATATATATAAATAAAACTAGAGATCTATAGTCCATAAAATTTTAAACCATCTAACTATCAGGGTGATCAGTAAAATCAAGTCTCCTCTTTGCTCCACATGGACTAGATGTACTCGTATCATGTTGTAAAAGAGTACAAGAAACTTGAAATTAGATTTAAATTTTTGATTATATGGGAAAATCGGGTTTTGAAGGGACCCAAAACCCTTTACAACTTAAGGTACAAAATGTTGCTCAAGAGATACTTTAGAAAAACACTAGTAGTAGCCCAAAACCAAAAACATCAAAATGTTGCTTGAAAGATAAAACAATGAGCTATCAACAACACCCAACAACAAAAAAATGACAAAACAACATGAAAGAAACCGAGACCCAATAGTAGAAAAACACACAACAAATAGACAAATAAACAAAAATAACACTATTTCAAATTTCTTAAGGTGTTGGCCACCTCAAGCTCTTGGCTTCTATGCATTTCAATCATGTCCAACAACTCATTTTTCTCAACTTCAAAGGACTTCTTCCAATCAGTAGACCCTCTAGCAGCAGGGTCTTTACCATCATCTTTCGTACTGTTTTTCTCTTTACCTTTGCCTGGGTGTTCCTTCTCCATTAACTCAAAAAAATATAGTTGGTCCTTCTTGAGCTCACTAATTTTATGAAACGGAACTTCCAAAGAGTCTGCACTATTCTTTAAAGTTATTTTAAAGAAATTTTGATATAACTTAACATATAAACTTGAAAATATAAATTTGATAAAAATAAATTTAATTAAATATCTAGTAAATATAGTAAAAATGAATTTTAGTATGCATAAATTACCATATGATCATGTGAATCTACTGGCACATTTTGTTCAATGGGTAGCATAACTGTCAATTGAGAAGGTCAAAATGCTTGATCTACTATATCTTGCATATTCATATAAAGCAAACAATATATTAGAACCTTGAATATATATATTTAAAATGTCCCTAAAAATTTTATATGAGATTTAGTAAAGTTTACAACCTTGAATGATACGACCTCATGATCACGCACTTGATATTTCCCATGCACAAATGTCAATGATGTCTTAGCCGCGTGGGTATCACATGAAATCCCTGCATATAGATACAACAATGTATAGATCATTTGTACATGTGTACAAATTCAAATTAAATTATATCTATGATGTGTATTTAATTTAAACTTAACAAACTTTTGAAAGCACACACCTAAGTTGATGATGACTCAGGAGCACTCACCACAACTTGTGGTTGGTTGGTACTCGGTATCACATGACCTCCCTACATCTAGATACAATATATCATTTCACACATGTGTACAAATTCAAATTAAATTAGATATGTCCACATAAATTAAAAGATATATTGGCTTGTACCTAACGAAAAGGTGAGCTCAAATCTACAACACTCAAAATATAAACATGATCATATTGAGATTCAAGCATTAATCGATCACACATCTACACCAAACACTTCTTGAATTAATATTATATTATATATATATGATGTTATTATTTACATGAATTTTTCATATTTCAAATAAATTATTTAAATATTCCTAAGTTCAAAAGATGAGCATACCTATGTAGGATGATCCTCAGAATATAGTAAATCCATATATGAATCCATCCTAGATACATGTGGGTCACCTAAAGTAGATGCCTGAGTATGCCCATAGCGTAAGCCTCCATGCTCTTTATTGCCCACTTCAGCCGCCACATGTGTAGTCTAATGAGTGAGATGTCCTAAAAGAGAACTCAATGCTCCTAATGTTGACAACATTATCTATTGTTGAAATGTAGTGGGAACACCAGGAGAAGGAGCAACAACAGGATCAATCGGAGCATGTCACTGAGGATCGACACATGCTCCTAATATATGTTGGGGCATGCTATGCCTAGCCCCCTGAAATGACCTCATATCAAAATAGTTGGGTTTTAAACCCAACTCAAACTCAACCCATAAATTTCTCAAAAAGTATAGGGGCATCTCACAATTTCCATGTGGTGGAGTATCAAACACTATCCACCATCTATCCCAAAAATTTGTAGCTATCTGCGGGTGCCTACACCATTTAATTGAAATTCATTTTGTGGTGGGTGGAATTGACCTTCGTTTGTTTAGGGGATAAAAAAGTGTTGGAAAATGGCTTGTTTGGTAATTTTAAGGTCATGAATTTCTTTATAGGACAATCCATCTATATAGAATTGTATCCTCTCTTCTCTCCATTGATGGAACCTATCTAGGTATGCATCAATAGATTGAAGAAAATCGACAATAGTTTGCATCGAAGATGAAAACCGTGCAAGATGGGGGAATATTAGGCTCATTTTTTTATCAAATATATATTTTCCTGAACCACATTAAGGATTTCTCTAATGCTCTCTCTTAATTGAGCCTAATCTACTATAGGGTGTGGGGGGTTATGAGGTGGAGAGTGTGGAGAGTGTGGAGGTGTGGGGTTTTGTTGTGGTGGTGGATCTAGATGTATGGAATATTCAGCTTGTGCATTAGGTATAAAATCCTCTATGTTAAATTCAGACTCCATGTGAACAATGAAATGGAAATTGCATGTTAACAATTAAAATATATATATTTACAAACTAATTAAATAATGTACACAATTTGAAAGTTATAAATGACATTGAACGTGCACAAATTCAAAATACATTTCATTTGAACACATTCAATATATAACATTAAAAAATTTGTAACATGAAAATCCATAGCATGTTCATTAAATTATACAACTAAAGTCACGTACATGTACCCTTGATTAAATTCGAGCACTTTATCTTAAATTTTGATTTCAACACAATGGCCTAATTTAAAATCTTTAAATAATAATATCAAGGTCCTACTTCATTGATTTGACAAGTGGAAAAATTATAAATGTATTAAGTATAATTTAATGAGCTACTTGATCATAATTTATTGTTGGCATTTCATTATTGTGTGATTTTGGGAAGGTGATATTTTGGTTTAATTTCTAACTAAATTTCTAGAGTTGTTTTGCTTAACTAGCCTATATTTCCTTACTAGTTTAAGAAGATAATCATGGCTATTTCAAACATTTCTCAGGTTTTGTTATTATATATTTGATAGACATATTTATAAGTCTCAAACATTGTCACTTTTGAAATTTTTAAGTATTAGGTCCACGAAGAGGAATATATAAAATTATAAATTGTCCATTCCTTTTCATTGTCTAATATAGACCATGAACCTTGAAATTTTATTGCAATAAATATGATTTTGAGAATTAGAGCCAACAAGCATATTCATATAAAATTTATTTTATGATAGAGAGTTTAATTTTATTAAATCATGTATATTCAATTGGTTTTGTGTTGACTTCTAGTAACCATA
>VDFB02047230.1:111328973-111410555 GCA_007258455.2 Sequoia sempervirens
AGAGAAGAGTTGTTTTAGAGCCTTCATAAAGGGACTCATATGCCTTCTCAAGTACAAGTAAATCATGAACATCATCAAAGTCATCTTGATCATCATGATCAGCTCTGTCACTAAATATGTCATGGATCAATGTATTTGTACCATCATCTTCAACTATGTTTTCTAACACATGATCATCTTCTTTCATAGGATCATTAACTTCATCTTCGATATTCACAACTCCATGTTCATCCGCTTGCAAAACCACATTCTCCGGGCTGTGATAATCCATATCATCTACCCTAGGGCGCCCCACCTTTATAATAATGATAGACACAAATAAACCATGATCATGATCAAGTGATTATATATATATAATGTTAAAACAATATAAACATTTACAAATTCAATCAATATAAACACATATAATGAACAACTTACCAATGGACGATAATCATCCCCCCATCACCCTTTCTTTTCAATCTAGCCCACAATCTATCAATTGTCTCTTCATTTTGTTCTGGATTAATATTATCTGACATGATTTTTCTTTACCAAGTTTGACTATTTAGATCTTCAAAAAATATCAAACTCACACTCCAATAATTTTTATTAATAGAAAGGTAACATAATCTAATAATTCTGATATTTTACACCAAATTTTTTTGGCATGCAAC
Organism: Sequoia sempervirens; assembly: GCA_007258455.2. Lineage (NCBI taxonomy): Eukaryota > Viridiplantae > Streptophyta > Pinopsida > Cupressales > Cupressaceae > Sequoia > Sequoia sempervirens. The sequence goes on from VDFB02047230.1 coordinate 111,329,630, forward strand.
CACCCCTGCAAAAAAGAAGATAGTCTAAAGTTAATGACCCCAAAAAACACTTTACAATGCTAATTCCAAAACTTATTAAATTATGATTTTACTATGATTTCCAACCGTTAATACTCCTAAAATCAGAATATTGAACTTGATCACAAAATTCCTACAACAATGGAGGTAGCAAGCTAGTAAGAACAAGTGACCCATTCCTAAGGAGCAACAAGTCAGAATCATCATTGCTAATGTCAATACAGATTTATCCTTTTAGTTAAAGATGCAATGTGTCACTTCTTATGACGAGCTTATCCCTAGGTCCCTCAACATTGAGAGAGCCCTAATAAAAAACAATAGAAGTATTGGTAAGAGCATGATTAGGGTACAAACCCTAGGCCTCCGTAGAAACATAAACAATAACTATAGTGGATTAGTGAGGTTGCAATACTAGAAAGATTGAGACATTGTAGGTAATAACAAAATCTTGCAATCTAAAGATTGTAGCCAATAACAAGCACACTATGTAGCTTAGTGACATTTATGTCTAATCTGGTAAGAAGAATGGCAGTCACTTGAGATGTGATTGTCAAAAAGAAGCTGAGTAGTGACAAGATAATAAAGCTCAAACATTGCATAGTAAAGTGGAGATTTTAATAGTGAGTTTCCTTACCCCCTTGCTGACCTTAGGGTTTTCAAAAATGCTTTTGGTGAGTGTTTAGAACAAGAACCAAATGTCTAATCGAGGGAATAATTTGTCCAAATGAAGTAATAGTGGTAATCATGGGTTCAATGTTTCTTCTTAGCCATTAATGTATAATGGAGGTAGTGGATTGCATGTTTGAGCAGTGTTTTGAGACTCATCAAAGATGGGAGAATAGTGAATAATACCTTGTGGACTGTGAAGTAGTGTCAATAAGGTTGAAGGATCTTAAGAACTACAATACCATGAAACAATGAGTCCCTGTAGTAAGTAGGCAGTCTATATGGCATAGTTTGATTTTATAGAAGGATGCTCATGAAAGGAATCTTCAAGTGATAGTGAGTGAGCTGTTTGAGATTACTGACTAAGGTGTAATGCAGTCTTAAAGGAGATTAGCAAGCATTAAATGTGCAAGAAAATGAGATAGGTACACAACAAACAATTCACAATGTTATCTTGCATAATGCCTTGAGTTTGAAGACAAAAATTTCATTGTATCTTCATGATGAAAGTGGTGAGATTAATGGTCAATCACTGGCAACCATGATTTTAAAACATGTTATTGTGCTTATGGAGGCAGCATTTTAAGCAAGGCGGTGAGTGGTGGTTTGGAACAATGGCAGGTATGAAGGACTTGCTTTATATGCATACTATGCAGTCTAGCTTAAGACAACGTTCTTAGAAGAGATTGAAGGTGGATTATGGAACTCAAGGGTTACCATGAAAAGGATTAAAGCAAAGACTGAGATCTATTTAAAAGCCACGGTCATGAAGATATTAAAGATGTCACATACAAAAACCTAGTAGCTGGAGTAATGAATACAGTGCCAAAGAGGATAGTGTGCAGGGCAGATTTAGGAGATCTCCACATTATCTAATTACAGGGAAATACATCATTTATTTATTTTTTTAATTAAAAGAAATCATTCTAAACCCTATATATGATACATTGATACTTCAAAAGCCTCTGAAAGAATTTGAGATTATGCAAATATATGTCAAGTAACATTCATAAGGTTTAGAAAATCTTGATCACTCTCTATAATAGCCCATTAAACATGGGTTGTGCTTGAATGCACTACATAATTGATATAACACAACCACTCTGCATATCAACCAGAGTTATAGGCTCTTTATTGCAGCAAGAGGTAATCACTCTTCGATCATGCTATAATTACATCCTAACCTGTTAAACTTGAGACAACCTGAATGCACCCAATGATGATTCACACCTACATTATACAACCTGAATTAACTACATTATATGAGTGCCTCCATTTCTATCACAACATAGCCACATTAAACTTGGGTCACACATGAATGCATCATGTATTTTATAGCACAACATTGCCACACTTGATCCAATAGAGTTATGGATCACATAATTACAGTCACAAGAATCTGTTCCTCGGTTGTGACCTTATGGTGATTCCACACAACAAAATCTGGACATGAAATTCTCAAAACCCTTAACCTCTAAAAATGAAACGATGAGATGTTGCTTTAAAATATGATTTTCAAACCTGGAACTACAAATCTGACTTCACAACTGAATTCTGCAAAAAGAAAATGACTACCCTCAAGCTGGTGATATCTTCTTGAATTTTTTCTAATTTTTCCCAAGAAAATCGTCCTTAGTTCTCCACAAACTATCTCAAGTAGAGCAAAACACTGTCGCAATAAATCAGGCACGAACTCACTTTTCTTTATGTCGGCCACAATTTGATTTTTTTTAATTTTTCATGTTTGTCGAAAATTCGACGAAACTGATAGCCGACATTTCAATGAACCCCAAGTTCGTCAAAATTTTGACGAACATCGGGGATAAACTTTCAAAAAATTGGAAATTACACATCAAATTTTACAAGCACCTGACGAACATCGAATTTTACATATTTCGTCGGACAGTTTCGTCGTATTTTGTAGTCAAATGTATTAGTGAGCAAAGTTGCTAGGAACAAACAATGACAAAAAAAGATTAAACAATACCTAGTGATTCTCACACCCTTGACCCAAGTGTTGGATTGAGAAACATGTTTCAAAAGCCCTTTCTTCTTTGTTTGGACCATAGTCCAATGAGCCTCATTATCCATATCCACTAATTTAGGAGAGGGGGGAAAGGAAACCCTCTCTAAAACCGCAATTTAGGGGAACACATTAGGAAAAGAGCTCCTAATTGAGGAAATCGACCACCAAATGGAAGCCAAAAAAAAGTAAGAATGGAAACACTGACACCACCCATAAGAATAAGGGAAACTAACTATGAAAGGATCATCTAATAATGTGGGTGGAGAAGGGACCACTACCTTGTCAGCAAACAAAGGCTCAAAATCCTTCAAAGAAGAAACATCCTCGATCACATCTATAGTAGGGTGTTCGGGAGGAGCATTCTTAAATTATGAGGAAGATCTCAAGACCATAAGGTGCATGCAGTCCAATAGAAAATGTCACATGGAAAAGCATCACCTACAATAGAATTGAATGCCTTTGTAATCCAAAGTTTGACTCCAAGAGTAAACCTCCATCTACAAAACAAAATCTACGAGGAGGGGCTTGGACCAATCCAATTCCACAAGGATACAAGCATGGGTGGTGTGAGACAACATAGTAGTTGCTTGATCCACCTTGATAAAATGGCCCATAGAGTTTCCAACACATTCATAATAGGAATTGCACCAAAAGTGAAGTGGTAGATTAAGACGATGAATCCAAATTGATAGATTATTGAAGGATTCAATGAGAGGATTAAAAGAAGAAAACCATGGCTTCAACAAAGGGCATGCTGATCCTAGAACCATGAATGATCATCTAAAATTGTGCTGTGATATGAGACCAACTTGAAGGAAACCACAAAAAATGTGTTGACAATTTTTTTAAAATTTCCCTTCCATAATAGACAACGATTGCTCAAAATTCCAAAGATTGAGATCATAAAACCAAGGTCAAAGTCTATCATAAAACCAATACCAAAGTCTATCAAATCTCTAAATTAATCCCTTTTGAGAATAATACTCCTCATTCTTTAAAACATCTCCTCCAAAATCATTCTAGGGAGACAAGGAACATGGTAACACAACTCTTCTTACTTGGGAGGATCACAAGAAGCATTGGCGAGACAATTGAAATGTGCCTTTGAGGAGAGGGCCCACCATTGTAAATAATATTCACAAAATAACATCTAACAAGTTTTGCAGGGGAAGCAACTCTAGATAACCTAGCAACCGTAGAAATATGAGGAGGGGACATGGAGTAGGAAGTAACTTTTGAAGGTTTACCACTAACAGTAGGCATAGAGTGCATAGGAGACATCATCACACGATAATCAAGAAAAATTAAAGCAAAGTGATTGTCATGAGAAACCTTACCCATGCTAACAAATACAACAAAGAATCCAATCTACTTACTAATAGAAAAAATGTCCTACACCAAAGGACAAAAAAAGCTCCTAGGGCTAAGGAATGCAATCTAAGGAACTTGAGAACATCAACTGTAATGGTTTGCACATGGGTGGTGCAGTCACATATGGAGGGTTTAGAAAGAACGGTCCAAATTGTGTAGCTTAGAGTCAACACAGTGGAAATAACACAAGAAAGTATTCTACAAATACAAATCTTTATTAAATTGGAAATCTTACATGTAACACATGCCTCATGGGCAACTAACTAGGGCTCACAAGCCTGCCACAAGGGCATTCAACATTATAGTTGGCCAAAGGCCTTATTACAATCTCTCAACATGGCAGAAATATCTAAACTCTAACCATAAGAATCCTAACTAACCGCCTTCCTATGAATTACAAATGATTATAAATATGATTCTCCAACTCTAACGAAGATCCGTGTTGGCCACAAAGGTTTACAAAACTTGATGAATGATCAATGTGAAGGTCGGCCTTGAAAATATGGAAGATAATCCTTCGCGAAATGAAATAAATTGCAAATCTCCAAGATAGATCCCATTGGACCCAAAATGCTTGTATGATGTCCCATTAAGCTCCACACATTCTAGAATAGGTCCGTACTAAGAAATCTGGACCAAGTCAGAACCAAATGCTTTGAATGTGAATTATAGTGAAATTCTAAGAGCGATAACTTCCTGAAAACAAATGCAAATGATCTAAAATTTGGATATATGTCATAGATGACCTTGTGTAGATGCTATATATATCCTACTTCATGAGCTAAGAAGCAATAATGCGATGAAACACATAATGAAATGCTGAAACTTCTACTGAATGAAATGGAATATTTAAGAAATTTTTTTGGTTGATACAGGATTGCTTTACAACTAGGGATGCTCCTGCATCATAACCCTGAGTTTGGAAGAAAAGTGATTCCCTCACTTTTTAGGGCTAAGAGGAAAACCAAGATGGCCCACCTCAACCTGAGAAATCCATGATGAATCTTCCACTAGTCTACCTTTCCACTTCACTAAATATTCCTTGTACTGCTTGTTTCTATACTCCTTTAAGTTCTAGTATCCAAAATTTTCCCAATCTCCTCTGGTGGTTGAAGTGGTAACTTCTCTTTCAAATCTGCTTCACTACTACTGCCACTTGATTGTCCTTCATAGTACTCATATATATATATATATGTGACATTGAAAATAGGTGATATGCCCAATGTCTTTGGTAACTCCACTTTATATGCATTTTTAGAATCAAACTTCCTTAGAATCTTACAAGGTCCAAACTTCCTCATCTTCAACTTATTGGATGATCCAATTGGAAATCTCTCCTTCCTCAGATATACCATCACTTCATCTCCAACAAAAAACTCATTGTCTCCTTTTCTCATCTTCCTTCTCCTTATACTTACTATTCATATCCTCCAAGTGCTTCTAGACTTGATTATGTAATGTTTCTGTGAATGGTGGATCTAGACCTGCACAAACATAAAAAAAACACACAATATTAGTCAATTATGCAAATCAAAACCATCATTACCCATAAGATTCGTTTGAAACATGAAGAACAAGAAATAAAGTAAAGAACACAAATGAAGCAATCTAAATCCTATTCAAATGCTCAAACTCTCAATCACATGGGGGAATTGGTGCTATTTTGATGTGGAAAATAGCCCTTTCCCAATTCCTTGCAAGCTTGGTGATGATCAATGATGCTCCTTGACAAAATTTTCCATAACCTAGCTATGAAATTGATGAAAACTATGAAACTTGGATGAGAATGGATGAAATTTCTCAAAACATGAAGATAATGACTTTGCATAAGTTGTTGATCCAAAATTGGTAAAAGAACTCTTCATTTATAGAAGAGAAGGATGGAAGAATGAGCAAAAAGGATGAATGTGGGAGTAAAGATCAACCAATAGCAAAATGCCACTTGTCAACATGCTAGTGGAGAGGGGTGGAGCACATTTTGAAGAATGTGAAAATAAATGCTATTAGGTGGATATTTGAATTTGAAGAAGTGACATGTTGGAGGGAGATGTGGAAGAGGAGTTATTGCCACTTGGCTCAAGAAAAATGACTTGTAAAAGATATAAATGCCATGTTGAAGGACAAGACCTTTTGGGAGAGATATTTCAAAATGAGGGAATATTCCAACTTGATTCCCTTTTTTGAATGAAAATGGATGTATTTATAAATCAATTAAATTGATTTACATGCACAAGTTGCAAAATCTAGAAGATTTGATGGATTAGAGTTAGGATTAATCATTATTTGATTAATTTAGATGAAGATTAGCTGATTTGACACTTTGACTTAGATATTTGGATTTAAATAAATCAAGATGAGAGGAATAATAAATTTAGACTTAATTAAATAAAGTTGGATTTATTTAATTAAAAGGGGATGGTGTTAGACTTAAATCAAATAAAGGTTAGTTTATTTAATTTAAAGGAGATGACCTTAAAACTTAATTAAAGAAAATGAATTATTTAATTAAAAGAGGAGAATAGGATTAATTAAGAAAAATAATTTATTTAATTAATAGGAGATAATAATTTAATTAGATAAGATTGATTTATTTAATTAAAAGACAAAATATGATGAATTTAATCAAATAAAGATTATTTGATTAAATGGTTAGCAAATGAGATGATTTTGGATGAGCTGGTGTTAGTAAATCAGGATCAAGTGCATGGGATCAATTAGTATATTTTACATGTCTACAGTTTCCATGAATCCTGCAAACTCATCTACCTCCACAGTCCTCTTGTTCTCCATACTAATATCTCTTAGCTCTGCAACTCCTCTGGGATGCACTCCTATCACAATCTCAAATGGTGTATTCCCTGTGCTTCAGTTCACTGAATTATTGTATGTAAATTCCACTTGCGGTAGAACTATGTCCCAATTTCCTATCTTCTCACCAACCAAACATCTTAATAGGTTACTCAAACTTCTATTTACCACTTCTGTTTGTCCATCGGTTTCTGGGTGATATGTTGAACTAAAATTTAGATCTATCTTCATCTTCTTCCACAATGTTCTCCAAAAGTATCCAATCAACTTAGTATCGTTGTCTGAAACTATACTCTTTGGTAATCCTTGAAATCTCACAATTTCCTTGAGAAATAGATCAACAATATGCACAACATCATTAGTCTTCTTGCAAGGAATGAAATGTTCCATTTTAGAAAATGTGTCCACTAAAACCATTATAGAATCATATCCTCTTTGTGTTCTTGGAAATACTAATATGAAATCCATACTTATATCTTCCCAAGGTCTCTCTAGTATTGTCAAAGTTTTATACAATCTAGTATTTTGACTACTCCCTTTTGCAACTTGACAAATTTTGCAACTCCGAACATAATTCCTAACATCCTTAAATATATCTATGGGAAAAAATAGTGTTCACTCACCAAATCTATTGTCTTATCCACTCCAAAATGTATTTCTAGTCATCTCCTATGTTTCTCCTTGATTGGATTCTCCCCTGTTCCATCGGGACGGCCTCCAAAACAACGCTTCCAGATGGGGATTTTAGACGAGATGCCTCGGAAACGTCCCTCCGCTCCAAGTACCCCCGCCGTCCCCCCGCCATCTCCTCCTAAAGGGAGACGTTTCCCTGAGTTTCGGGCACAGGAAACGCCATGGAAACGCCGGAATTTATTATGTTAAAAAATTGAAAAAGTTAAAAACATCAGTTTTAACCTAAGTTTTATACTTCATTTGATGAATTTTTTGTTTTGAGTCTTTTGACTTGTGCGATTGAGAGATTTGCGTTTGGAATTTGCCAATTTGGAGATCAAATTTTACAGTGGCAGCCGCAGGGTTTTTCGACTGGTGCATTCGACTGCATTTGAGGTATTTCATTTTTCGAACCCTTCGTTTTGGCTCGCGACTTCATGTATGCAAAATGTGGAAACACTGGTTTTTTGAATTTTCTGAGGCCGCGCGGTTTTTTCTGAGGCGTCACAGAGATGTCCGCTCATGGAATGCAATGGTCGCGGGGTTTGCAGAAGCCGCGCGACCATTGCATTCCATGAGCGGACATCTCTGTGAGGCAAATAAATTCAACAAGCCACCATTGCATTCCATGAGCGGACATCTCTGTGAGTTAGCAAATAAATTAATAATAATTGCAACCATTGCATAATTTGCATTCCATGAGCGGACATCTCTATGACGCCTCCAGCACTGCATTGCCAGTGTTTACACATTTTGCATACACAGGAACTGGAAAATTGAATAAATAAAAAAATTATTATTATTAATTTTAATTTTTAAATGGAATCAGAATGCAATGATTGCAGGATATGCAGTTGTTGTTGCACTGCAACAACAACTGCATATCCTGCAATCATTGCATTCCATTTGAATTGAGACTATAGAGGAATTTTGTCAGATGTTGTAGTTGCAACTGCCCTGTAGACATGTATGCAAATTTGCAAAATGAAAATGCCAAAATGTGGAAGCATAGCCGAGACATGTGAACTTTTTTACTTTTTGACAGTGTGCCTCAACTTCAAGGCTCAAAGAGATGTCATCTCAATTCAAATGGAATGCAATGATTGCAGGATATGCAGTTGCTGTTGCAATGTGCAACAGCAACTGCATATCCTGCAATCATTGCATTCCATTTGAATTGAGATGACATCTCTTTGAGCCTTGAAGTTGAGGCACACTGTCAAAAAGTAAAAACTCAAAAAGTTCGCAACAGCAACTGCATATCCTGCAATCATTGCATTCCATTTGAATTGAGATGACATCTCTTTGAGCCTTGAAGTTGAGGCACACTGTCAAAAAGTAAAAAAGTTCACATGTCTCGTCTATGCTTCCACATTTTGGCATTTTGCATACATGTCTACAGGGCAGTTGCAAGTTTGCAATTACAACATCTGACAAAATTCCTCTAGTCTATACTCAGATACTGTCAAAAAGTTCACAACTTCACACTCACAAGCAAAATTCCTCCAATCATTGCATTCCATTAGATGACATCTCTTTGAGGCACACTGTCAATTTAAAATTTAAAAGTTAAAAACTTTGAAATGGAAAGTTGGAAACATCATATTGTTTTTTTATTTTCATGATTTCATCTTTTGCAATAAATTATAGAGGTCTGATTTTGTTTTTAAATCTTTTTTGCAGCCTCATTTGACATTATCATAATGAGTTCAATCAATAGAAGTGGCGATGAGGTTGAGGGTGAGGAGGTTGAAGCAGAAATTGGAAGTGGAAGTGGAAGTGAAAATGAATCTGATGATTCAGAATTTCAAATAGAAGTAGACGAGGGTGAACATGACTCAAATACTCAGACTCAAGCTGAAGCAGGTTCTATTGAGAGTAGAAAAGTCAAAGATAAATGCCCTTCAAGAATCCTCCAAAGATATGCCAAGGGCCCCTTTGATCCAAAATCACCATTAAAACAATTTGCAACTAAGATGCCGAAACAGCCTGGGTCACGTGGGGGCACTAGAAAGTGGGTGTGCCACCTTTGTCATCTTGACTGGTTTGGGAGCATTACTAGAACTAATTCTCACTTTCTTCTTATTCGAGGCAAAGGTGTAGATGTTTGTAAGAAGGTGGAAAACAATGCAAAGTATAGAGCTGAAATTTTAAAATTATGGGGTTCGGATGAGGAAGCAACACCTATGACAGCTACATTGGCACATAGGAGTAAGGCTGATCAGATTGCAGCAGTTTCTACTTCTACTTTGCAGAGTCAAAGGCCACCAAATCCATTCAGTTCATGTGTAGGAGAGCCTAAGGGGAAACGTAAAGTGGCATCTTCAAGTTCACAACCATTGGCAGATTTATTCAATGCACAAGCAAAGGATGAGGCAGATGATGCTATTGGCAAATTCTTCTTTGCCAATGGCATTCCATTCCATGTGGCTCGCTCTCCTTATTACAAGGAAGCTATGTCAAAGGTAATAAGGGCGGGACCATCATATGTGCCACCAGGGGAAACTAAATTGAGGACAACAATCTTGGATCAGAACTATTCCAAGATTAATATTTTGATGGAGAAGATGAAGAGAACCTGGGTCTCAAGTGGATGCAGCATAGTCATGGATGGGTGGTCGGACATTAGGCATCGTCCACTCATCAACATCATGGTCACATCTACAGCGGGCCCTTATTTCCTTAGGGCTATTGATTGTTCAGGGCATAGCAAGGATGCTCATTATCAATTCCAGATTCTCAAGGATGCCATAGAGGAGGTTGGGCCACAGAATGTGGTGCAGGTAGTGACAGATGCGGCCCATGTGTGTAGAGCTGCAGGGAAGTTGGTTGAGGCAGCCTATAGACACATTTGGTGGACTCCTTGCTGTGTGCATGCTATGAATAATGCACTTAAGGACATGGGTAAAATCAGCTGGATCAAATCAATTGTGAGTGATGCTAGAGATGTGCAGATGTTTATCTGCAACCACCATACTTCACATGCACTTTTCAGAACCTTCTCCAAGAAGGAATTCCTGAAACCTATAGAGACTCGGTATGCATCATACTTTATTCTCTTGGAGAGGATGCTTGAGTTGCAAGAGCCATTGCAAGTAATGGTAATGACAGCAGAGTGGAACCGATGGCCTGAGTCGAAGACAGAGCAGGGGTTGAGGGTTAAGGAGGTGGTGAAGAATGATGTCTTTTGGGCTGATGCCACATATATTGTCTCCATCATTGATCCAGTCTTCAAGGTTATTAGATTTGGGGACTCTAATGCACCTTCCCTTGGAGAGGTATACGAGTGCATTGATTCCATGCTTGATCAAATGAAGGCTAAAGTGCGAGAGAAGGACCCCACAATGCAATTCTACACCGAGCACATTTATCCAATCATTCAGCATAGATGGGAGAAGCTCAACACTCCCTTACACATGGCTGCCTATGCATTGAACCCGAAGTGGTATGTGCCACGTCCCGGCAGAATAACACCTATAGAGGATGCTGAGGTGAAGGAAGGGTTCATGAAGGCCATTGACAGAATGTATGATCCTACAGAGGCCAGCTTGCTTCGTACCGAGTGGACAAAATTTGCCACTCTTTGGGGATATTCAGAGGCGGCCAAGGTAGATTTGGAGACTATGTCAGAGGAGGACCCCAAGTTGTGGTGGACTATGCATGGGCCTAGATCTTTGATTACTACTCTAGCCATTCGTTTGCTGTCCCAGGTTTCTAGTTCTTCTGCTGCTGAGAGGAACTGGTCCACTTATAGCTTCATCCACTCTGTTAAGAGGAACAGGCTTACTTCTAGGAGGGCAGAGAAGCTTGTGGCTGTACATAGTGCCTTACGTCTAGTTGACCGCAACACAACTACATACAAGGAGAGTCCAGCAGCCAGATGGGATGTAGAGCCAGAAGAGCCATCACAGATAGATGATGATCCTACAGAGACAGGGCTGGTTGGTATTGGTTTAGATGAGCTTCAGCATGCGGAGTCTAGCAGTTCTAGTGATGAGGAGATTGGCATGGAGCTTGGAGATGATTAGATCATTAGCAGCATCAGGCCATTAGCCTGGAGCCATTTTGATTTACTATTAGTCTATTAGTATTTACTATTTTCAGTATTTTGTTACTTGTACTCTGTTTTGGAAGTTTGAAGTTTGAACATTGATAATACAGTGATACTTGATTGTAATTATCAAATTATGATTCATGAATCATGATTATGAAACTCAAATTATGAAACATATAGTTCTTGTTGCATTTTCCAATGTCAATGAAATGATATATTATTGCAATGTGTTATTGTGTTTAGAGTTTAGACAATTAAATTATTAATCTTTTAAGTTTTAATTTTCAAGTACTATATGTATTTTAGCGCCACCCCCCCGCCGCCGTCCCCCTCACGTCCCCCAATTTAGGCCCCCCGTCTCCCATCCCGGAAACACGTCCCCCGCCGTCCCCCCGTCCCCGTCCCCGAAACTCCGTGGAACATTGATTCTCCCTCATTAAACTCCTCAGAATACATGTTAAAAGGATGTTGGACAACTGAGAGGGGGGGTGAATCAGTTGTCACAGAATTCAAACTTAAAAACTCCAACACATTTCAATTCTATAACCACATTATCTTTCATTAAGTATGAGCATGAAACATAGATAACAGAGAGTAATTCAACACATCAAACACCAAATTTTTACATGGAAAATCCAAGGAGGGAACAACCACGATGAGGATTAACTCACAATATAAAGTAGTTTCAAACTAAAAATAAAAAGGCTCATTTCCCTGAAAGGACTCACTGTCCAAGTACAAAAGCTAACTGCTTATAAGGAGGCTCACTTCCTACAAGGAGGCTCACCGCCTACAAAAATTTATAGAACAAAATTAGGCTTCACAACCAAAATGAACTGAGAAAAATGCACCTAACAAGTGCTGATGCAATTCCGGTGATGCTTAATAGACTAATTCAACACACTTCATCCTTTTTGCTCACATCCAACTGCTTTATTAAATTTGCATACACACACTTCTTCTCTTCTATCTCTATCTTTCATTCACTCACTAAAAAATGTCCAACATATTCATTTATATACTTGATCTTTCCCACAAACATCAATTAGGTCGACCTAATTAGATGCATTTCATATTTACCAAAAATACCAACTGTCGGCTACAATCATTCACAAAATATTTCAAGATGGTAATTCAAATCTCCAGCATGCTACATTATGTTGATGAGGGCCTAAACTAGGTTGCACATATATCCGCATAGAAAAATTAATTCATTGTATCAAAATTAACCCAAGAAGTTGGCCAGGAATAGACTTCAAATGCAAAAAGCAATAAACATTCTGTATGGGCACTGAAGCACGTAATATTCTGATCATGCATGCCTTTGACAACTATAAATAATTTCTCAAAATTGCAAGCATCGAATATTAACTGTTGGGGAATGCAGACAAGAATACTGAAGAGTATAGCTCGAATATCGGTTCAGATACCAAACCAAAATACTAGATCAAGCACTGTCTCAAACTAGTAGTCACAACATGATGACATCAATGAAAACACAAAATTGTAGAGATAGTCAATCTTCTTCATTTTTCCAACAATCTCCCCATTTTCCATTGATGGGAACATGTTAAAACTTCTCCTTCAAACTCTCCCCATACTCTTCTCTAACTCTCTCCATACTCTATTCTCTCCCCCTTTGACATCAATGGCAAAGGGTGGCCAAAATATGATATAAACAAAGGTTTAAACATGGTGACATCAAAAAGATCAAAAAATACTTCCAACCATCCAAAAGTTTCAATCAACTTATTTTTCTTCATTTTCTTCCTTTCCATAGCAAAATAACAAAAATTTAACACTCAGGATTCAAGTAAAAATGACACTCTTCACCTAAAACACTTTCTTGTACCTTTCTTCAAGAACTGGATGCAATTTATTCCAGTTAAATGTAGCTGAATCCATTCTTGTACAAACGCTTTCCAATAAGCCCAATAGAGTAAAATACAATGAACAATATGAACTCTATCTTTCAACATCTTCTGCGTCAGTAAGTATTCTGGAAAGATGTTCTAACCAGACCTCAACAATCTCCTTAAGAAACTAGAAGGTTTTCACTACATGATCTCTTTGTCTTTATACAACTACTAGCGCAGCTTGTAGTTCACCAACTCTCAATCTTTGCTTTCCTTCTTTTTCTTCAAATATGTCAAAATTCTTCCCAATGTTGTTCACTTTAGTTTCAATTGCTTCAATTTTACTTCTAAAATTATCTACTTTAGTAGGCCATCAGAGACAATACTTGTAAATATCAAATATTTCTTTAATGAATTTGTTTATTTCCATGATTAGTTCAGATAATCTCTCCTTAGCTTTAACACACCTCTTTTCAACCAAAGCTTCAAACTTGCATCCTTTCGGACCTTCAAGAAACATCCTTTCCTCAACAATTTGAACTAGATTTTTTCGGTAAGAAATAAAAAATGGCTGATACTCAAATACCTTTCTGAAGCAAATATTCTACTAAAGCATCATTAATCTTCATTCTATCAATAGGAGAGGATGCACTCCATAATTCACCAACCTTCTTCAGCTTCCCCTTAACTATCATAGCTTGGATGTCATCAGAGGATACTTTCTCCTTTTCTTCTGAAATGTCAATAAGATCTTCAATTATAACTTTTCTCTTCTTCGATTCTAGAGGGGAATCACTAATGACAACCTTCAATTCTCTTTTACCAGAGGGAGAGCCCACCTTAAACTAACTCAAAGCAGATATATCAAAGCAAAGATTTGTTTTCAAGGATGTGAAATAGGATTTGCACATACTTGCATTATCTGCCAATGCTCCCAGATATCTGTAGACCTATTTTCCAATAGGAATCCCAGATTTCCATACCACATTTTCTTTTCCCCATAGGGAACACAAAAAGTAAAACACCAAGCACACAAGTAGCAATCCAAAACGAAAGGGATAACCCTCAATTACCGAAATATGAACATTTTCAAAAAGATTCTCAAGTAACAAGTTGCACAAATCAAATTTTTTGTTCTCCTTGACCATCATATGTGCAATATAAACAACAATGGCCGATGTGGAGCCTTCACGATTTCTAAAATAGATCTTGTAAGAAATTTCGTACACAACATACCTTACAACCAAATCCTCGAGAGTGTTTATCAATAGAGCTCGTGGGTCTTTACTAATTCCAATCAATTCCTCCACATCTTTATACTTCACAATTTTCTTTCCAGGGATCCCCAACACTGCCTAAGCCAGTAATCGCCTCGATTGCTTCCTTCGTAACTAAGTAGGGTTTGTCCAACACAATACTTCTCCGTCCTTGAAATGATTCAATAAGAACAAAATAAAATCCTTTTCGACAATCCACATAAATTCACTCCACAAATCCATACCTAGAGTTTTGATGTTCTGTAATTCGCTTTCATTCATCCCTAGTTCCATTTCTCTCATCTTCCTGTGATCAAATTCTTCTAACTCAACTCCTTTCAGCTTCAGAGGGATAAAATCACACGATTCTCTGTCCATTTCTACACTTTCTTCAATTCGTTAATCGAGACTTCTTTATTTTTCTTCTTCCCCTTTTTCAAACAGAGAAACGACTTCTAAATTACTTGAGTCAATTTCTTCGAAATCCCTTCAAAATTGCTTCAGGCTTGCTTCAAGATTGCTCCAGGGCACCTTTCGAGTTTTCCAAAGGCATAATTAACTAAGAAGGTTCACAACCTTCAACTTAAACTTCATCAAATTTACCCTAAATGTATTAAATGTGACAAACATCAAAAAGCTACTAAAAACATTCTTCCCAACACAAAAAACCTTAATTTGGTCTGCAAACCTTCATGCCAACATTTTTTCCTCTGGTTTCTTTTCCAAAACCTCTTAATACTCATTTTTCACAATCCATCCTCGTGCCAGCCTTTAACATGCCATACATCAGGGGGTTTTATAATTTTTCTGATAATGCTCCCCCTAAGACCATGCTAGGTCTAATTACTGAACAAATCTTCTCTACCGAATGATGGCACAAACCCATCAGTAGTTTCAGGTTTTTCTTCTTCCTCCTCTTTCTTCGAAGTCCATATCTTATTCATCTCTTGTTTCATCTCTTCTTTGTCAATCTTCTTTACCGGATCATTCTTTTCTACCGAAGCAAACAACTTTCCTTTCTTTCTTATGCAAACCTTTGATATATGTCTAGGTTTATTACAATTGTAGTAGACAACATTCTTCTAATTAGTCTGACCTCCATTACCTCTCGATCTACATTCATTTTCCCTGTGTCCAAATTTGTTACAGGTATAGTAGTAGTCATTAAAGTATTGATTCATTCTTCCTCCATGATCAAACCTATTCATCATTACCCTACTGATCATTCTCACTTGAGATCTACATTTAGTAGCCTTATGTCCAATCTTCTTGCATGAAAAACATTGTCAAGAGAAAAATCCAAAAAACTTATTCTGATTCAACCTGCTCTTGCATTTTTTTTTGTTATGACCATATTTATTACAAGAAAAAAAACACCATTAAAAGAGGGATACTTTTGTACAATAGGATGTCTCGCAGGCTATCTTCTTGCAAACTTCCTTGAATTTCTCTTATGCTTCCCTTTGTCCTGATTCATTTGATTTTCCTTAGAACTTTCACCTGTATTATTTCCTAAACCAACTTTGTCTTTATTTTATTTTTGTCAAGCAAACAATTCTCCAAGCTTATCATAGCTAGATTTGAAATTTTTCTCACAAAGTTTTTCCTTCTCCAATTCAATCCTCAGGTTAACTATCTCCTCCTCAAGTTTAGTGCATTCAAATTTATTATGCACCATTGTATTCATAAATTATTCAATTCTTTTATTTTCTTCTAGACCGACACTTTCAGTCCAATTATGTCTTGTTTCAGTTGCTCACTTACTTCTCTATGTATTTCCTTGAATTTCTTCAATTGTTCTTTAAGCTTCCAGACACATTCATTTGCATCATCAAGATTCTCTTTCAGATATATGTTTTCTCTTTCCACTTTGTCAAGATCCTTAAGAGCAGTTTGAAGCTCTCCTTTATCATCCATCTAATCAACTTTCAGGATCCTCCTTAAGCGGTTAAGCTCTTCATCAAGGAACCAAAGCTTTGATACCAATTGTTAAAAGGATGCAGGACAATTGAGAGGGGGGGTGAATCAGTTGTATAGAATTCAAACTTAAAAACTCCAACACATATCAATTCCATAACCACATTATAATCCGTCATTAAATATGAGAATGAAACTATTGGATGTTGCCGATATTTGGTTGTCATTGATGTCAACACTATTGCAATTAATGTCTTTAAGGTTGTATATGTCGAGGATATTGAGAAAATTGTAATGGAATAAGTTGCAAGTTTCCAGTGATGTAGTGAAGTTCATTATGTTGGTTAGCTAAGTACATTGATGATTAGAGGTTGTGGATTAAAGGGTTTTTTGTTGAGTATATCTAGTTTATCAACATTAAGTTTTAGCGATCCGCATGAAGATTTGATCGAGTTATGAGCAGTTGTGTTCTGACAGTTTTTTTGTTGTTTCAGTTGGTGTTCCTGAATGAAGATGATGTGATTCTAGTAAGTTCAGTTGTTGTGGATGCTTCTCTGGTGATTCATGATGTTTTTGGATGTTTCTATATCATGCTCTATCTGTGTTGCACATCCGCATTGATCGTTGTGCTCGCGATTGGTGATTTTCTCTTGTGTGTTCATGTTTTTCATGCTCATGGCTGACAAGGTGATGGTAGCGTGTTGTGGATCTTTGTGGAATAATTTTTGAAGGTTTCTCATGTTCAAGGATTTTTTTTTGGGTCTTCATTATGTTATGGCCGACATTGGTCTATTCGCATTGAAAATTATTTATTGTTTTGGGCCGACAGTTTGCATATGTTTATTATTTTGTTGAAGCCGACATGTAGCGATGTAATCTCTTGTTGCAGATATATATAAGTGATTGTTTATTCCATTTGAAGGCACATGTGTGTGTATGAGATGTGTGAATAATGTCCTAATCATTTGAAGGCAGAAGCAAAGTGTGAAGAAGAGTGAGAAGAGTGTGAAGAAGTGTTCATGTGCTTAACCAAAACTATAATCAGGCATTAGCAAATGTTATTTTCTTAGTTCAAAATCCTACAGATGTAATCTGAATGTTTCTGTAAGACAATGTGTCTTCCTTTGGGCAGTAAGCCTTGTTATAATTTAGCAATGAGCTCTAGGAAGTGTGCTTGAATGCATGTGCATTCCCCATTTTTATTCTTTATACTTTTAGCAGTGTATAATCTTGTGGACTAACCTCCACTGTGGTTTTTCCCCTAACAAGGTTTCCACATAAAAAATCTTGGTGTTATGTGTGTTTCTAATGTGTTGATGATTTATGCTTTCATAGTTCTTAATCATATATGAGAATAAGTTGAATAAGTTTAAATTTTTGTGACAGCTGATTCACCCTCCCCTCTTAGTTGTTTTCCCTTGTGTTGCCAACAATTGGCATAAGAGCAGGTTCCTTGGAAGAAGTTTAATAGCTTGAGGTGATCCGAGATGGCAACATATAAGAAGGATAGTCTGAGATTTTATGGAACAAATTATTCTTTGTGGAAAACTCAAATGGAGAGTCATCTGAGATGCATTGGTGAGCCCTACTGGAACATTACAAGGAATAGGTATGTTATCCCACAGAATGGTCCTTCTACTGTTGTTGAGATTAAGGATGTTGAGTACAATATTAGGGCTAAGGAAGCATTGTTGAGTGCTCTAACTAATTCTGAGATGAAAAATGTGATGGATCTGAAGACTACTTATGAGATTTGGAAAAAGTTAAAAATTTTGTATGAAGGTGATGCTAATGTGAAGATTGCTAAGTTGCAAATTCTGAAAGGGAAATATGAAATGTTGAGAATGGGTGATGATGAGAACATTACTTCTCTCATACAAAGAGTGAATGAACTTTTGTGTAGTATTAGATGTGCTGGTGGACAATTGGAAGAATTAGAGATTATTGCTAAAGTGCTTAGATCCTTGCTTGTTGCATACAAAGTCAAATATACTGCTATTGAGGAGCTCTGAACTATAACAAATGTAACCAGAGATATGTTAATTGGTAAGCATACTACTTTTGAGTTGAGTGAATTTGGTGATGCTCTTCCTAAGACAAAATTTTCATTCAAAGCTACTATTTTTGGAAGGGATAAATAGAGATATGTTTCAGGAGAAAGTTCTTCTAGAAAGGTATTCAAGTATGAGGAGGAAATGAGAGAGATTGAAGAAAAAGAGAGAAAACTAGATGAGCTTGAAGCACTTATTGTCAAGAGAGAAGCCAAAGGAGAAGGTAAGTATAAAGGGAAGTTGCCTATTAAATGTTTTTCTTGCAATAAGATAGGTCATTTTGCATCAAGGTGTCCGGAAAGAGTTCCTAAGTGAAGACCTAACAAGCCTAGATTTCAAAGGATGTGTTATTATACTGCTAATGAATGTGTGACTGATGATGAATCTGATAAAGGGAATGTAAGTGAGGATGAATGAGTATTTATTGCTATCAAGGAAAATAGTCTCGAGTCTATTGAATCTGCAAATTGTACAATGTGGAGAAAGACCTAGTTGCTCGAGTTGAAGAGAAAGATGATTGGGTGATTGATAGTGGATGCTCTCATCACCTGACAGGTGATAAAAGTAAGTTTGTGAGCTTGGAAAAGTATGATGGTGGTGTGTGTTAGAGTAAAGGTTTTAACTTAATTATATTAATTAAGTTACCTTTATTCCTCTCTTAAGATTTCACTTTAGTTTGCATATTGTGACATTTAATAATTATATTAATTATTAAATGTCTACCTATTAGGGTTACTTTTAGGTTTTGCGAGTCTCCTTTTAAGGATTGATCTTTGTAATTATTTCAATTAAGTTAATCACGATCTCTTGAAGCTTGCGGGCACCTTGCTTTTTGCATGCTCCATCTCTTCGCTCTGTGAGTTATTTACTTGCTTGAAGTGATCTTGAATGCGTGAAGTTGGATTTCTCAACCAGCTGAGTATCAAAGCTCGAGTACATTTGCCTCCTATTGAGTGTTTTGAAGGATTTTTTGGAGCTTCAAGGGTTTGGGGTTCACCTTTTTTGATGCAAGAGGTGGGCATTTTTTTCAGTACATCAAGGGTCAAATCAGATCTCTCCATTGAATCCAGAGTTGCCTGAATAGTCAAGATTGACCTTTGTTTTGTCAAATTTGGCTTCTGTTTGTTAGATCTGTGAGGGTTTGAAAAAAGGGCTTCTTTTGCTAGATCTAGAGGATGCTCAAAATTTCAGAGCATTTTGAGCCCAAAGCGGACCTCACCGTTAACGTCGAGAATGGCCAAAACCTAGATGCATTCACCTATATTTGGATTCCCGATTGATTTCTAAGGTAAAAAGAAAAAATGCCAAGTATGTAGATGCCGCCTTGGATCGAGTAAAATTTAGATCCCAAAAGGAAATTTAAATTCGCGAGAGTTTTTTCAATAATTTTTAAAAGCTTTTCAAAATAGTTTTGTTTTAAAAGAAGAAATTATGGAGTACATACACGCAAAGGCGATGCTGTCATATTGATTGTTTTAATGATTTTTTTAAAAAGAAATCAATCAATGTTACTTTTATATAATTTTTTTAAAATATATATAAATTCTAAAGGATTTTTATTTTTAAAAAAAACATTTTAAAAATAAGTCCAATTGTGCAAATCCGTCGACGGCCATTTGGCTATCAAATTTAGGCCCAGATTTTTGCTGCGACAGCCGTTTGACCGTCAAATTTAATCCAGCACTGTGTTTTTCCCCCTTTGGAGCTATTTTCTTCCAGAGGCCATAACTTGGGAATACGATATCACTTTTTGGCAAACAAGATATCGTCGGAAAGCTGGTTTTGTCAACTTTCCAGTGGTGTGGGTCTCATCACTTAATTTTTCTATTGGTGCATTCTACATCTAGTTGAAGTCAAAGGAGTTGTTTTAAGTCCCGAGCTCGTAACTTTTGACCAGTTTCTCCATTTTTCGCGATCTCAGCGGTGTTGGAACTGTATTTTAGAGCTCTTTAGTTCCATCCATGCAATTTTTCCAGATTTCACTCCAGGTATATTTTATTCATTTTTCTGTGTTTTCACACTTTGGTGAATTACCTGGACATGTTAGCTCTTGGGAACTTCTCGTTTACATGGGATGCTTCAGTTTTGGCTGTTCTTCATGTATTTCTAGTTTTCTATCTTTTGTGGGCATTTTGAGCATCATTTGTAAGCAATCTTCTATGTAAACGCACTGAGATAAAGTGTCACACTATTGTACATGTATTTTGAGGATTTTGCACATAAGTTTGTGCCATATTTTGTACTCGCACTATATTATAAAGTGCCATGGGGGGGTTGTGTAGTGCCTTTGTTTTTGCCATCACACCTTTGTCCGGTGAGTGTCCCTCCACAACAATAGTGGATCCATATGATTCCAGCCTCATGCATGTGTGCTTTGTTTTTCACACCACTTTTTCAGTTGTAGGTGCTTTCTTGTGCACTTTCAGATGTTGTTTCTTCTCCTTCATGCACTACAGGGTGTTACACAACATTTTAGTGGATCTGTCAGGCTCTCCCAATCAGCATTATGGGGGGGTATTATACTATTCGTGCTAATGCTTCCTTGGTTTCACCTTGAAAGGAATCTTTCATTCTCAGTTGATCAGTGTTTTTCAGACTATTGGTACTTGTGCCATCTGTATCTTCATTCCAGGTGTTTTCCTTTGTTTTCCATCTAATTCGAATAGTGTCATTGGGGGCACTCATGCAGATTGTTGTCTTCTTGATCCTGATCATCCTATCTTTAGAGGAGGTTCTTCAGCACCATAGCAGTCATCTTTTGACAGTTGTTTGCAACTTCTTCTGCTTCAGCGATGTTCTTCATGTCTTTCATCTCTTTTTGGAGTAGAGTTTTTCCCATGAGGTTTTCTCTATTTCTCCACTTTACAGAGATTTGGTTGTATTCGGGTACCTCATCAGGCCTAGTTGCCGGGACCCTTGTTTTCTTTCTTGCATTGTAGTTACCTTTGCTTTCTTGCACATGTTTGTAGCTGCACACTTGCTCATCTTAAGGGGGTGTGTTAGAGTAAAGGTTTTAACTTAATTATATTAATTAAGTTACCTTTATTCCTCTCTTAAGATTTCACTTTAGTTTGCATATTGTGACATTTAATAATTATATTAATTATTAAATGTCTACCTATTAGGGTTACTTTTAGGTTTTGCATGATCTCCTTTTAAGGATTGATCTTTGTAATTATTTCAATTAAGTTAATGCAATCTCTCTTGAAGCTTGCAGAGCACCCTTGCTTTTTTGTCTCCATCTCTTCCTTTCTATGACAGGTTATTTGCACGCAAGTGATCTTCAGGGTCTGTGAAGTTGGATTTCTCAACTTCTACATGGTATCAAAGCTCCAGAGCTGTTGCCTCTTGTTCGTGTTTTGAAGGATTTTTTGGAGCTTCAAGGGATTGGGGTTTGCCTTTTTTGATCCAAGAGGTGGGCATTTTTTTAGTGCATCAAGGGTCAAATCAGATCTCTCCATTGAATCCAGAGCTGCCGGAATAGTCAAGATCGACCTTTGTTTCGTCAAATTTGGCTTCCATTTGTCAGATCTGTGAGGGTTTCAAGAAAGGGTTTTTTAACCAGATCTAGGGGTGCTCAATTTTTCAGAGCATTTTGAGCCCAAACGGACCTCACCGTTGCGTCCAGAATGGCCAAAAACCTAAAGATCGACTGTAAACTCACCTATATTTGGTTCAGTTGATTTCTAAGGTAAAAAGAAAAAATTGCCCGTATAGCCGTGCACGCGGATCGAGGTAAAATTTCGTCCCAAAAAAATTTAAATTCGCAGTTTTTTTCAATAATTTTTTTTTAAAAGCTTTTTTTCAAAAATAGTTTTTGTTTTTTTAAAGAAAGAAGAAGTAATCTTGAGGTATCGTGACGGTCAGACGCATTCCTCTCCCATGGTAATAATTGTTTTATGATTTAAAAAAAAAATCAATCAATGTTTTTATATATTTTGCAAATATATATATATATAATTTGTAAAGTTTTTTTTTTTTATTGTTTTTTTTAAAAAAAAAAAACATTTTTTTTAATAAGTCCAGTTGTGCAAATCCGTCGACGGCCATTTGGCTATCAAATTTAGGCCCAGATTTTTGCTGCGACAGCCGTTTGACCGTCAAATTTAATCCAGCACTGTGTTTTTCCCCCTTTGGAGCTATTTTCTTCCAGAGGCCATAACTTGGGAATACGATATCACTTTTTGGCAAACAAGATATCGTCGGAAAGCTGGTTTTGTTAACTTTCCAGTGGTGTGGGTCTCATCACTTAATTTTTCTATTGGTGCATTCTACATCTAGTTGAAGTCAAAGGAGTTGTTTTAAGTCCCGAGCTCGTAACTTTTGACCAGTTTCTCCATTTTTCGCGATCTCAGCGGTGTTGGAACTGTATTTTAGAGCTCTTTAGTTCCATCCATGCAATTCTTCCAGATTTCACTCCAGGTATATTTTATTCATTTTTCTGTGTTTTCACACTTTGGTGAATTACCTGGACATGTTAGCTCTTGGGAACTTCTCGTTTACATGGGATGCTTCGGTTTTGGCTGTTCTTCATGTATTTCCAGTTTTCTATCTTTTATGGGCATTTTGAGCATCATTTGTAAGCAATCTTCTATGTAAACGCACTGAGATAAAGTGTCACACTATTGTACATGTATTTTGAGGATTTTGCACATAAGTTTGTGCCATATTTTGTACTTGCACTATATTATAAAGTGCCATGGGGGGGTTGTGTAGTGCCTTTGTTTTTGCCATCACACCTTTGTCCGGTGAGTGTCCCTCCACAACAATAGTGGATCCATACGATTCCAGCCTCATGCATGTGTGCTTTGTTTTTCACACCACTTTTTCAGTTGTAGGTGCTTTCTTGTGCACTTTCAGATGTTGTTTCTTCTCCTTCATGCACTACAGGGTGTTACACAACATTTTAGTGGATCTGTCAGGCTCTCCCAATCAGTATTATGGGGGGGTATTATACTATTCGTGCTAATGCTTCCTTGGTTTCACCTTGAAAGGAATCTTTCATTCTCAGTTGATCAGTGTTTTTCAGACTATTGGTACTTGTGCCATCTGTATCTTCATTCCAGGTGTTTTCCTTTGTTTTCCATCTAATTCGAATAGTGTCATTGTAATTTCCATGCAGTATTGCTTATCTTCTTTGATCCTGATCATCCTATCTTCAGAGGAGGTTCTTCAATAGCATAGCAATCATCTCTTGATAGTTGTTTGCAGCTTATTCCTGCTTCAGTGATGTTCTTCATGTCTTTCATCTCTTTTTGGAGTAGAGTTTTTCCCATGAAGTTTTCTCTATTTCTCCACTTTCCAAAGATTTGGTTGTATTCAGGTACCTCATCAGGCCTAGTTTTCGGGAGCCATCTTTGCTTTCATGCACTGTGTAGTTACCTTTGCTTTCTTGCACATGTTTGTAGCCAACACTTGCTCATCTTAAGGGGGGTGTTAGAGTAAAGTTTTTAACTTAAGTATGTTAATTAAGTTACCTTTATTCCTCTCTTAAGATTTCACTTTAGTTTTCATATTGTGACATTTAATAATTATATTAATTATTAAATGTCTACCTATTAGGCTTACTTTTAGGTTTTGCATGATCTCCTTTGAAGGATTGATTCATTGATCTTTGTAATTATTTCAATTAAGTTAATGCAATCTCTCTTGAAGCTTGCAGAGCACCCTTGCTTTTTTGTCTCCATCTCTTCCTGTGACAGGTTATTTGCATGCAGGTGATCTTCGAGGTCTGTGAAGTTGGATTTCTCAACTTCTACAGTAATATTTGGTGATGAAAAAGTAGGTGTAATCCATGGCAGATGATGCATTTCTCTTGATGGTAATCATAATACTGATGATTTCCTATATGTGGAAGGTCTAAATCATAATATTTTAAGTGTTGGGCAGATGGTTGATAAGGGATACAATCTTCAATTCAAGGATGGAAAGTGTAGAATATTGAGGAGTTCCGAAAATGTGATTGCTTCTGGTACAAAAACAAAAGGTAATACCTTTCACCTGAGTGCTGCCAGTAAAAGTTGTCTGATTGCTCAAGTTGATGAAAGTTGGTTGTGGCATAGGAGAATGTATCATGTAAAATTTGATAATATTATCAAGATAAGTTCTACTCAGGCTGTGAGAGATCTTCCTAAGTTAGTAAAACCTACTAATGTTATATGCAAGGAATGCCAGTTAGGGAAGCAAACTAGAATTTCATTTCGGAGCAAACAACATTGTTCAAATGAAGTGTTGGAGCTTGTGCATACTGACTTGTGTGGTCCTTCTAGAGTCAGAAGTTTACAAGGATACAAGTATTTCATGTTACTTATTGATGATTATTCCAAAATAACGTGGGTTACTTTCTTAAGGGAGAAATCTGAAGCTTTGGAGAAATTCAAGATTTTTAAGGCTATGGTTGAGATAGAGATAAGTCTGAAGATTAAATGTCTGAGATTAGATAGAGATGGTGAATTCACTTCTGGTGAGTTTAATTATTTTTGTGAAGAACATGGGATAAAGAGACAATTATCTGCACCGCAGACCCCTCAGCAAAATGGAGCTATGGAAAGGAAGAATAGGACAATTGAAGAAGCTACTAGAATTATGATGTTGGAAGGAAATGTCCCTCATATCTATTGGAGAGAAGCTATGAGTACTACTGTTTACACACTCAACCGGGTACAAGTCAAAGGTGATACGGTAAGACTCTTTATGAGCTTTGGTATGGTCATAAGCCTACTGTTAGATACTTCAAAAATTTTGGGAGTAGATGCTATATCAACAGAGATGAAGATATAGGAAAGTTTGATGCTAGGAGTGATGAAGGAATCTATCTTGCTTACTCTACTAAAAGAAAGGCCTACCGATGCTACAATAAGAGATTGAGGAAAATGGTTGAAAGTGCAAATGTCAAGCTTGATGAAGACATAGTTAGACCATCCAGAACTTGTGGATACGATTCAAATGATCAAAATGATAGCTTAGATAAAGGAAAGAAAGTTCAGACTTCAAATCAAGTTCAAATCATTCCAGTGAATCAAGAAAATAAAGAGGAAGGAGAAACTAGTGAAAGTGTAGAAGAGAGATCACAAGAGCCTGAAGTTCAAGAACATCCTAAGACTCCAAGGTATGTAAGACTGAATCATTTAGAAGATCAGATCATAGGTGATAAGAACAAAGGTGTTCAGAATAGGAGAAAATTTATAGAAGAATACTATTTGATTTCAAAGACTGAGCCTAATAGTGTGAATGAAGCATGCAAAGATGAACATTGGGTAGAAGCAATGAAAGAAGAACTACTACAGATTAAGAAGAATGATACATGGATTCTTGTTCCTAGACCTAAGGACAAAAATGTAATTGGAACTAAATGGGTCTTTAGAAACAAACTGAATGAGCAAGGTGAAGTTGTTAGAAACAAAGCAAGATTGGTGTGTAAAGGATATTCTCAGATGGAAGGAATTGAATTTCAAGAAACTATTTCCCCTGTTGCTAGGATTGAAGCTGTGAGACTATTTCTTGCTTATGTTTCTTACAAAAACTACAAGGTTTATCAAATGGATGTCAACATTTCTAAATGGTGAATTAGAAGAAGTGTATGCTGAGCAACTTGATGGATTTCAATTGACTGATCATGGAGATATGGTCTGTCGATTGAAGAAAGCACTATATGGACTCAAGCAAGCCCTAAGAGTATGGTATGCTAGATTGGACAAGTATTTGTTGAAGCTTGGATTTAACAAAGGTATTGTTGATAGTAATCTATATTTCAAGATTGATCATGATAAAGATTTGATTGTTGAAGTCTTTGTTGATGATATCATTTTTGGAGGAGATGATAGTTTTTGCATGAAGTTTGCTAATGAGATGCAAATTGAGTTTGAGATGTATATGATTGGAGAGATGAAATTATTTTTGGGAGTGCAAATTACTCAACTAGATAAAGGGATCTTTATATCTTAGTCCAAATATGTGAAAGAATTGTTGAAGAAGCTTGGTATGGAAGATTCAAAGTTGGCTGGTACACCTGTGGTGACTGGATGTAAGTTGACACAAGATGATGATTCTACCAAAACAAATCAGACTAGATACATATTGATGATTGGTGGATTGCTTTATTTAACTCAAACTAGACCTAATATCATGAATGTTGTATGCATTGTTGTAAGATTTCAAGCTGATCCTAAGGAATCTCATGTGACAGATGTGAAGAGGATTTTCAAATACTTGAAGGGGACAGTTGATTTTGGCCTATGGTATCCTAAAGATGATGACCTTACTTTGAGTGCTTTTACTAATGTTGATTGGGTAGGAGATGTGAATGACAGAAAGAGTACCAGTGGTGGTGCATTTTTCTTGGAAAAGAAGCTGATTTCATGGTTAAGTAAGAAGCAAAATGCCATTTCTTTATCTACTGTAGAGGAAAAATACATTACTGCTGCTAACAATTATACTCAAGTATTATGGATGAAGCAGATGTTGAAAGATATCAGAGTTGTGTATGATGAACCTATTGCTATATTCTGTGATAATTCAAGTGCAATTAACATTTCTAAGAATCTGATGCTGCATTCAAAAACCAATCATATATCTATCAAATTTCACATTTTGAGAGAGAAGGTGAGTGAAAAGGAAGTCAGATTGGAGTATGTGCCTACTAATGAACAAATTGTAGATATCTTTACGAATACTTTTCCTAAGGATACTTTTGAGTATCTCAGAGGGAAGTTAGGGTGATTACCCCCTCCTAATCAAACTAAGATGCATTGACTCTGCATCGCTTCCATGCATTTCACGTGTACCCATATCTTGATCCGCATTGATGGTGGTGGCTGCTACTTAGAGGGAGTAGTTAGATGTTTAGATGTGGTTTAGAGCTTGCGTGTATCCTTTTCATTGATGTCAAAGGGGGAGAAGAGTCATGTGAAAAACTGTGAAAGAGTTAATGAGAAAATAGTCAAAATCTAAGGGGGAGAAAGTGTTAAGAGAAAGTTGCGTTAGCGGTGTTTTTCACATCATGTGTTGCCACTAATGCCAAGGAGATTGTTGGATGTTGTTGATATGTGGTTGTCATTGATGTCAACACTATTGGCATTAATGTCTTTAAGGTTGTATATGTCGAGGATATTGAGAAAATTGTAATGGAATAAGCTGCGTGCTGTCGCTGATGCAATGAAGTTCACCATGGTTAGCTTAGCACGCTGATGATCTGAGGTTGTGGATTAAAGGGTTTTTTTAGTATGTCTAGTTTATCCATCGCTATTTCGTGATCCGCATGAAGATTTGATCGAAAGTTGGTGAGGCCAGGTTCTGATAATTTTTCTCGTTGCTCTTGTGATGCTTCTCCTCGCGATTCATGATGTTTGTTGATTTTCTCACCATGCTCCATCTATGCTGCATGTCCCAGATTGATCAAGCAGCTCACGATTGCGATTTCATGCGGTTCATGTTTTTCTGCGTTCATGGTCGACAAGGTGATGGTACGCGGTTGTGGAAGTCTCGTGGAATAATTTTAAAGCGGGTGTTTTATGTTTGAGGATTTTGTTTTGGTCTTCATTATGTTGTGGCCAACATTGGTTGATTCATTACTGAAAATTATTTCATTGTTTTAGGCCTAATGCTTGCATACATGTTTTATTATTTTGTTGAAGCTCTACATGTAGTGATATAACTTCATTCGTGATATATATATAAGTGATTGTTTTATTCCGCTTGAAGGCACATGCAGGTATGAGATGCGCGAATAATGTCCTAACTCGTCCAAAGGCGTAAGCAGAGTGTGAAGAAGAGTGAGCAGAGGTGAAGAAGTGTTCATGTGCTTAACTCGAACTCAGAATTAGGCATTAGCATATGCTATTTTCTTTTGTTCAAAATCCTATGGATGTAATAATATGAATGTTCTCGTGAAGACAAGCAGGTCTTTCTGTGTAGTAAGCCTTGCTTGTACTACAAAGGAGCCCTAGATGTTGTGTCTCGACGTACGTACATTCCTCATTTTTATTCTTTATACTTTTAACAGTGTGTAATCTTATGGAATGACCTCCACCGTGGTTTTTCCCCTAATAGGGTCTCCACGTAAAAAATCTTGGTGCTATGTGTGTTTCTGATGTGTTGATGATTTATGCTTTCATGGTTATTAATCAGATCTGAGAATTAGTTGAATAAGTTTAATAAGTTTAAATTTCTATGAAAACTGATTCACCCCCCCTCTCAATTAACTTCCCTTGTGTTTCCAACACAAACATAGATAATAGAGAGTAATTCAACACATCAAACACCATATTTTTACGTGGAAAAGCCAAGGAGGGAAAAACCACGGTGAGGATTAACTCACAATTTAAAGTAGTTTCAAACTGAAAATAAAAAGGGTCATTTCCAAGGGCTCATTGCTTACAGGGAGGCTCACTTCCTACAAAAATTTATAGAACAAATGGTATGTGCAGGATCATCATTGAAAAAATAGGCCCTTAAGTGGCCGAAAATTTATAAAAATCAGAGTTAGGCAACTTGACATAAAAATTTGAATAACTTATCTATATTATTTCAAAAATATGTAAGAATAGAATCTATAGCAAATTAAATTTAGTTTCTAAAATACTAGGTTTATTTTTTTAAAAAAAATCTATTTGGTGAAAATTTGAAATTTCAATGTAGTAGCACTTAAAATTTAGGGAAAAAATAAGAAGTAGGTGTCCTGCTTGACCAATCTCTAACCACAATAAAATGATAATATTTTTTAATAAGATTCTAGATATAAGTAGAGGACTCACGCCTTGATGTGATACATATTTTTTTGTAAATTTTTCAAGTAAATAATTAATTATGATTTTTTTATTACAAATTTTAAAAAACATAAAATCTCGTGATGTGTGACCACCTTTAACTTGGTCAAAACTTCATGAAATTCTTTTTAATCCTAGTATGCAAAGCATAGAATGTGACACATGTTTTGGATTCAAAAAATGTGATACCATTTGAAAGCTATAGATGTTTTTCAATCAACCTATCAATCTAGACTTTAGTCATAATTCAAATAGAAAATGAATAATAATTATTTATTAAATTCAAAGTAAAGCATAATTTATATTGGTGGAAACTGAGAATCTCCTTTAAAAACCCTTTTCGTTTCATCAATTTTGGGTAAAAAAAAAAGTTGATAGCCACATACCCTACACATACCCATCATATTGGCACTTTTTGGCCCATCATGATCCTGTACATACCCCACAATTAGGCTTCACAGCCAAAATGAACTAAGAAAAATGCAACTAACAA
Organism: Sequoia sempervirens; assembly: GCA_007258455.2. NCBI lineage: Eukaryota > Viridiplantae > Streptophyta > Pinopsida > Cupressales > Cupressaceae > Sequoia > Sequoia sempervirens. The sequence continues at coordinate 111,359,581 of VDFB02047230.1, forward strand.
GTGTTGATGCAGTTCTGGTGATGCTCAATAGACTAATTCAACACACTTCATCATTTTCGCTCGCATCCAACTGCTTTATTAATTTCACATACACACACTTTTGCTCTTTTGTCTCTTTCATTCGCTCACTAAAAATTGTCCAACATATTCATTTATATACTTGATCTTTCCCGCAAACATCAATTAGGTTGGCTTAATTAGATGCATTTCATATTTACCAAAAATACCAACTGTCGACTCCAATCATTCACAAAATATTTCAAGATGGTAATTGAAATCTCCAACATGCTACATTATGTTAGGGAGGACCTAAACTAGGTCACACATATATCCGCATAGAAAAATTAATTCATTGTATCACAATTAACCCAATAAGTCGGCCAGGAATAGACTTCAAATGCAAAAAGCAATCAACATTCTGTACGAGCACCGAAGCACATAATATTTTGATCATGCATGCCTTCAACAACCATAAACAATTTCTCAAAACCGAAAGCATCAACTACTGACTGCTAGGGAATGCATACAAGAATACCAGAGAGTATGGCTCGAATACCAGTTCAGATACTAGACCAAAATACTGGATCAAGCACTGTCTTAAACTAGTAGTCACAACATGGTGACATCAATGACAACACAAAATTGCAGAGATAGTCAATCTTCTTTGTTACTCCAACAATACACAATTGATTTCCTTTGAACAACATGCCTTCCTAAATGAAATAATCCAACCATTGGCTCTGGTCTATCACTATTGGTTCCTTAAATGCTCTCCATGCTTCAACAAAATCTGGATCATCCTCATATGTGTTCTTCAATTCTTCAAAACCCAATACTTCTAGCTCATCTCTCTCTACAAATTTCTTCTCTTGCTTAATGCATCTACAACTTTGTTTGACTTGCCACTGCTACGCTTCAACAAAAATGTAAAACTATGCAAGAAATCAACCCATCTCACATGTCTTTGATTCAACTTCCCTTGACTGTTCAAATATTGCAAAGCTTGATGATCAGTGTACAACAAAAATTCCTTAGGCAACAAGTAATGCCTGGGCCACTTCTTTAGGGCTTGAACTATGGCATAGAATTCTTGATCATAAACTGAATATCTCCTTTTGGCATCACTCAAATTCTCATTGAAATAAGCTATGGGTCTCCCTTCCTGACTTAACATTGCTCTTATTTCATTCCCACTTGCATCACAATCAACTTGAAATACTTTGTCAAAATTTGGTAATACTAACAGTAGTTGCTCTGTCACTTTCTGTTTCAACAATTCAAAACTTCTTTGTGCTCCAAATTCCCACTTAAAATCCTTCGTATCTCCTCTCATTGTCTTTGTCATGGGTGTACAAATGCTACTAAATTTTTTGATAAAATTTCGGTAGAAACTAGCTAAGTCATGGAATGATCTTACTTCTCTAATGTTTATCGGTGTAGGCCACTCAACAATTGCTCTAACTTCCCCAAGGTCCATCTTCAATCCTTAAAAAAAAATAACAAAACCCAAGTACACTAACTCTATCTTCATAAAGCTACTCTTCTTGGCATTAATCAATAGCTTCTCCTCTCTCAATCTCTACAATACTTGTTTGATGTGCCAAAAAAATTCTTCTCTAGTCTTACTGAAAATCAAAATATCATCGAAGTAAACAATGAAAAACTTACCCAATAATTTCTTCAGTACCTCATTCATCAATCTCATGAAAGTTCTTGGTGCATTGGTCAATCCAAAAGGCATCACTAATGACTCATACAACCCTTCATTAGTCTTAAATGTAGTCTTCCATTCATCTCCTTCTTTGATTATGATATGATGGTATCCACTCTTGAGATCAATCTTTGTGAAATACTTTGCTCCACTCAAACAGTCCATAATGTCATTGATCCTTGGCAATGGGGATCTATACTTGATAGTGGGGTAAGTGCAAAAGGATGGGGGGCCAAAAAGGGGTCTTAAGTGGCCACTTTTTTTTTTAAATAAGGAAATACTGACCTTGGATGAGAAATTGAGGATAGTTACACTCAAAATTTTAAGATGCAACAAAAACAATGTAGCAAGTGCTCTGAGTCTTCTTTCTAAACTACTAATTTTTTTAAAAAATGGTATAGATTAAGGGGTTGAAAAGAGGGAGCCACAAAAATTGGTGTTGTTTTTTTCAAAAAAACATAACATAGAGTCTTTTGTGGCTCCCTCAAAAGGTTAACTTTTTTTTGGTATTTTTAAAATTGCTTCGGTGAGAAATTAGCTAACAACATGTAGTTTATGCCTGATTATTCTGATAAATTTTAAATGAATATTTGGTTTTTTACTAATTTTCAAAGTGGACACATCCTGAAAAATATAATTTTGGTCGTGCTACCCCTACAAATTTTGAAAACTAATTGAAAATAATTTTTTTTAAATATGTGTAGAATGGAGTCTAGTTTATTAAAATATAATTTATTTGAAATTTCAATGAACGGTTAAAAAATAAAGTAAAAAATACCAAACACTAGTTTTTGCTAAAAAACGAACACACTGTAAACAAACAAAATTAAAGATCAAAGGCTTACAATTGCCAAAATGTGAAAAAAATTGCATCATTAAATAGCTAAGAGAGAGCCTAACATTACCCAAGTGTTCTATTTGTTCGACCTTGAAACACATGCAAACCTGATGGTTAGCACAAATGAGATTATGTGAAATCCTGTAGAAGATTTAAAAATGTGTCTTTGGACGTTAAGAAGGAACTCCAAGCCTTTGGATTGGAAATCCAAAGCAAATCCCAAGCCTAAGGCTTGGGGATTCCCAAAGAAACATATAATGCGAGCATGGTATAACATGCTTGCGTTATGTTTTACATTTTTTTTGGTTTTTGCAATAGTTTGGTGCATGTTTGTCATGCTTGACATAGCACGAGCACATTATAATGTGCTTGCGTTATGTCAAGCTTGGAATATTTTATGTTCAAGTATGTTTGATGTATCTATGTTTGTATATATATTTGTATTTATGTATGTATGCCTATATGATTTATGCTTGTATGTATGTATGCATGCTTGTATGTCTGTATGTATGTATGTCTGTATGTCTGTATGTATGCCTATATGTATGCATGCTTGTATGTATGTATGTATGTATGTATGCCTATATGTATGTATGTATGCATGTATTTGTATATGTATGTATGTATGTATGTATATATGTATGCTTGGATGTATGTATGCTTGTATGTATGCTTGTATGTATGTATGTATGTATGCTTGTATATATGTATGTAAGGGTTTTTGGTTTAGGGTATATAAGGACCTAAGGGTATATGTTATAGGGTTGAGGGATTAGGGATTAAGTAATAGGTAGAGGGTAGAGGGTTGAGGGTTACAGTTAAGGGATAATATTCAACTTGTTGAGTGTATAAGATTAAGTGTGCAAGGTACAAGGATTAGGGTTTAGGATATTTGGTTTAGGTTTTATGATATAGATTGAGGGTACAAGGCATAGGGTGACTTGGGTTGAGAGTGTATGGTTTAGCTTTTAAGTATAGGATTGAGGCACAATATTCAGGGTTTTGGGTATAAGGGTGAGGTTATAGGGTGTAGGAATGAGGGTTTGTAGGTGTAGGTTTCAAGGTTTAAGGTAGAGGGTTGAGAATTGAGGGATTAGGGCTTAAGTATATGGTTGAGGGTATAGGGTATAGGATTGAGAGTTTACAGTTGAAGGATAATGGTCAAGGTTGAATGTCTAAGATATATGGTTCATGGTTTAAGGTTGAGGGTATAAGGAATATGGATGAGGGTTGAGGGTTTAGGGCGTAAGTATAGGGTATAGGGTAGAGGTTTTAAGGTTGAGGGATAATGTTCAAAGTTGAGTGTCCAAGGTTAAGTGTATAGGGTATATGTTTTAAGGGTTTAAGGGTATCTAGGGTTGAGGGTTTAGGATTTAAGGTTTGAGGGATTAAGGGTTGAGGGATTAGGATTTAAGGTATAGTGTCGAGGGTAGAGGGTTTAGGGATAGGGTTTAGGGTTTAAGGGTTGAGGCTTTAGGGATAGGGTACATGGTTGAGGATTAAGGGATTAGGGTTTAAGGGTTGAGGGTTTAAGGCTTTAAGGTTTAAGGGTCAAGGGTTTAAGGTTTAAGGGTTGATGGCTTAAGGGATTAAGGTTTAAGGGTTGAGTGACAAGAGATTAGGGTTTAAGGTATAGGGTTGATGAATTAGGGTTAAGGGTTTAATGTATAAGGTAGAGGAGTTGAGGCACAAGACTCGATCAATATGATGTACAAAATATACAAATTATAGTGCTATGCATAAACCTACTTGTAGGATGTTTATATTGTGATGCACTCTTGTATGATTCTTAGGATGTGTCCAAAACAAGAGGATGAAGCCCTACAATTGGGATAGTAATCCAACTTGTCTAATGTTCATCTATAGATATCAGATGATAAGTGGAACACTATAAAAAAGGATATATGGGATAGTGTTAGGTAGATGCGAAGATCACAAAAAGTTAGACAAGGATGATTAGGATATAATGGGACTGAACCACTTACATATAGTTCTTGTTGCTAGGTTTTCACCACACACGTGCTTATCCCAATTGCCACCAAGGGTGGTTTTTACCATAGGATCACTTATTTATCTTTACTATTTTTCTTATTTTTGACCTTATTTTAATTTTAATTTTTGGAAAGTGGGATAACTCAATAGATTCAGGTATAGAACCTTTTGAGGTGGATGATATAATTGATGGGTTCATTCAAGGTTTTGAGCCTTCTGGAGTAGCCAATTGACATGCACCTAAACCATACTTTGTTGTAATGATGTAAGGATACAACTAGTTATACTCATTGAACTTGCCTTTATTTTCTTGGTCCTATTGATTCATGTGATTCTCTTTAAGCACAAGATCACCAATTTAAAATTCACAAGGCTTGATCTTCTTGTTATAGCTTCTTCTAAGTCAATTTAGGTATGCTTGGAGGTGATTTCAAGCGTTGAGGTGTCATTAATCAAGAATCTCTAATTGAATCGAATGTGTAACCTGATATTCCTCATCATTGATAATATTTGTGAATTAGATGCGTAAGGATGGGAGTTCCACTTTGACTGGAAAGATAGCCTCAACACCATAAATTAGGGAGTATGGAGTAGCATCGGTAGGGGTACAAATTCTTGTACAATAAGCCCAAAGGGTAGGATTAAGATGGAGGTGACAATTACAACTAGTTTTATTAACAACCTTTTAAAAAAATTGAGTAAGGTTTTATCAGTTTTCTCTGCTTGACTATTACCTTGTGGATAGTAGGGAGTATACCAATGATATTGGATATGAAATTGTTCACAAAGATTACAAACATCTTGATTTCTGAAGGGCCTACTATTGTCAATGATAATGGTGGATGAAATACCATAACAACAAATGATGCGATATAGGACATGAATTTTGAGATTTGGATGCCTATGATAAAGGTCAGATGGATAGCTTTGACCCACTTTGTGAAGTACTGAGTGGCGGTGACAATGAACTTGTGTCCATTGGATGAGGATGAATGTATCTTATTGAAGACATCAAGACACCTTTGAGAGAAGGGCCACAGTGAAGTGATGGGTTACAATGCTTGAGAGGGTGCATGTATTAAGTCTCCATGTAGATGAAAAGGAAGACACTTCTTGACATACTCACAAGAATCATGTTCCATTGTGGTCCAATAATATCCTTTTGAAGAAGCTTCTTTGCAATGACTATACCACTAATATGAGCACCACAAATACCACTATGCACTGCTTACAATGAGAGGTTAGCTTCTTTTGTGTTTAGACATCGTAGTAAAGAACCATCATAGCTTCAATAATATAACGTATGACCTAGGATGGTGTAGTAGGATGAGTGTTGGATGAATAATCTGCATTGATTACAAGTGAGATTAGGTGGCAAGGTGTTAACATGGAGGTAGGTGTAAATGCTATGAAGCCAAGGGGACTCAGGATTAATGATCTTGCACACCATTTCAGTATCAGGATTGTCATATGTGAGGATAAGGAACTATTCCACTAGGAATTCACATTCATGGCTATCATGAGGCATTTTCAACAAGGATCTAATAGTAGCGATTGCATCTACAACCTTATTATGGAGATGAGGAATTTTCTCAAACTAGATATAAATAAAATACCTCTTGAATTAATCTACCATACGCTTGTAAGGAAGCAACTTATCATCTCTCATTTGTAACTCATTGTTAACTCGTTTGATTATGAATTGGGAATCATCATAGACTTGTAGCTAATTGATATTTTGGATTGTACTGCATTCTCAACCCGATGATTAAATCTTCATACTTTGCTATGTTATTGAATACCTAAATTAATTTTATGGTTCTTTTTTCCTATAGTTACAAATATAAAATGACCCTACAAAAACTTACTTAAATATAATTATAACACTGTAGGGTTGACAAATACCCCCTATAGGTCAAGGATGTGATTCTCAAATGGTTAAGACGTTGTGTTTTTACAATTTGAACATTTGTCCAAGTTTCAGATCCCCATGATGACATCTCAAGGATATGAGCATATTTTGTAGTAGTATTCTTGTTATTGTAGTGTCCTTGTAGTTGATTGGCCCATTGGAAATGTAAGTCCTATGGTTGTACATGTTGGTCTCTAATGAATGGTTGTATGGGTCTCCATACCAAAATCTCCACTAATTAATCTAAAAAATATACTTCTTAAAAAAATATTTAAAAAGGATTTTGGTCACTTAGGCATGAGAACATCAAGCGACCTTTGAAGTCTAAAGAGAGTGATTCATTGAGTAAAAAAGAGAGAATAGATATTTCATTTCATAAATCATTGAAAGTAACTATGAAAAGTACTCAAACCTCTCTTGAGTTCTTTGGGTTTAAACCACTTGACTAATTTTTTGGTTGGTTTTGTGATGTTTTGTTTCAATGGTGTTGGTTGTTTTGTGAGTTCTTGTCTTTTGTAGCCCTAGTGTTGCTTGTTGTCATTGATGATTATTGGTTGCCTTATCGGGCTTCATTGGTCTATCTATTCTGGCTTATGTGCAAGGGTTTGGTCCCTTTCAAAAACCCACCTTTACCAATAATAACAAAAAAATATAATTTAAAACCCTACTTATATTTAATTTAATTGATTTTGGTTAATTGATTAGGGTAAGATGCCGGTATTGGCATGGTGTGATGGTTTAAAGGTGGCATTGTTGTTCTTGCCACCAAGGTTCAAACCCCATTGGGGTGGTATTGTTGAATGGTTGTATTCCGGTTCATAGCTCTAGTTCAAAAACATTTACCCCTTGAATTAAAAAAAATATGATTAGGGTAAGATAATTAAGATTGTAATTAACATCTAATATTAAAATAAAAATTCAAGATAGATAGAGTTGCATACTTTGAACTAGTTCAATTGATATAACACTATGATAGAGACTTGCAATGTGAGTTTTAGAACTAAATCATTGATTACATGACTAAGACAATAAAAACTAGAGATTTTGAGTGTATAGAATATAATTATAGCAATAATATTGTCCAAGGGTGTGATCCCATTCTCATTTCTATGATTTTATCTTAGTCATAATGTGCCTTTGGTACTTGTACAACTTGCTCATTTGATGGTATCTAAGAGAAACAAAATAGTGATGATGCTAAAGAGCACCACAATGCTCTTGCTATACAAGGGTAGTTAGGAAGATAAAAAGAATAACAAGGAATGTATTTATATTGTACTTCAAACCAAGACATGTTAGGAACATTACTTCAAGAAGGTGAAGGATTTGAATCAAGATGTGAAGGGCCTAAGGATAAACTAAATAACAATAGTAAAAAAAGGTAAGACCAACATTATTGTATCTCAATATTCTAATACATTTCTTACACAATATTTAAAATGTTAGTTTATTATAGTTATTGGTTACACTCATAATATGAGTCCAAAAATGGTTTGTTACAACATATTGACAACACATATAATCATAGGGTCTATAATATAATAGATTATAGTTATAGTGTTGCTCTAGAAGATGCATGATTAAGGATTATATTTTATTATTTTTGTGGGGCAACCCACATTTTATTTAGCCATTTCTAAATAACCTTTACCAACAATCATTACACAACTAATTTTGTCATTCTCATCAAAATTTCAATAGAACAATAAGCACTCATGGAGGTTATCTTGAGATAGATACAAACCACACTAGTCAAATCCAATAAAAATTAAAAATATAATTAAAAAATATCTTGAATACTTTCACATACTTAAGAATAATGAACATGAGGTCTCCACACTCCATGAAAATGAATGAAAAAACTTCATTTACATAAAGTTTGAACATGAGAATTTCACAATAATATTTCATTAATAAATATAAGTAATTTAAAAATATTGGAAGGATGGCGAGCGAAGGGAAAAGGTGTTTACAGAAAAGAAGGCTTGGGCTTTGTGACAAGAGCTGGGGGAAACAGAGTCTTGGGACGATCTCATGTACCACTCCGCCATTGCCTCGCGCTTGGCCGTCTCTAACAAGGGGTAAATTTGAGTCATGGATCCCTCAATGGGTGTTCCAGAACAAAAAATGGGTTGATGTTTGCAGACCCAAAGGGGGACGTGATCGATGGAAGGTGCCCACAACCGGAAAAATGGTAAATCCTTTGCATTTTCAGAGCGTCTCTCGCGGAAAACAAAATTTTCGAGAGGATTTGCGTCATCAGCCCGCGGTCAAAGGGCATTTGGAGGCACACCATCAAAGGAGGTTTCTTGCCCCCCCTTCACAAGTAGATTGGAGAATTCAAAGAAATGCTCGTACCCCTCTAACCCTAGGGAGAAGGGGCTTCTGGGATGGGGATAGAAACAATGAAAAATTTCAAGCTCAGGTGGGAATAAACCCTAACATGATTCCTATCTTCCCCACAACAAGGGCAGGCAAACCCTTTAATCCCCCATTGCCAAAGAAAGCTTGGTCAGGACTTCATTGGGATATCTTCAGGAGGAGAGAAAGAATCCTGAGAGCAGGAGAGGGAAAAAGCAATCTTCAGATCCAAAATATCAGATGGAAGGCCCTTCACAACAACAGACTGTTGAAAAGATTTTCAGAGCACACATCCACAACATATCAAAAACAAAGAGGAGATCTTATATGGAAGCAGAAAGAGATAAAGACAGGCCCACATACCAGAGATACAGGGGCGAGATTAGAGCAAGCAGAGAACCAGGGGGTTCAGGGAGTGATTTACAATTCAAAGCAAATAGAAAAACAAGGAGTATCTGGAAAGCCCCAGAAATATCAGTTGGATTACTCACTGGGGACGACACCCCTAGAGGCGCTGGAAACATCCATCATCTTTTCAAAGGAAACACTCAAAGAAAGGATGAAACGTCTCCAACAGCAAGCCATCATTTGTAAGTTCTGGAACATTAACTTATCTTATCAGGACTTCTGTAATTGGACATTGGAGAATTGGAGTGACATAACTCAAATAGAATTAATAGATTCATCTCTAGGTTTCTTCATAGTAATTTTCAATTCCAAAGAAAATAGAGACAAATTCTTCAAAAGGAAATGTTGGTTTTATAAAAATGTTGGTCTTCATATGCAATATTGGAGCCCTAACTTCAACAGCAAAGCCCACAATATTAAATTCATCCCAATGTGGATCTCCTTCCAAAATTTACTGCTAGAATATAGGGATGCAAATATTTTAGAGATTTTTGGAAACAAATTGGGAATATTTTTAAAACATGCTCTAACTGTGGAAAGGCATTGTCCTAAAATCTGTATTCTTATGAATACTGAAAACGAACTCCCTAGATTGATTAAACTTATCTCAAAGTTTGGGGTGTGGATTCAATAGATTACATATGATCATATGGAAATGGACTTTACCTCCCCTTTTAAAGAAACAAACATAGTCAACCATCCAGATGGGGGGCTGGTAAATACTTTGGGAGAGGACCCTTGTAGCAAGAATCCTACTAGGGAATCAGATAAAGGAGAAATGGGGATGCCCTGGAAGCTATCCACAATGAAACCAAACATTCTTTTCCCAGAAATCAGCAGTATAGGAGATATTTGGGAAGAGAGTGAGGCTTCTGATGATAAAGAATTTAGGGATAATGTCACTCTTATGTTGTGGACCCTTTTTTGGAGATGGATACATTTCTACAACAAGATTCAAGGAAAGAAGCTCTTATCATTAGGTAATAAAGGGCTTAGTAAGAGACACAATCAAGGCTTTGAAATCTTTAGTGAAGTAAGGATGGTAAACCTTGAAGAGTTGAGCACAACATTAGAGGATGGCAATGACAACAGCTAGCTAGCCCTAAGTGATAAAAGAGGTCCATATCAGAGAAGAGGGGAAAGAAGTATTAAGGTGAATCTCCCCAGCACTTGGTAGATTTCTAAGGGTAGAGGCTCACTAAGTGTTGAAAAAAAATTCATTAGTCTTTCATCACTTGGAGGAAAAATGATGTTAAATCGCCATAGCACAACTATTGGGGATTACTCCAAAATAAACCATCCAACATCAGTCATCGAGAAATGGAGATGTTAATTGAACAATGGCTGGAAGAAGTTCAAGAAAATATCATAATAGAGATAGCAGATCAGGTTTTGGCAGAAAGAACGGGTCTGGAGGATCACTCAATTCATAAGCAGGAGTCCTCTAGGGCAGAAAAGAGGAGGTGGATATCTAAGACTGAATTCGTAGAGAAAATGGAGGAAAGGGAGGCTGAAAAGCAAGCTAAGGCGGTTAGGAGCAAGGTGGTTAAGGAAAGTTCAACTACTAATCTAAGAGAGGTAGTTAATTTTAACAACGAATCTGTATTAGGAAGACAAGGAAAGGTTGTGGAGAAGTCTGCTGAATTAGACTCAAGACAAGATTGTGATGACATTCTACAGGAAAGACTCATTGATATATTGAAAAAAAGTAAAAGAAAATCTATCACAAAGGGATCATAAGTCACTCAGCGTAAGGTTAGTGGGGAAAGTCTAAAGGAGAACCAACTAAGCAGAGAAGATGACGAGTCATATTATGGTAAATCAGCAGCCTCAAGGGAAATCAATGAATCGTCCCCCCAAAATCAAATCAGGAGTATGGGCATGAAAGACAAATTGGACTTGGAAATGGGTCAAAAATCACATGTTGATACGACGCACACAAGCAGCCTCAATATCGGTAGCTGGAAGTCGGCAAGACTAATGGAGAAAGAAATGGAATCAAGATCTCATTCTGCACCTTTTAAAGACAACTATAAGCAGTTGAGAACAAGGAAAATTGCAGGGTCAATTGGGGGGGAGTATAAAGTTAACGATCCCAAATTGGACTATTATCCTTCTAAGGAGATCAACAATCAAAAGCCACCAAACTTAAAAGAGCTTGGATTAGTGGACAACAACACTCTAGCAGAGGATATCAAGGGTGGGTTATTTCCACTTACTAATAAAAATTGGAAAAATATTAATGGAAGGCTAGGGAAAGAGAATATGTTGATCAAAAATTCAGAGGAGAAAGCCCTAAGCCCACCTCTCTCACCTAGACTTAAGATAGTATATGAGCTCTTTGGAATGGTAGAGAACAACACGTTATTAGAAAAGGATAATGAGAAAGAGAAGTGTAAGCTTTCCTTTGTAGATAGACTTTTGGATCCAGATTTCCTAGAGGAAGAGGAAAGGATTGAGGACTTGGAAGGATTGTCACTCTTAGAGGCTTTGGATAAGGAGAAGTCATGTTACAATTTGAATGGATATGATCAACTAGAAGAATTAGAGAGACCTTCTCTATCTCCAAGTAAGTCTGAAGTGTTTAACTTTAGCTTGGGGATTGAAAGATCAATATCAAATAAGAAGCTTCCAGATTGTGGGGAAAAGTACAAGAAAGGAAAAGGGCGTAAATCCTTAGCTTTTTTAAGGACCGAAGAAGGGGAGGAATCAGATCAAACCAAAATCACAGACTATATGCATGTAGGGAAGGGGAAGTTCCTTCCCAAAGAGAAATGAAGGTTATATCGTGGAATGTTAGAGGCTTAAATGCTCCTAACAAGCAATGTTTGATCAAACGTTGCATTTTTTCCTTCAAAGCTGATATTGTCATTATGCAAGAAACAAAAATGAGTGTTGATCAAATGGTAAAATTTAATAGATCAATAGGAAGTTGGGATATGGAATTTGAAGAGGCTAATGGATCCTCGGGTTGGCAATTATGTGGAATCCAAGAAGAGTTGATTTTATCAAGTTGGAAGGTAGTACCAATTGGATTGGTGGAACAATAAGAAGTCTAAACTCTAACTTGGAATTCTCTATTTTAAATGTTTATGGTCCAATCCCCACAAAGAAGAAACTGGAAGTATGGGAAGAGATCAGCAGCAGATTTAGGATTTGGGCAAAAAAGAATTACATTATTGGAGGAGACTTTAATGCCATTGTTCATCTTTCGGAGAAAAGTGGAGGGTTACAAAGAGAATCTCAACCTCAGACAGACTTCAAAAACTGGGTGCTAAAAGAAAATCTCTTAGAAATTGAATTGGAGAATGGAACCTTCACATGGAACAACAGAAGAATGGGATTTAGTAACATAGCTGAAAAATTAGATAGGTTCTTTTATAAAGGAGATTTAACCACCTTCCCATTTGATTTCAAAGCTTCCATTTCTCCAACATCAAGATCAGATCATTTTCCTATTCAGCTGGAAATTCTAGGAGAAATCAAACCGTTGCTATGCCCATTCAAATTTGAGAATATGTGGATGAAAGATGAAGAGTTTGTGAAATGTATTGAACAATGGTGGAAGGAATGTCATGTTGAAGGGTCTAAACTTTTTTGCTTTATGACCAAATTGAAGAAAATTAAAAAAAACCTTCTTTGTTGGAACAAAGATCACTTCAAAAACATTTTTTATTCAAAAAGCTCAATAGAGCAAAACATTAAAGACCTCAATGAACAAGTCATCCAACAAGGCATGAACTCAGAGATGTTTTGCAGGGAAAAGGAGCTTTTAAGGGATTATGAAGACATTTTGGCCAAAGAAGAGATTTTTTGGAGGCAGAAATCAAGAGAGATTTGGTTGGAAGAAGGGGATAAGAACACAAAGTTCTTCCATAACAGTACAAAACAAAGGAGAAGCACTAATAGAATCCACAAAATCAATGATGTTAATGGGAAAACCTTAGATGATCAATCTGAGATCCAAAAAGAGATAATTCAATTTTATTCAAATCTTTTTAACAATCATGAAGGCTCACATCTTGCAGCTCAACAAGAGTTGCTAGAAGTTATCCCTAGGCTGATTTCAGAGGAAGATAATCAGATGTTAATGGAAAAATTTACGGAGGAAGAGATACTGAAAGCACTAAATCAGCTTCATCCAGACAAGGCCCCAGGCCCAGATGGATTCCCAGCAGGTTTTTTCCAGAAGTGCTGGCCAATTTTGGGCTCAAAAATGACTGAAGCATTAGAAACAACAAGATCATCAGGAAGATTTTTGAGAGAAATCAACAACACTTTCATTGTTTTAATTCCTAAGAAAGATAAAGCACTATATCTAGATGAATTTAGACCAATATCACTTTGCAACACAATATATAAGGTACTGACAAAGACTCTTGCAAACAGATTGAAAATGACATTGCCAAAAATTATAGGAGAAGAACAGACAGGCTTTGTTCCGGGAAGATCCATCTTTGATGGAGTGATAATTGCTCAAGAAGCAATTCATTCTATTCAAAAAAATAAGCAGCCAAGTATGATCATAAAACTAGACATCAAAAAGGCATATGATAAAGTAGACTGGAGATTTTTATCCAAATGCATGGAAGGGTTTGGGTTTTGCAAATCATGGATAAACTTGTTATTTTACTGCATTTCTACCCCAAAATTCTCTATCCTGATCAATGGGAATCCATGTGGTTTTTTTGAAAGTTCAAAAGGTATCAGACAAGGAGACCCACTCTCTCCCTTCCTTTTCATCATCATGGCTGAAGCTCTTGGTAGGAAGTTATGCAGCCTTCAAAGATCTAGTTCTATTAGAGGTGTGGAGGTGACATCTTTGGTTCAGCCAATCACACATCAACAGTTTGCAGATGATACAATTCTCTTTGGGAAAGGTTGTAGAGGAGAGGCCTTACAGATGAAAAGGCTGCTATCAATATATGCTAAGGCCTCAGGACAAGTAGTCAATAAAGAGAAGTCACAGATTTTATTTTTTCATGTCAAAACAAGAGTCCAAAATCAAATACTAAGTTTATTAGGATTTAAGGAAGGTAGACTTCCATGCACTTACTTAGGGATTCCAGTTGATAAATCCTTGAGATCTTCCTCAGCCTGGAAACCAATCGGGGAAAAGATTGATAGGAGAATGGAGTCATGGAAATCAAAGTGGTTATCATGGGCAGGGCGAATTATAATGTTGAAAGCAACTCTATCAGCCATTCCCATTTATCTAATGTCTTGCATTTCAATGCCAAGTGGAGTGTACATGGCCCTGATGAAGAAGTTGAGAAAATTCTTTTGGCAAGGCACAGACACAAAAAAGAAGTTTGCTCTGATTGCATGGGATAAGGTCTGCAACCCAATTGAGCTTGGAGGCACGGGTATCAAAAATCAGTTATGGCAGAATAAGGCTCTTGGGGCTAAGCTATTCTGGAAAATACACAAGGAACCACACCTCAAATGGGTTAGGATCATTAGAAGCAAATACCTCACTAACTTAAATAGTGAAGAGGCATTAAGAGTCACAAATTTTCCTAGGGGATCCCGTATTTGGAACTTTATTGCTAAATCTAGTGATATTATTCTTAATCATATATCATGGAATGTAAAGGATGGGAAGAAAGCACTATTTTGGAATGACTCATGGGGAGGTTACCCTATTATTAGTAATTTGATGGACACAGACAAAATTAGCCAAATTTGTTCAGAAAAATGGGGTATTCATGTAAGTGACTACATTATTTTATCAGACAATAACCAAGCTTGCAAATGGGAGTGGAAACAATTTGAAGACCTTGACATTCCATTGGTGGAGATTAATAACCTTAGACAAGTATTAAATGACAGATTTATTTTGTTTAAGCAGGAAGGGGACGAGATTATCTGGAATGGATCAAAATCAGGCTGGTATAATGTGAGGGATGGCTATAAAATAGCATCTGGGCAGCAAGGAAGAACCAAAACCCAGTTACCTATTCAATTATGCTGGAACAAAGCGTGCATGCCAAAGGCTGGTATCTTCACATGGGCGGCTTTGCAAGGTAGAATTTTGACAGCAGATTGGTTTAAAAGAATTGGATATCAGGGCCCTTCAAGATGCTCACTATGTTACAATAGTGAGGAAAATGTCAACCATTTGCTTCTAACATGCCCCTTTTCCCTTGAATGTTGGCAGTGGCTTTGTGCTAAACTTGGTTGGATAACAACATTGCCAAATGATATATTCACACTATTCAAATCTTGGCCAATTCTTTTTAGGGACAGCTTGTGTGGAAATTTTTGGATCATTTCTCCTTCAATTTTGTTATGGGAACTATGGAAGGAGAGAAATAGGAGAGTATTCCAAGGGAAATCCATGGAGATAGAAATGCTTATGATTAAGATTGAAGCTATCATTGTGGAAACAATGAACTCAAGAATTCATGCCCAAAGCAAAAAAAAAAATCTTATACAGGCTGGGATGGCAGTATGTTCAAGAACTGGTTTGGTTTAAAAACTCCTCAAGTTATTGGGAAAGGGTGTCAAGTCAGCAAACAAAACAGAGCAAATTGTAAATGGAGACCTCCAAATATTGGATGGTTCAAACTGAATTTTGATGGAGCGTCCAGAGGGAATCCAGGTCCATCAGGAGCAGGTGGTGTGATTCACTCTTGGCAGGGAAAAACTATTGCAAGATATTCAAAACCATTGGAGATTGATACAAACAACATGGCAGAATTTAAAGCTCTAGTATTAGGGCTATCCCTTTGCATAGAATTGAACTTGGCAAAGGTAGAAATTGAAGGGGATTCACTTTTGTGGTAAATGCGATAAGAGCTAAGAAAGTGTTGAGCTGGAAACTACAATCTTTACTAGATTCAGCAATAAACCTGATGGATAAGTTTGAAAATGTAACGATTAACCATATTTATAGAGAAGGCAATACAATGGCAGATGCATTGGCAAATATGGGAGCTGATGGGACGACACTTAAACAGATAACTCCATGAGGAGCAAGGCTTTTTGTGGTTAAGGCTTCTAAGATCATCTGTGAGGAAGAGGAGTGTGACAGTTATGTTTCTAAGAGTGGAGAGTCAAGTAAGAAGGCAGCGAAGGAAACAATGGCTTCTACAAACACCATTTGCAAAGAGATCCACATTGCAGTATTGGTTTCACTCTGTATGTATTATTTCAATAAAAAATGTATTGCTCACGTGGTGCCCTCATCTGGCTTTATAATGGTGACCACGTTCCAGACTTCTTCAAAAAGTATTTCACTTTTAGATGGATTGATGCATCAATATCTTACTAATCTTTAATACTTGTTTTACAGTAATCTTCTGTAGAATATTCTACTTGTTTTACATGTAGTTTGCAGTCAGGGAGTGCTGTGAGGTTGCCACGGAAAGACAGTCAAAGTGTGCTGGAAGGATGTCGCAGAAAGATAGTCAGAGAGTACTGGAAGGTTGCCAGAGAAATAGTCAGCTGGTGCTGGAAGGTTGGTGCAGAAAGTCAGTCAGTTCCATGATCTGCTTGACTCACACTGGCTGCTTTACAAATGCCTTCCCTGCTGCCATCTTGCGGTTTCAAATGGTCCATGGTCCCTGTATACAATGTTAGTTGATTATTCCCAGCATCGTGATGCTTTCTCTGTTACATGATGGCTTCAATGGTCAATGGCGAGGCAGAGGATGAGGTGATGCACCATCATCACACGAGCAGGTCACCTGTTGTGATCCAACATTAACTATACTTGTGTTGTTCCTCCTCTTCTTCTTTTCAGGATCCATGCTTGCTTAGCTGATTTTGCAGGTTGAAGATAGCTTGGTCACACTTCAAATGAAATTGAGGCTTGAAGAATTCTCATTTGTGGAGTTACTAAGAGCAGGAGAAGTTTAAGTCATGATTCTGTTTGTTTTATCTTCTGTTGAGGCTTCAAGTCTTGTAAACTCTTATACTTTTAATTTTAATACAACCTTCTCGGCTTCGGCCCCTTATTTATCAAAAATATATATATATTGGAAAAAAAACCGTAAATATTATAAATTCAGCATATAAGACTCCTATATTTGCAGCTTAAATGTTAAGTCCATCTTATAAGAAAAGTTGAAAAATAATCATAATAATATTTGTTTGAAGTTTGCCCTATAGATAGCTTGCCATATATACCTAGGTACATGGTGTAGTTTCTAGTATTTAATCAAGCCCAGCCTGCATGAGTAACAGAGTTGGCTTGGGCCATGGGTTTGTTGTGGGTTCAACTCCGCTCTCGAGTTTACCCGGTTGAGACTGACTTGCGGACTGTTGGGTTCCCTCGGAGGACTAGTCTCACCCCTTGAATGCTAAAGAAAAAGAAAAGTATTTAATCAAGCCCCATGCTCCAAAATACATAGAATACTATTTGAGGTCACATGAGGTTGGGGGAGTCTGCAAGTCAAAACAGTAATCACTTATTCAAAAGGCTTTAGCATGTGGAAGCATAGAATTTGAGAATTAATGGCAAAAGGGTCAACTCATGTGGATAACAATGCAACCTGAGCTGTGACGTTGCTTTACCAGGAGACCGATCACTGGACTCCACCCTCATCCTAGCAATTGTTACAATCCACAAATATGATATTTTTTTTCCTTCCGCTTTCGTAGCCCATCACTAATTATACAGTAATCCCACTTCTAATTATACAGTAATCCCACTTCAGATATCCTTATCATCATTTAATTATCGGGTGCAAAAGTCAAAATTTTTATGGCTATTTTCAGCCAGACTTGTGAAAAATTGATGTGTTCTGTATTTCTTATTTTTATATCGTGGAATAATATTGATCTATGGTGGAATGGTAGAACCGATCTCCTCCTCGTAGCTGATACGTTCCCGGGCTAAAATTCCTGATTCAAAGGGAAACTGGCATTGTTTGTTACAGTCATGGCTACAGGTGCTTTTAACAGAAGTGGCCGTTCAAATGGTTTAGCAACTCGTAAAATGGCCATCTGGAAAGTTTTCAAATATGTAGATCATATAGATATGTTGACAATGGCATTGGGAACTTTAGGTTCCATTGGAGATGGATTATCTGTACCTGCTACGTGGGTTATATGGGGTGGATTATCCAACACTCTAGGATATGGTCCCTCTCAGAACAATGGCGATTTTATCACCAAAATTAACAAGGTAAAATGTTGGGCAATATAGAATTTGATTGATTCTATCTTTTTAGCGCTAGTAGCTAGATCATAATCATCTTCGCTGGGGTTGGTGCAGGGAGTTGTGTACTTTGTGTATGTGGGTGTTGCAGTATGGATTGCAGCGTTCGTAGGTACTGGTTCTGTTTATAATTTGATAGAATTGTAGTGTTTAATGGCGGTAAGTGAAATTAAGAGCATTGGCTGTGCTGCTTTTCAGATGCTTTCTTCTGGACTAGGAGTGGAGAAAGACAGGCGTCTCGACTGAGAAGAAAATATTTAAGAGCTGTGTTGAGACAAGATGCCCAATTTTTCGAGACAAGAGGCACAGACTCGGCCGAAGTGGTTAATGTTGTTACCAATGATACTCTTCTCATCCAAGAGGTCCTCAGTGAAAAGGTAGTTAATGTCTGGACTACATAGATTTTACAAGTATTTCTTCTTTATTCGCATAAATTTTGATCTGCTGATGCACCCCGTTTCTCTAACGCTTATTGCCACATATTTTTGATGGTGATGTTGACCACTATTTTCTGTTCAGGCTCCAAGTTTTATCATGAATGTAACAGCTTTTATTGGTTCCTACACTGCTAGCTTTTACTTCTCATGGAAACTGACCTTGGTGACCTTTCCATTGGTCACATTACTGATCATCCCGGGATTCATTTATGGTAAGATTCTGATGAGGCTGGCTAGAGATACACATGTACAAAATAACAGGGCCGGTACAATTGTAGAGCAGGCACTTTCCTCCATCAGGACTGTGTATTCATTCGTGGGAGAGCATAGTCTAATCGACAAATATTCATGTGTACTGGATACAATTGTAAAGCAAGGTCTTAAGCAAGGTATAGCGAAAGGCTTGGCTATTGGAAGCAATGGATTTACTTAATTTTGTTATATGGGCTTTTATGGCATGGCGTGGGAGCGGCTTGGTCATATCTCATGCTATATCACCAGGAACAATCCTGGCAATCGGTCTGCTTATAACTCATGGTTGAATGTATGTATATTTTTTTCCAAAACATTTTGTGTTGGAGTAATTTTATTTGTTATTTTCTTGTTTTGAAATTGTTGATTTGGTCTACAGGGCTTTGGCGATGGCACTTCCCAATCTGAAGTACTTTTCAGAGGCAGCCATTGCTGCGTTTCACATCTCTGAAATGATCGATAGAGTACCAGAGATCGATCAAGCAGAGGAAGCGGGGAATGTATTGGAAAAGGTCTATGGCGAAATCCAATTCAGAAATGTACAATTCACATATCCTTCTCGACCAGACACTCAGATATTTAGAAATTTCTCCCTAATTGTTCCTGCTGGACAAACTTTGGCTTTGGTTGGGGCAAGCGGATCCGGAAAATCCACAGCAATTTTGTTATTAGAACGTTTTTATAATCCAACAGCAGGAGAAATTCTTCTCGACAGAGTGAACATTCAAGACTTGCAACTGAAATGGCTGCGCAGCCAAATCGGTCTAGTCAGTCAAGAGCCAACCCTGTTTGCCACCTCTATTCGAGAGAATATATTGTTTGGGAAAGAGAATGCTATCATGGATGAAATCACCACTGCTGCAATGGCTGCTAATGTCCACAACTTTATCACTCAGCTACCACAAGGATACGATACACAGGTATTTTTTAGGTGTTACAAAATCCAGTTGCATTATAGAGATGAAATGAAATGAAAAGCTATGGGAGACTATGGAGGATCTTTTGGGCACAAGGATTAAAATTTTACCCATTATAATATATCATGAAGTTCAATAGTGTGTAATTGTTTCATCTCTATCCTGTTTTCCCTCCTTTACTTTGATCGACTCTTTTATTCTTCCATGTCTATTTTTAGAGCTCTGTCCTTTGAGATTACCTAATCGCAGAATGCTTCTGCATAGAAATTTTCTTCATAGTGTAATTTCCGTGGGCTTTCTACTAAATTCATTTTCACTAAATCTTTGACAGCTATTGTTTATTTCCTTAATCATCTTTTCTCAATTATCTATCATCACTTTACTCCTTCCTAGAAATACAGGTTACCTGTTTAAGCTAAAAATTATCCATTAATATTCCTCCTTTCAAAGAAAAAATATTCTTTAGCTTCCGAGGTCCTTATGAAATCAGTTAATTTAGCCGATAATTTTGCTTCATATTCTTCATATTGCAGGTAGGAGAACGGGGCATCCAGATGTCAGGAGGGCAAAAGCAGCGGATAGCCATTGCTCGGACAATGCTGAAAAACCCTCCAATCATGTTGTTGGATGAAGCCACTAGTGCTCTGGATGCAGATTCAGAGCACATTGTCCAGGATGCTCTTGATAAAGCTTCTACAGGACGTACAACTATTATTGTGGCACATCATCTCTCCACGGTGAAAGCTGCAGACAAAATTGCGGTAGTGCAAGATGGTTGTGTCATTGAGTCGGGCGGACACCTGGAGCTGATCCAAAAACCAAATGGCAAGTATGCAGCTCTCATTTCCTTACAACAGCAAATGGTCAAAATACAAACAGTTCATAGCAATACCTCTGAACCAATTTTGAGAGCAAGCAGCAGGGACCCTGAGAACATATCAGATATTTCAGATCAAAATGGGAGTTCTTTTTCTGCATTGGAAAAAGAAGAAAAAGTCAAATTTTCAGATAAAACTCGAACTCCATCCTTTTGTCTAATGTTTGCAATGAATTCTCCAGAATGGAAGAATGCTGCACTGGGGTGCCTTGGTGCAATTGGATATGGAGCCCTGAATCCATTTTATTCTGTTGCTATGGCAAGCATGATATCAGTCCTATTTCTGGATAATCATGATGAAATAAGGGACAAAGTAAGAAGTTACTCCATTGTTTTTGTGGCATTGACAGTGTGGTCCTTCCTGGCAAATGTGATCGAACATTATAACTTTGCGGTCATGGGAGAGTTCTTAACCAGAAGGGTCCGTTTGAAAATGCTGTCACAAATTTTAACCTTTGAAGTAGGATGGTTTGATATGAAAGAAAATTCAAGTGGAGCTGTTTGTTCGAGGCTATCAAAGGGAGCTAATATGGCAAGTATTGCATTAGTAAATTAAAATAGAATATTTACAGATGATAAGAAATATAATATTCTTGATTGAATTCTTCTATTGTTATTCAGATGAGATCTTTGGTGGGAGATCGCTTGTCGCTTATGGTGGAAAGTCTATCAGCAGTGGTTATAACCTGCATGGTTTCACTAGTTGTGAGCTGGCGTTTTGCCATTGTACTAATTGCCAGACAACCTGTGCGGATCTACTGCTACTACACGAAAAGGGTTCTACTGAAGCATCTTTCAAGGAAGTCTATCAAAGCCCAGAATCTAACCAGCCAAGTGGCCACGGAATGTGTTGTAAACCATAGAACCATTGCAGCTTTCTGTGGTGAGGAAAGAATTCTCCGGCTCTTCGAATCCACACAAGAAGAGCCCCACGAAGAGATCGAGAGGCAATCGTGGTATGCAGGTTTGGTTCTTGGAACATGTGAATTTATCCATACATCCCAAGGGGCTTTAGGATTTTGGTACGGAGGGAAGCTTATACAGCAAGGACATTTAAGTTTTCATGCATTTTTAACCTGCATGGCAACCTTGGGGAGAATTGGGCGGATTATAGCAGATGCTGGAAGCATGACTTCAGACATAGCTAAGGGCGCGGATGCTGTGAAATCTATATTCTTGATCTTGGACAGAAATAGTTCCATAAATCCAGAAGATATTGGAGGACTTAAGCCAGATAAAATCGATGGCAATGTTGACTTAAGAAATGTGGATTTTTCTTATCCCGCTCGTCCCAATGTTACTGTTTTGAGAGACTTCTGCCTTGAAATCAAAGCAGGAAGCAGTGTGGCTCTGGTTGGAAAAAGTGGGTGTGGAAAGTCCACCATTGTTGGACTCTTGGAGAGATTCTATGATCCTATCAAAGGACTGGTTTTAATAGATAACAAAGATATTAAAGCATTCAATTTGAAGTACTTGAGACGTTTTATAGGTTTGGTAGGGCAAGAACTAACTTTGTTTGCAGGGAGTATTAGGGATAACATTCTGTATGGTAAGGAGGATGCAACCGAGGCAGAGGTGATTCAGGCCGCAGAAGCTGCTAATGCCCATGGATTTATAAGGTGAGTGAAATACTGAAACTCAAAACTTTTTTTTCCTCTTTGGAAATTGATGTATTGCTATTGATTTTGTTTTAGTCATTTGGAGAATGGATATGATACAAATGCGGGTGACAGAGGACTGCAGTTGTCTGGTGGGCAGAAGCAACGGATAGCCATAGCAAGAGCAGTAATAAGAAATCCAAGTATCTTACTTCTGGATGAGGCGACCAGTGCATTGGATGTTCAATCAGAGAATGTTGTTCAGGAAGCTCTAAATCGAGTTATGGTGGGAAGGACAAGCATAGTTATAGCTCATAGATTGAGCACAATTCAAAATTCTGACCACATAGCAGTAATTGAGGATGGAAAGATTATTGAGCAGGGCAGTCATCCTGTGTTGATGAGTAAAGGTGAAAACAGTGAGTACTTTCGACTTGTCAAGCTCCAAGAACACACTGATCCCAGATCGTCTTGAGATTGGTTTTTATTGCTTGCAACAAAACAGATTGTCTGAGCAACTATGCAGTGATGTTTAGAGCCTCCCAAAAATAAGGGAAGCTTTCTATGATAGTACCAACTAAAAATGATTTGCAGATGGCAGATGCGCTAAACTATTAAGCTTGGATATGGCAGAGGCAACAGGGGCAAGCCACATGACTTTTATTTATTTATTTTATATTATTATCAGTGATATATAAATCTTAGATTTCAAACAATACAGTTGAGCTTAATAAACTTTATTGCCCAATAGCAGGAGCCAGAGTTACCTCTGCCATTCTTGAGATGTTTAAAACAAATTTTTAGTCGTTGAAATGTCAAATAGTTTCAATTTTCTAGATGTAGGCTAGTTAAACATTTTAGATGATAGAGCCAATTGGAAGTTATCTTCCCAGTCAAATTAGAATTTTTAAGATTAAGCAGCCCGTCTAATGATTATGTAGTATTCCTATAAAAACGCATTTTGTTCAGTTTGCAGTTGGTCAAGAAGTTAATTTTTCATGCATCCAACTTTTCCCTTGAAAACTTGATGTATGAAGGCTTGCAAAAGTGAGTAGAATGTACAATTTGTTTATTAAAAGGTAAGCATATACATGTTAAAATACATAGACAACTTTCTCAAATGATTATTCAATTTTTTTATAAAAACATATAAAGAAAGAAAAAATATTATATTACAATCTATTTTCAATAATAAGTCAATTGATAAATGAGATTTAAGGGATTTGTGACAATTACTCTTTTAGATTCTCATGGGAAATTATATGTCTAATCATAGATTCTTTTCAAGATGATAAAAATGTTTTAAGTGAAAATGAGAAAGATAATTAAGATTAAGACCATCTCAAACTCTCTCACAAGAAGAGTTCTCAAGATGAGTGCCTTAAAAAATTGCTCAAGTGTCCACATGTCTGAATTAATAATTGTCATAGAAAATGAACCAAATCCAAACAATTGTGAAGATCCTTGTAGAAAAGAACTCCAAAGAAAATGATGAAGTGATGATAGGTGGGATGTAGCTATCATCAAAGAGGAAGTGAATATCATCAATCAGGGTCTTATTATCTGCAATGTGTGACTCAATAAATAATTTTTCAATGTCTGGAAAAAAGTCATCCCACAAAGTTAAAACTGAAAGAGAACTAAGATCCTATTGAATTGAACTGATCTCTAAAGATGTAAAGGTGGAAGAGCTGAAATTTTAGCACAAATATTAGGAACCAAGGTGGATGATGGAAGTACACATAGGTTCAAGTGACCAAACTTCTTAGATATCTAAATCACTCTAGATGTATGAGAGTGTAAACAAGTCAATGGTACATAATGCTCATTTGGAGAAAAATGAGAGTGTAACAAATGCCCCTTGGTTGCTACCATTTTTTCTTTTTCTTAAAATTAATTTAAAAAAAAATCAAAATTAATTGACTAAACATCTTCCTTGTAGCTTAGAAGTGTTAAATTCAAAACTTCTCTATTCACTATGGTGGCATCAACTTGTCATTGCCTCTTAAATTCCTAAACACATAGGAATGGTAAACTCCCAAGATTAGGGTCATTCCTAGACCTAACCCTGGAGGCTCCATTCCTAATGACCATGCCCGCAATCCCTTCATAGGAAGTCAAAGGCTTCGTAGTTCACCTACCAATGTTAGAGGGAGTTCATTATCTCCTCTTGTATGAGATATTGATCTCACCTTAGACCATTACTATTCATTAAGCATAAGCTATGAATTTAGCCAATTATAATATAATGATAATATTTTTTCATCAAGTGTTAGTTACATACCAAACATTACCAATCCATAACTTGTATATATATGTACACAGATATATAGGAATCATATTATTTCATAATTTTCAATTCCCCTAGTGAGTGACTCAAGTATACATCACATACACAAGGTGGCTTGCTCATACACATTACAAATATGCAATGACTAGCTCCAATATGTATGTCACATATACTCAATAAATAAGCTCTAGCATATGTCACATATATGCAGTGACGAACTCTAGCATACATCATAAATACCTAGTGACTAGTTTCAACATACGTCCCATATACACAGTGACTATTTCAAGCATACATCACATATATATACAAGGTGACTAGCTCATACACATCACAAGTACAATAGTGATGGGCTCATATATACATCACATCACAACAATGACTAGCTCATATGTACATCACAAGTACATTAGTGACGATCTCATAAGTACATCACATCACAATAGTGACTAGCTCATACGTACATTACAAGTACATTAGTGATAAGCTCATATGTACATCACATCACAATAGTGACTAGCTCATACATACATCACAAGTATAGTGATGGGCTCATATGTGCATCACATTACAACAATGACTAGCTCATATGTACATCACAAGTACATTAGTGACAAGCTCATATGTACACCACATCACAATAGTGACTAGCTTGAGCATACATCACCTATATCCAATGTGAAAATCCACCCAATACATCACATGTTCACATAAAGAATAATAGATAAAGTGGAAATGGATGCAACCTATTGCATGCATCAAATCACTACCTGATTGACAATCACATAAGCCTGCTATGAAAATAATCAAGCATCCCATATTACTTGATGTCATCACTAGCAAGGGCACCAATATATCAATGCACACAACCCTAGGCCATTTACACAAGTACTTGGGGAAGCATTAATGTATAAACACACTCAATTACACATAGGTGAACATATCACTTTAGGATCTCAAGGGATTACCTACCCCTGATGATCTAAGATACCATTTTCCACATCAAGAAAGGCCAAAACTATAATATGAGGTTGGTACAACCATTATCTACCTATTCTTCACTAGAAAATATCTTCCTTGTAGTCCATCAAATGATTAAGAAATGAAGGACATCCATCACTAGCATAGCAATATGCTCCTTGATTATTATCAATCTTGAGCATCATAGTATTGCTCCTTGACTACTGTCAATATCGAGCATCATAGTATTGCTCCTTGATTATTGTCAATCTCGAGCATCAAAGTATTGCTCCTTGACTACTGTCAATTTTGAGCATCATAGTATTAATCCTTGACTAACTGTCAGTAACAAGCATCATAGTATTACTCCTTGACTCATGCTTAACACTATATTTGGAAGATAGATTCATAACTCATAATAAGTAGATCACAATCAACTAATTTAGGATCCTATACATACTCAATAAGTTTGAGGTTACTTTTTAAAATGCATAAAATAAATCACTTAGAATGAACATGAGATGAGATCAACTCATCATGTACCCACTACCAAGTAGTCAAATCCATTCCTTCATTCAACTTATGATTTAGATAACACATTATGTATTAAATATAATTTATTGGGTTTTCTTAACTCTTTCATAATCATCTAATACCCATTTCAGCCTCATCCAAAGCCTACTTAAGATAGAAGGTCAAAAAATTGGGAACAACCCAAAATTCTGGGAGTTATCCCCCCTAGACCCTCCCCTCCAAACTTGAGGTCATAGAGGCATCATTTTCCCAAGGACTACCTACATACCCTCTTCCAAATGGATCAAAGTCACATGTAGTTCTCCTTGCATGGTCACTCTCAAGGAACATACGTACTTCTAGGTTTCCATACCTGATATTTTATTA
The DNA here is from genome assembly GCA_007258455.2 of Sequoia sempervirens. Taxonomy (NCBI): domain Eukaryota; kingdom Viridiplantae; phylum Streptophyta; class Pinopsida; order Cupressales; family Cupressaceae; genus Sequoia; species Sequoia sempervirens. The sequence goes on from VDFB02047230.1 coordinate 111,386,200, forward strand.
TTATTGTCAAGTGAAATTGCACCCTACCAAACTCGAGGTTCAACATTCCAATGACACAATAGAAATGACCTCAAGGTGTGGGACCTTGCACATTGAGGTCGAATATTCAAAGAAGGCTGACTTCCTCCTCAAAACCAGATGCGACAATACTGGTCCAACCCATCATTTGAAAACCCTACACTAAACCTAGGAAAAGGGAGGAGGATGTTGAAAATAGGGAAAATGGTGATGCACTTAGCTTTAAAGTGTTTCTTCCTGCTTCTTGTTGCACAGGGTATCAACAAAATCATTCGGGAAACTCACACAGTTCTCTATTTCACCAGATCTATAAGAGAGAATGAAGGGCCTAGGAGTTTGAAAGATCAAAGGGGTAGAGATTACCTACAATCAACATTTACAGTGAGTTAGCACAAACAAGAAACTTATAGAATCAATGAAATTTCATACATGCATAGAGGTACCAAGTGTTACACAACATACAAGCATTGAGAAGAGGTAAACTATTGATTGAATTTTTAGCATAGTGACATGAAAGCCAATCTTACAATTGCAAAATACAAAATTCATAAGTCTGCAAGAGAAAATCTTGGGTAGAACCCAAAGAAAGAACCCTTTGGAATGATTACAACTATTTATTTTAAAGTACAAGCATAACTGAAAAATCTCAAACCAAACCCTAACCCTAACTCAGGTTAGCAAGGTCCAATCAGGGAAGACTGAGGAGATCCATCCATGAAATTCATGTTGGAGAGGAGATCTGGATGTGCAAATACTTGCATGCCATACCTCTGCAATAAATGTTGTATCAAAAATCCCTCCAAAATGCCCTTATGAAATTCTAGGCATATATCCATTGAAATGGGCAATATATTAGCAATAAATGAGCATGGGTGTCGATAATCCACCTGCAAAAGTCAATGGGAGTAATAAATGATGTCCTTGAAGCCCTAGAATTGAAACAAGCTGCTAAAAAAGGTAGCTTGAGCATTAATGGCATCGCCTAGAAAACACGCCAAATCCACAGAAAGGTCAGGGCATCGAGCCTGAAAGGAAACCTTTACTATGCATTAAATGGTCTGGAGCTACGAAAAAGGCATCTTCATCAGGGGTTGAGCATTGGCCTTGCTTCATACTTTATGCACATCTTGGCATTAGACCATCAACGATCGGGCTTTAGGCATACCGCTTACCGCATACCAAAAGAAAAAATGAGAGAAGGCTGAAGGAGTGAATTGCAAAGTTCGGAAGGATCACCCATTTCGAGCTTCAAAGGTCAGGAAGGAGGCTTACACCTTATCACAGAGACAAAAAGGGGTAAAAGGGATGACCAAAGGCCAAAGTCCGATAGGAGCCATTGGGGGTCAGAGAGAAGAGTTACCTCTTACCGAAGAAAGGTAAGAGGTAAAGGAGAAGGTTGAAGCTTGAAGTACAAAAACTTGACTCTTATTCAAATTTTCAAAGGAGTCAAAGTGAGAAGGAAGAAAGGCAGAAGATGAAAGTCTGATGCCCGAAAGCCAAAGACGAGACTTTGGGGATCGAGGATTAGGAGGAAGGCTTAATGCCTTACTAGGGGAAGGTGGTAAGGCTTAAAAGGTAACGCTGAAGGCCAACACCCAAAGCACTTAATAGAAAAATGGAAAGAAGAAGAGGAAGAGAAGGAGTGGGAGTGATGAAGAAGGCATGTGTGTATGAATGGAAGTGAAAGCCCAAAATCTCAAAAACCTAGGACTTAGTCAATTTTAGGACCTTTCAAGGAGAATTCATGCAAGATGGCCCATGTAGGATCTCTCATATCAGTTATCAATGATGGGTCATCTAAGGGTGTCATGAAATGGAAACATTTATGGAAACTTCTACAGGATGATTTCTTGCTAATCATGGAATACAATAGCCTTATCAGTCTATTGGACACAGAGTCATGAGAATTCTTTAACAACTAGGCCTCCCAAGGGAAAAAACAAAAGATGTGCAGGCCTGCACTTGGAGAAAAGAATGGAAACTAGGAACATACATTCCTTTCAGGAGAATGCAGGGTGTGCAAAAGTACTTCTTGGAAAAATAACAACTAAGCTAATATGTGCAAAATATAGAGAATAGGATTTCCTCAAATAAAACCATTTACTGGTTCTTCGAAGTAGCTTCCCTTTCTTATTATCTTGCAATGCTTCACATGCTTCTGAGTAGCTAGGGGAAGGTGGAGGTTGAACACATGCTCAACCAACTACTAAAAAAACTCCTGGAGAAAGAGGGAAAACCTACTTACCTCTTCATGTTGGTCATATATACTGTTGCTTTGAAATGCATAAGTAGGTTGAATGCATTCCTCCTCAGCTGAAACCTCATGCTTGGGTGTAAGCATGGATTGTGGTACTTTGGTGGCCTCCATCCAAGCAAGATGTCTGATAGGACATCTTCTTGAATGGAAAAGCATTGAGCTCTCAATGTTGGCTTCATGTTTGTGCACTGCTTCATCATTTTGTTAGCCTTTGAAACACCTCTTGTGATTGTTTTGGAAAAAGAAAAAATATTTTTGCCTTATGTTCTTGCTGCTCATGATCATCCTCTTCTAGAGGTGCTGAATTATCACCTGAGTCTGAACAAAAGGACTCTTAGTCATCCCAAAACAAGTCCTCTTCAGCCTCTTCCTTGCTTTTTTGTAAAATAGGATTGACCTTGGCATCATGGTAGCTATCCTTGTGTGTATCAACCTCTTCACTTTGCAAAATAGGATTGTCATCATTTGTCTCCTCATAGACTAGCATCTTTTCATGCTCATTTTCATCCTCAATCTGCTTCAAAACTTGTGAAGGCATTGAAGCTTGCATGCTCTTTTCATCTTCATCAACAAAACAAGGAAGCTCAACAAATGAAAATACTAAGTCTTCATTTACATCACCTTCTCCTTGTGTGTTTCCTTGTTGTCCCAACTGAATTTTTGATGCAGGTATTAGCATATTCTCCTCATCTTCAACCAAAAACAAGAGATCTTCAAATAAATCAATTAAAACTTTATGCTTAATACCACTTGCTTTCCCTTCAACCTGTTGCCCCAGCTGGTCATGCTCATCAACCTCTAGTTGCAAGTTAAACTTTTCTTCTTCTAAATCATGTTCAACTATATCAACAACAAAAGATACCTCTTGCTTCTCCCCAAAAACCTTCTCCTCTTGTTCATTAAACCAACTATCCTAATAGACAATGGGCCCATCTTTTTAAAGATGGATTATACAAGGATGAGAAGGCTGATTATAAGAATCTTTTTGGGTTTCTTGAGGAGCAACAGGCTCTTGAGGAATGAAGGGTTGAACTTGCATAGTCACAGATTCTTGCAAAGGATGAAGGTCTCTAAAGATTGGAATTTCAAGCTCAAAAGATGTACTTGAAGACATAGGGGGCTTACCTTGCCTAAATCTTGGAAAATTATACTTGGTAGGATCCTCCTTCATAGGCTGATTTGGAATGCAAGGGGATGATGAACACTCCAACCTCTGCACCTAAGCAAGCAAAAGTGTCATCTACTCTTATTTGGAATCAAACTCTCTCGCAAGAGACTCTTCATATTGTTGCCTTTGTATCTCCATCCCTTGCTGCACTAGTAGGTCTGGTAAGCCAACTCCTCCTGTTGAAGGCCATGCTCTTGAACTCCTTCAATTTCTTTCATTTTCCTTTGGAAGTCCAATAGGATATCTTTGATGCTAAAGTTATCAATACTTGAATGTTGGCTATGAGGATGGCAATAATATTTGGAGACAAAAAGGCTTTTTTGTGTTTGGGTTTGAACATATGGCTGCCATGAGCCTTGAGAAAGGGTGGGTGGGTGGAAAGTATGTTGAACATGTTGGTTTCCTTGTGTAGTAAAAGTGTTTGGGTAAAAACCAGTTGCATGCTCATTGTGAGTCATAAAAGTGAAAGAGACCTTGATGTAGAAGTTTGTCTTAGTACTATGTGTCATCCCCAAATTAAGAAATAATAGAAGAATTCTTAAACAGAGAGAAGAATGTAAGGATTGATTTATTTAAGAGAAGAATGCATCCAAAAGATAAGGGAGCAACCAATGTCGAAAATAAAAAGAGAAATAAATTGAAGAGCATATACTCAGGATGAAGAGGACACACATCTTCGATTTGATATATTTATGAGCATATACTCAAGATGAAGAGGACATGGGTCTTTGATCTGATATATACAATTGTAAATCTAACCTAGGACACAAAGAGGACACAGGTCTCCGATTTTTCATAGCTAACTGCAAATTCACCACAAACATGTTTGTTGTAGACAAACACATTGGGTAAAAAAGCAAAAAATATAGACATGGTAAAGACTGCAAATTCACCAAAAACATGTTAGCTATAGACAAACATGTTGGGAAAAAAAGTAAAAATAGACATGAAATAATTTGAAGACATGACATTATCTTATTAGATAAAGGACAACATTGATAGGTATGGCTAGCAAGGATAGAGACCATAGGGTCAGTGCAGGATCATGGGGGTCCAAACTAGGCCTCTAAGTGCCAATAAAAATTCAGAAAAATAGAGTTAGGCAACTTGACATAAAAATTTGATTAGGTTATTAACATAATTTGAAAAATATGTAAGAACAAAACTTGTAGCAAATTGAATGTAGTTTCTAGGCTACTAGTCCTTTTTTGGGAAAAGGTAAATCTATTTTACAAAAAAAAAAAATTTCAATGCAGTGGTACTAAATTTTTAGGAAAAAGATACGAAGCAGGCGTATGCCTGACCACCCTAAGTACAAGAAAAAATAATTATTTTTTCCAAAACTTTCAATATATGCAGAGGACACATGCCTAGATGTGCTAGATTTTTTTTGTAATTTTTTTCCATGTAAATAATTAGTTATAATTTTTTTATTAGAACATTTCAAAATTATTAAAACATGTGTGTTTGACCACCATAACTTGGTCAAAAATTTATGAAATTCATTCTTTTTTATCCTATAGTATGCAAAGCATAGAATGTGACACATCTTTTAGGTTCGAAAAATGTGAAGTAGTTTGAAAGTTATAGAAGTTTTTCAATTAGCCTATCAACCAAGACTTTAGTCGTAATGTATGTAGAAAATCTATGATAATTATTTATTAAATTTAAAATAAGGCATATCTTATATTGGTGGAAAGATGACAATTTTTTCTATAAACCCTTTTCATTTCATAAAATTTGGATGAAAATGTCGTCGATCAAAAGGGAGAACTTTGAAAAACTAAGCAAATTTTGTAAACATGTTTTTTGGGTTGACTTTCTAGGTTAGGCAATTCTGAACCAAATCTCGAGCCTACTAATTATGTTAGAAAAAAATGAATATCCATTTCGAAACAGATATCCATTTAGTAGTTCGGATATTTATTACTAAATGAATATCTATTACCTGTATTATTTATAATACATAATATTTAATATTTTAATATGTACTAATTTATACTAATATATATTATATATTATGTGTTATATAATATGTATTATATTATATATTATATTATACATTATTATATTATATACTATATACTACATATATTTGGTATAGTATATTATATATTATATACTATATATAGAATATATATATTATATAATATATTTAATACATAGTATATATTATATATTTATTGATGTGTGGCCAATTAACAAGAGAGAGGGAGAGACCTAAGAGAGAGATCTAAGAGAGAGAAACCAGAGAGAGAGGGAGTGGGAGGGACTTGAGAGAGAGAGAGGGAGAGGGAGAAATACCTGAGAGGGATGGGGAGAGAGAGACAAACATATTTTAGAGGGAGGGAGGGAGAGAGGGAGGGATAGAGAGAGAGAGAGACCTAAGAGGGAGGCATAGAGTGATACTTGAGAGGGAGAGAGAGATAATTGAGAGAGGGAGAGAGGGAGAGGGAGAGAGAGAGAGAGAGAGAGAGAGAGAGAGAGAGAGGAGAGAGAGAGAGAGAGAGAGAGAGAGAGAGAGAGAGAGAGGAGGAGAGAGAGAGAGAGAGAGAGAGAGAGAGAGAGAGAGAGAGGGAGGGAGGGAGGAGGGAGGAGGGAGGGAGAGACCTGAGAGGGAGGGAGGTAGAGAGAGACTTGAGAGGGAGATCAAGAGGGAGAGAGGGAGAGAGAGAGAGGGATAGAGAGAGAGTTGAGGGGGAGGGGGAGAAAGTGGGAAGGGGAGACCTGAGAGAGAGGGAGAGATCAAGAAAGAGAGAGAAACTTGAGAGAGAGGAGTGGGAGGGACCTGAGAGATAGACCCGAGAGGGAGGGAGAGAGAGATTCTTGAGAGGGAGAGGGAGAGAGGGAGGGAGAGAGAGAGAATTGAGAGGGAGAGAGAGAGGGAGTGGGAGAACCCTGAGAGAGAAAGATAGGAGGGAGAGACCAAAGAGAGAGAGGGAGGGGGAGGGACCCGGGAGTGAGGAGGAGAGAGAGAGAAAGACAGGAAATACCCAAGAGGGAGGAGACAAGAGTGAGGGAGAGAGATAATTTGAGAGAGAGAGTCAGAGAGAGAGAGAGAGAGAGAGAGAGAGAGAGAGAGAGAGAGAGAGAGAGAGAGAGACCTAAGAGGGGAGAAAGAGTGGGAGAAGCGCAGAGAGAGACCCGAGAGGGAGAGAGAGGCAGAGAGACCTGAGAGAGAGACCCAAGAGAGATAGGGTGGGAAGGAGGAGAGGAGGAGAGATTTATCTAGTTAGGGGAGAGAGGGAGTGGGAGGAGAGACCTAAGAGAGAGAGGGGAGAGAGGAAAAGAGAGAGACTTGAGAGAGAGAGGGAGTGGGAGGGACTTGAGAGTGAGAGGGAGAGAGAGAAAGACCTAAGAGGGAGGGAGAGACCTAAGAGGGAGGGAGGGAGAGACCAGAGAGAGAGAGAGAGGGAGAGAGACTTGAGAGAGAGAGAGAGGGCGGGAGGAAGGGAGAGAGGGAGAGAGGAGGAGAGAGTTATCTAGTTAGGGAGAGAGGGAGAGTGGGAGAGAGACCTAAGAGAGAGGGAGAGAGAGAAAGATAGAGAGAGACTTGAGAGAGAGAGAGGGATTGGGAAGGACCTGAGAGATAGACCTGAGAGGGAGGGAGAGAGAGTCGTGAGAGAGAGAGAGAGGGAGAGACTTGAGAGAGAAAGATAGTTGGAGGGAGAGACTTGGTAGAGAGAGGGTATGGGAGGGACCTGAGAGAGGGGGAGAGAGAAAGAGAGAAAGACTTGAGAGGGAGGGAGAGAGAGAGACCTAAGAGAGAGAGAGAGAGAAACCTAAGAGTGAGAGAGAGAGGGAGAGACTTGAGAGGGAGAGAGGGAGAGAGACCTGAGGGGAGAGAGAGAGTGGGAGAGAGACTTGAGAGAGAGAGAGGGGGTGGGAGAGAGGGAGAGAGGGGGAGAGAGAGAGTTATCTAATTAGGGTGGGAGGGAGAGACCTGAGATCTAGAGAGAGATAGGGAGTGGGAGAGACCTGAGAGAGAGGGAGTGGGATGGACCTGAGAGAGAGTTATTTACGCCTGAAGAGATCTCAACCATGTTGCTTATTTTAATGCGAGGTGAAGAATGTGGTTATTGTACTGTGCCTACTTATTTTAATGATGCACAAAAGAGATTACAGGCCTCAATGTCATGCGAACAATTGTCAAGCCAATGGTCGTAGTTATAACTTATGGCTTCCATGATGTCTTCACTGGAGAAGAAGCATTCTCGTCTTCAATTTGGGTGGAGGTACATTCAATGTATTGGTTCTTTTTGTTCAAAAGGGTAATATTGTCATCAAGGATGTTAGAGGGGATATGCATTTGGGAGGTCAGGATTTTGATAACAAAATGCTTAATTAGTGTGTTCAAAAGTTCAATACAAAATACAAGTTGGATATCAATAGTAGTGTCAGAGCTAGAGAGGGAGAGAGTATAAGATATATAATATATAGTATATATATAATATATATAATATAATATAGTACGTATATAGTATAAAATACATATTATATAATATATAATATATAGTATATATTAATAATACATAATATTGGTTTTATGTGTTATTTGGTTTATAAAAATCAATCGATAACATATATCCATTTGTAACAGATATTTGTTATTTATTGTATAAGTATGAATATATATTAATATATAGAATAAATTATATACTATATAATATATACCTTAATAATAATATTAATATATATAATAAATATATATAATAATATTAATTTAATATATTAATATATATAAGTTAAAAGGGAGAGAGAGAGAGGGACTTGAGAGAGAGAGGGAGAGTGGGAGAGAAAGAGGGAGAGAGGGAGATTGAAAGAGGGAGAGTGGGAGAGAGAGATGGAGAGACTTGAGAGAGAGAGAGATGGGAGAGAGAGTGAGAGTGGGGGAGAGAGAGAGGGAGAGAGAGAAGGAGAGAGAGAGGGAGAGTGAGAGAGAGAGGGAGAGTGGGAGAGAGGGAGGGAGAGAGGGAGAGAGGGAGATTTTGGGTGCAAAATAGGATCGTTCCTAGCATAAATGTACCCATCCAAACGTGTTGGAAAAATTAGTTTGGTCGTACGAGTTGTAGAAAGAAAGTTGCACCGCTTTGCAACTTTACACTAATTGCTTTTAACAATTTTTACCTCAACTGAAAACTTGTCACCACAAGAAAATGCCTCTAAGATAGCAAAAAATGAGAGAGGTTATTGTAGAGGGTCCCAACGCAATCCTATAGCCTCAAATTAAGTGTTTGTAAGCATCACAATTTTTGAGTAATAGCCCGTCAAAGATTGCTACCTTTTTGCACAATGGACTCTTAAGGGATATCGCCGGTCCAATGTAGCTAAGATTGTTTCGACATGTTTGGGTTCAAAACAAGACCATGCCTAGCCTAAACGTACCCATCCAGATGCATTGGAACTACTTTTAGAGTAGACTAACCTCCTTTTTATCTTTTCATTCCTTTCTAAGTGGTTAATTTTAGTCTTCAGTTGTTTTGCTTCAATTTCAATGCTTAGGACAACCACTTCATTTGTTCAAATCCACCTTACACATCATCTCTCACTTTCTTTGCTTGCATAAATTCTTACCAAATACAAAACCTCAATTGCATTAGGTTGAATGGCATATATGACAACAATTGTGATATAGCAATTTTGGTGTGGGTCAAGGTTGATTGACATATATGACAATATCATATGAGTGTTATTGCTTTTGTGCAAAGTGTGCATTACGAATAGTGTGCATCAAGCCCATATAGTATGCCTAGTTTTCTTATTCATGAATTATGGTTAGCAACATTCATTGTTGTACATTATGATAATACAAATTGCATGTAGAAGGTCAAATAACATGCATGTCATGTGAATTTGTATTTGGTTTGTTTAATGGTTGTATCACACTCATTTGGTTTGTTTAATGGTTGCATCATGGTTGAGTTATGTCTTAATTGTTGATCATGATTATTGTGTAGATTTCACATGAACAATCTAATCAACATGTATCTTGTTTAGTTGTAAGGAATTTGTTTGAAGGTTGCATCAAACCCATATGGTTGAAATATAGTGATTCTTATTCATGATGATTTTATACCTTTTACATGTTATTAAGCTTGAATGAACATTGAGTGACATTGATTTTTATCAAGATGATTGTATTACTTTTGATTGAACACTGTAATGACATATATTTCATTAAGTTGTATCCATTTATTTGAAGTTTTTAATCAATCGAAAGAATCAATTCCATAAGACTACCATAAGCTGCTCTTTTCATCTTTTTTTCCTTGTCCATGAGACCACAATTATTTGAGGCATATTTTCAAACAGTTCTTCTCAACAAATATTATACAGTGCTTCTCATACCATTTTTCATTAATTTTAACTTCTTTTGAAATAAAAATCTTCCCACTTCATTACAGGAGTTAAAAAACAAAGTAATGTCAAATGTAAATTCATTTAAGAGAGCTTGAAATAATGTGTATTCTCAAATTGAGTGTTTGATAAAAATGCTTTGGTAGAAATGTATGAAAAATATGGTACAATAGAAAAGGCAGTGAATTGTTTGAAAAAAATCCTCAAAGAAATGTGGTCTCATGGAATGTAATGTATGTGAACCTTAATATGAATGAACTCTAAAATAGATGGATTACCAATTGTAATTCATAAATTCTATTAAAATGAAATTTTGTTAATCTATAACATGTTATTGATCATAACTTTAAACCAAATTCAAAGATAATTATACATTCCATTTTAAAGATTCAAAGTAGAAAGACATGCACACGAGGAACAAATTAGAACGAATATCAATTCTTATTTATCAAAATGTAGAATAATTGTGATTATGCATATATAAATTTGGTATATATGCCTACTTAGAACAAGTTTTACAAGTTTTAAAAATTGAGGCATATATGCCATCTCAAGATCTATCAAACCCTAAATACATATCAATCTATATCAAATCTATCATGCCCATAATTTTCTGCACAAAAACCCAACCATTTTTTTTTTGAAACGTTAAATAAGAATTAACTGACAACCAAAAGCACATGCAATAACTTACATTGCAAACCTCAACATGTTTTGAACTATGCAACTCCATGTTGTAACCACCTAGCTCAAGCGTAGAAGTTAACTTTAAAGGAAGACACCATAATATCACAACTTGTGTTAACTTGTAATACAATACTCTAAGCTCGCCTAGGGTTAACCAAGTTACTTAAGTCTAGATATTAACTATTTAATGATAACATAATTACACCTAGGTACTTTATTTAAACCACACCATCATGATGTCTATTGCTTGCATTATTTCATTTTAAGTTTAGTTATGGTTAATTATTCTTCTCTTCCTAGTTACAACATTTGACTTAACTTACACAACTAGATAGGCTTAACATCACTCTATCAATCAATGTTATACTTGACTTGCTATACTTATAACGTCCTTATGCAATCAACCTATAACGTCAACTTTGAATCATCAAGCCTGGCGAGCAAGGAACCCTTTTTTTTTTTGTAAACCATGACTTGCAAGGATTTCCTAAAAAAAGCAAGTGAGGAATGGTTACCATTCCAACAACATTGATACATTATCCATGGGAAATGTGTTAGTTCAAGTGGATGTTCTACATATTCTCATGAGAGGACACAAAATCCTTTCTTAAGGTAAAATGGTATGAGCCACTCCAAGGGTTTAGACTATTCTTATTATTATATTTTTTTTATATATAAAAATTAAGAGTATACCATGTTGACACGATACTCTTGAATATGGTTCCCTTATTTTCTCACTTTATTTCTATTTTAAAACTCGACTCATTTTATTTTAGAAAACTTACTAAATGAGAACACCCATAAGGTTGCCCCCATAAACCCACCAAAGTGTACACATTAGAACACATAGGGAGGGGGTCTTAATGCACTTAGGACTACATGAATTAGTGGAAACCTTTATACTAATATCATAGACTTGTTTTAAAGTAACCAAATCTTAGGTTTGACATCCAAAATTTACTAGCACAATTGATGAACCTATTCTTATTTCCTTGGGAATAACAAGGGCGGAGAAGGTATCCCATTCAATATATAAGAGTATGAATATGTATTTATATTAAAACTTATTTTTTGATACCTTTGTATTTCCCACCTTTTCTATGGTTAAACTTGAGAGGAGTCTTAGTTATTTTTATCATAAGAGTGTCTATTATCATTAAGGAACAACAAAAAAGAAAGATCAATTACACTTCCAAGATTGAAAATCTCATAGAAATGACACTAAAATATTAACACTAATTTTGTTATGTTCTCTTCCCCCTTTTTCTTTCTTTTAGTATCCATATGTTTGTGAGATTTTATTTTGTTTTTACTAATCCTCCAAAATGAGATATCTATATAGAAAAATATTAAATAATATCCAAAGATTAAAATAGGTAATTTATCTCCCAATGTGGTTGATGGCTTATCAATTTACAAAACCAGGTTATGTCGTGGGGGTGAATCAGCTTATAAATTTTGTCTATTTATTTATTCACCAGCTTATAAGTTTTGTCTATTTATTTATTCATACTCCTCACGATAAGTGATTTAAGTTACCCTTTACATGATAAACCGTTGCAATGATATGTTCAGTTTAAAGCTAGCGATAATTAGTTATTTTAACATAAAAGATAAAATGAAATTCGCTACAAAGAAACTATAAAGCTAATGGGACAATTACATGCTTGATTTCAAACACATAATAAAAGAATAATAAAATGAAAATTAAAAGATTTAGTCACAAGACAAAGCCAGCCCTAACCCTAAGCGATGAGAAAGGAAACCTAGGGATAACACTATTTCCAGTCATTCTCAACGCCTCTTCCCATGGGTAACCAACTGGTGGCAATTGGTGGCAGAATCCATGCACAATAATGTGCCCAAATCAGACGCCAACAAGAACTCCCTTCGCCCCATTCTTTAATTTTTATTTTTTTGTTTATTTTCTTCAAGAGTGTTGTCACTAGCCCGCTAAGGGGAAGATAGGCGATTAAAGGAATTGTGCGTTGAATTTTGCAAGTCTTATTTGAGCTCCATTCATTCATAGGCTGTGCAACTCCAAGAGAGAGGGAAGACTAAGGGAAGGGTTTCCATCCCACTCTGTTTGGGTCTATGTTTATTCATTTATTTAATGATCTTTTTCCAGTTATGCATTTGTTGGATTACCCTTTTGTTTATTCTGATTTTTAGCTTCGTGAATAGATATAAGGCTCTAGTTGTATTACAAAATATCAAATTTTGGGGACCTTAATGTACAGACACCTATATTCCATACTTATTCGGTGTAGCATATTATCTTAAATATGATTTTGCAGAATTCCTCAAACTTCTTCTATTATTATTATTATTTTTTGTTTATTTATTTTTAATTGCATGTGGTCATGGTTGCCACAATCCCATTTTTGCCCATATTTAACTTTACTCAGATTTCTTCATTTGTATTTTTTTTTGTTTCATTATTATTAGTTTAGTTTAAGTTCCATTGACTGAGTATGTGACCTATGTCTGCTACATATTTGATGTCATGACCATAGCAAACATTATGGCAATGCAAAGATTTGTTACCATTGGCATTCCTAACTACATAGTCACGATTTTATTGAGAATTGGGTCAAAATGTAAAAGAAGAAATTGGATGAACAATAAATAATAGCGCTCTCTTTTTTTTTTTGAAGAACCACTCTTTTCCCTTGTCCACAGTAGAGGACTTAAATTGATGGAAAAATCAGCAGTTTGAGCAAGATTTCATTTACAATGGATAGCATGTTGTTGACTCAACCAGAATATTAACTCTCAGCTATTTTGAAAAGGGATGTACGCATTATTTACTTTTTTGATAAGATAAATAGAACACAAATTTTATTTCACTTTCAAAGGAAAATAAGCATTTGTTTTGAGCGAAGAAAGATTATGTTGTTTTGAAAAAAAATATTGCTCTAACTATCCAAATATACCACTTATTACACTGTCCATAACCAATGCTTGGCATGATAACTAACCCAACCATATAGTTGCTAAATGACAGGCATGAAACTGTAATGAACTAACACAACTTGTAATCTTATATAGGAAAGATGGTTTTATATACATTTCTCGGGTTAAACATACCTCTGATTATCATGCTAAACAACATTACTTATATAGTTTTAAGGTTGGGAGTATTACCACTTCTTTCCTTTTTCCTATTTCTTCTATACAGGTTATCCTTTGAGAAACAATCTGGTGTAGGGGCACCTAGGTCACAATGTACATAGGGTCTAGGAGTTGGTATTTTGAATCATTTTGGCATGTAATAAGGTCTTAAAGACCATGTTTTATGTTTTTAGGGTGTTTGAGTCACTTTGAGTCAATTTGGAAAATATTGTAAAAAGCAAGCGAAAAGTTGCTATGCAACTTTGTAATTTTTGCATTTTGTGGAATTTGAAAGGTCAAGTCAAGTTTTTGGTGGGAAATTTAGTTTGGAATTGTTGGGTTTGGTGTGTGTATGTTTAAAAATTCATTTTTGAATGTTGGTTGAATGTTGGAGTTTGTAATATTGAATTTGAATATCAAACAATACACTTTTCCTACATTTTTCATAGTATTTTGTTGCTACAAGCTCTTGTACGACCTGGTACGATCAGAAAGTGAAAGTTTAATGAGTTGGAATTGATAGAGGGATGAGTTAAGCTTATTTTGGTTTTGGTTTGAGAGTTTTTCATTAAGTTTTGAGTGAGTTTGAATCAATTTTCTAAAAACGGGTTGAGAACCCTGATTTTAAGGGTTTAAGAGTGAAAATATGGAATAAAAGACCATTCCACTAGTAGAAATCTATGTAAATCAGTGGAATGGTGTTAGATGGGTTGATTTTCATGTTTTTTGGGTTGGTATATGCAGGGGATGGAGTTAGGGCCTTGTTTGTGCAAGCCCTAATTTGATTTCTTAATGGTTTTGGCTTAAATTGATAGGTAGAGGTAGGGTTTTGAAGTTGGGTGAATTTATGGGCGTTTCAATTGAAAAAAGTTGTTGTTTCTAACTCCATGTGATCTAGTTGTAGTTTTGGAATAGAATTTTGTGGTTGGGAGAGTGTTTAGATTGAATTTTCTTTGTAAAATAGGGCTAATTAAGCCTAATTCCAGCGTAGCAGTCTATTTTAAAGGGTGTTGTTACAAAAAAAACCTATCTTCAATTTGGATATGTTCAAGAAGGGAATAAAGGGTATCTTCAATGGTGACCGTTTCTTGGGTTTGAGACCTTCTCTAAAATATATGTTTAATTTTCACTATTTCATGTGTTACAATCAAGATTGAAGGAATGGTAAGAAAACAACAAGTTAGGGTTTGCAAAGTGGAAAGATTGTTCAAGAATGATTGAATTGTGTTTGATTAGACAACCTCCACCCTTTCTCTACATCAAATTGGTATTAGAGCATAGGTTTTGATCATTTGAAGGAAAGAGGTTGAATTTTGAAGAAGGAAAAGTTGCAATTTGCAAGGAAAGATGCCTCCAAAGGGTAGTGGAGTCATTACTAGGGAAATAAGGATGATGAAGGAGTCTTAAGAAGCTCTTTTATCCAGACTTGCAACATTGAAAACAAGCCAAAGAAGAGGTAAGGCCATTGAAGAGGAGAGTGACCGAGAGGAAGAGGTAGAGGGTGAGAATGAAAACCCTCCAAGAGGAGTCCAAGGTGATGATTTGAGTTGGACCCTAATGAAAGAAGGATGGTTAAGATGCTAAAGGTTGTAAGGGGAGATACTTCTAAGGTAAAGATGGAATTTCCCACGTATAGTGGGAAGATGGATAGTGGAGAAGTGTTAGATTGGATTGATGCACTAGAAAATTACTTTGAATACAAGGAGGTAGCAGAAGAATAAAAGGTAAAGTTTTTAAAAACTAAATTGAAAGGCCCTGCCCTAACTTGGTGGAACTATATGCAGGATGAGAGAGTGAAAAAGGGAAAATAAAAAATCAATTCATGGATATGATGGTGTCTAAAGTTAAGAGTCAATTCTTGCCCAGTCACTATGCAATACAAACTCTTAGAAAGTTGCAAAATCTCAAGCAAACAGAAATGGATGTCATGGCCTACACAGAGGAGTTTCACAAATTGAGAATTAGCGCAGGACATGTTGAGGATGAAGTTGAGAAGATAGCAAGGTATATGAATGGGTTAAGGTTCAATATCCAAGATGAATTGAGTCTTTCCACCCATAGAACGGTTGAAGAATGTTTCTAGTTGGTTGTTAGAGAAAAAGAAAATTTGAAGAGAAGGAAAGAGAGACAAGGTAGAGGCAGAGGCAACACCTCTAGAGTTAGAGGTTCAATTTCTACTCCAAGGTAGTCCTATGAGGACCAAGATAATGCAAGTAAAGGCCAAGAACAAGTTGTTGATCAAAGAGGTGGATTTAGAGGCAGTGGATCAGGTTTTAGAGGCATAATTGGAGGACAAGGAAGAGGTTCACAAGGATTTATAGGGAGATTCTATCAATGCAATAAGTTAGGACATAAAGCTTGGAAATGCAATGAAGGACAAACTTCTACTTCAACTGATGGAGAAAGGAGAAATCATATTGCTCAAGGAGAGGATTGTGAAATTTTGGGTTCAACATCACAACATGTTGCTCCTAAGGTTGGTGAATCTCTAATGGTTAGGAGGACACTCATCAAGGAATCAGAAGAGAGGGATCCATCACAAAAAAGGACACTCTTCAAAACAACTTGCAAGTGCATGGGAAAGGTATGTAAGTTTGTAGTTGATTTAGGCAGTACTGATAATATGGTGTCCATTGAAATGGTTGAGAAACTAAAATTGCCTAGAATACCACATGATACCCCTTATAAAGTTTCTTGGTTGAATGAGGGTCAAAGTGTTTTGGTAAGTGAGCAAGCTTGGGTTGAATTCAACATAGGAGGGTACAAAGATAAGATTTTATGTGATATGTTGCCTATGGATGTGTGCCATTTGTTGCTAGGGAGACCTTGGCAGTTTGATAGACATGCCTTGTATGATGGTAGAAGCAACACTTATGAGATACAAAAGGATGGAATCTCTTATACATTGACACCCTTGAAAGAAGAAGATAAAGGAAAAAATAAGGAAGCTAATGTTATGATGGTTGGTAGGAAAGAGTTTAATAAAGTAGAGAAATGAGAGAACATGAAACTTGTAGCCACTTCTAACCTTGAAGGTATTGCGATAGCAACATTAAAGAATGATTCAATTTTGGAGAAAAATGATATTGATAATGTCAAGGATGAATTAATTTTGGGAATGCAAGATTGGTTTGAGAAGCATGTTGAGGTGATGATGAAAAGAGTGTTTTGTTCATTGTTTTCAAAAGAGGCTAATGGTCATTCAATTTTTGTCAACTCAGAAATTTGTAAACCTGATAAAGCAATAGACATAGGGGCAGATTAGAAGATGGAAGAGATAAAAGGTAAGAGGGAGGAGTATGTTGCTAAGAAGGTAAAATAGGTGTTCCACTCCTTTTTTTCAAAAGGATATATTGGCCAGTTCATTCCTTTTATATCAAAGGCTAATAGGTCTAATGAAGCAACAATTGTAGGTGTACTGCAACAAAAGGATGAGAAGGGAAGCATAGGTGGGGAGATTTAAGGTGAATTGCAAAGAAATATGGGAAAGTTCAAGCATGCATCAAAAGTAAAGAAAAAGACATTTCATGACAGGGATGACAAAGGTATGTTTGCAGGTACTCAAGCAGGTTCAACAATGCTTTCAGATGAGGGAAGAGACAAAGAACGTCCATCAGGTCATCCTATGAAGTTGGAGCAATTTCTAGATGCCAAGGAGTTAAAAAATGCAAAGAATAATGCTAAGTTATAGTATTTGATTCAATGGAAGGGATTACTAGATGGAAAGGCACTTGGAGATCAAAGAATGAGGTGATCAAGCATGGTTTGGTTGCAGCATAGTCCTCAAGGGGACTTGAGTTCCTTTTTGTCCGGGTGTATGGTGTAGGGGTACCTAGGTCACAATGTACATAGGGTCTAGGAGTTGGTATTTTGAATCATTTTGGCATGTAATAAGGTCTTAAAGACCATGTTTTATGTTTTTAGGGTGTTTGAGTCACTTTGAGTCAATTTGGAAAATATTGTAAAAAGTTGCTATGCAACTTTGCAATTTTTGCATTTTGTTGAAGTTGAAAGGTCAAGTCAAGTTTTTGGTGGGAAATTTAGTTTGGAATGGTTGGATTTGTTGTCTGAATGTTTAAAAAGGAATTTTTGAACATTGGTTGAAGGTTGGAGTTTTTAATATTGAATTTGAATATCAAACAATACACTTTTCTTGCATTTTTCATAGTATTTTGCTGCTACAGGATCTTGTATGGCCTGGTACGATCAGAAAGTGCAAGTTTATGAGTTGGAATTGATAGAGGGATGAGTTAAGCTTATTTTTGTTTTGATTTGAGAGTTTTTCATTAATTTTTGAGCGATTTTGAATCAATTTTCTGAAAAATAGGTTGAAAACCCTGATTTTGAGGGTTTGAGAGTGAAAATATGGAATAAAAGACCATTCCACTAGTATAAATCTATGTAAATAAGTGGAATGGTGTTAGATAGGTTTCTTTTCATGTTTTTTGGGTTGGTAGATGCAAGGGATGGAGTTAGGGCCCTATTTGTGCAAGCCCTAGTCTGATTTCTTAATGGTTTTGGCTTAAATTGATAGGTAGAGGTAGGGTTTTGAAGTTGGGTGAATTTGTGGGTGCTTCAATTGAAAAAAGTTGTTGTTTCTAACTCCATGTGATATTTTTGTAGTTTTGGAATAGAATTTTGTGTTTGGGAGAGTGTTTAGATTGAAGTTTCTTTATAAAACAGGGCTAATTGAGCCTAATTCCAGTGTAGTAGTCTATTTTAAAGGGTGTTGTTACAAAACAACCCTATCTTCAATTTGGATATGTTCAAGAAGGGCATAAAGGGTATTTTCAATGGTGATTGGTTCTTGGGTTTGAGGCCTTCTCTAAAATATATGTTCAATTTTAACTATTTGATGTGTTACAAGCAAGATTGAAGGAATGGTAAGAAAACACCAAATTAGGGTTTGCGAAGTCGAAAGATTGTTCAAGAATAATTGAATTGTGTTTGATTAGACAACCTCCACCCATGCTCTACATCACAATCCAAAAAATCAATGAATCCATCTTTGTCTTTCTTGGGGGTATGGGAATTTACTAAGGAGCTAGTCTTACATTCTTGTCTCAATTTACACATCTTTCCTGCACATTTTCCAGAGGTGGATTTTTACAATAGTGTAAATTACTTGTATACAAAAAATCATATTTACAAAATTCTGCAAAATCATTCAGAGAAGAGAAGTCAGCTGCATTTAATATTCCTTGTTAAACAAACAACCAATGGAGAAACAAGCTCTCCACCCAACTGTAAATGGATAAGTGAGCTTTAAGCTCTTACCATTCTCCCAAACCAAGAGATTCTACCAGGACCCACATGAGGATACTCAATAAACATGGAAGAAAAAAAAAAACCCATTTCCCTAAACACAAAAATCTCCACCAGAGGATTCAACTACAGTTTCTAAAGGAGACCCAACACAACAACATCAATGCATCAAGATTATATATGCACGAGTATGATTAATAACAATACATTACCTCTCAACTGGATAAGTCAGCTTAGGAGCATTAGGGAATACTTCTTCGTTCATTCCAACCCAACCTCCATAATGTTGTCTTTCTTTTCCTTCCTCCTAGATAGTATCCACCGCTAGCCCCCCCCACCCATAGAAACTCCCCTAAAAACACATATTGACCCCCTCCTCACGTACCCTAACCCTAGGTGCTTGCATTGGAGGTTCCAAAAATTCCCATCACAAGCCTAAATTTCCCTCTCTTTTTTCACCTACCAAAAACTTGACCTATAAGCTTTTTTTCTGGGTTTCATTTTCCCCTCCCAATTTATGACACACAAACACGCTCTCAATATCCTTCGTTTAAGTCCCATTTTCAGATAACCGAGGACACTTGGGATGTTTGGCTCACAAACAAAAATAATCAAATCAATTCATGATGTGAAATAAGGTAGTTAGGGTCCGGAAGAACCTCTTGGTTTGGCCATTGGGTGTTTGCATACCTGCACACTTTCAATTCCCGTAAAATAATAAACCAAGGTGATATGTTCATTATCATATTTTAAATTGATGATTTACATACATCAACATGCTCAGTTGACAACACTCATATAGTTGTAACCTGTTTTGGAATATTCATATGCACAAACCTTTTCCACTCATCATTAGCAATTCATGATTTCAACTCCCAAACTAATTAAAACATGATTATTTGATTTCAAACCAAACTTGAGGTCCTAAGAATTGTATTTCAAAAAAGGTTGAGCATTTTAAATCACCCTTACTTTTATTAATTTCATATTAACCCTTGGTTGGTTGAGGCTATTTAAGCTAACATAATATAATTTCAATTCACATTTATATAATTTACTCGTAAATCATATTTACATCTACCAAATTTTGTCAAATTTTCTTATTTATAGTAGCTCGAGTTAAGGAGGATTATAGTATTAAAATGTCCTCCACATGAATTGAAAACAAGATAAGAATTCACGTTTAAGTTATCCATTTAGTCAAACTTCTAGGGTCACTTACCTTGGAAATGCATCAAAATTCAAGATAGGCTTCAACCTTGCTATGATTAAGGCATAGTTACCACCTTACCCATGTTAGAATTAAATGAGAGGCAAGTTAGAGTATTAATTCAATTCTCGATTCCATCTATGAGGGTGTAAAATCATAAGAAGGTAAGAAGCATTTATTCTATAATATAATCAACTAATAGTACTAGTTCATGAACAATGGCATCATCATGTGCATTCAAATTTCAAAAGTATAGGACCCTTCTTTTCTTTTCTTTTTCTTTGCAAAAGAATAAATATCATTACTGTCACTATGCAATAATAAGTCAAAATAATAATCAATTGTTATAATCTATTGGATACTAAGCTTTTCAATTAATTCCTAATTTAGTTCATACACTAAAATCATCATTAATATTTTAACATCGTGCCCTATGTGACTTCACAAAATTCTTATCAAAATAAAATTGCATACTCCATCAATTGACTTGCCTTGTCATAATAATAGGGATTACATAAGGAATCATAAAGAGTGGTATTTAATGCACATGAGGTGGGGTTTTACATCCTCCTCCCCTTAGCTTTGACTTCCTCCTGGAATTCACTAGGATTTTAAAACATTGTTTTCCCACATTGTATTATATCCCTTTGTTGAAGGTGGCTTCTAGCTCCTAGTTTTGGTGAACTATTTCTCTTACATTGTATGAAGCATTTTTCTCACAAGTCCTCCCAATAAGAGGGAAAATAAAAGTTTATTCAATAGTACCTTGTTTTTCCTTTTTAGGTAACATCACAAATTATTCTTATTAAACACATGATCCTTTATTTTTCCTTTCCATAACAATAAGTATACAAACCAAGCATGCAAGGTTAAATTTGATGGTTTCTATTATTTATAACAATCTCCCAACATTACTATTTCCCTACACCAAGTTTTCCACATCAAGATATGGATTTAATTCCCCACTAACATGATCTCATATTTTACCATTTTTGTAGATAACTCGCGATTTCTCCTCTTTGATCACTAATCACAACTAACCCACATCTCATCCATAACCATATCATTTAGGCTTTTTCCATCTGATTACTACGTATATGTAGAACCACTGTGTTGATGACTGCAAAATAATAGAAACACGTAACCATATAACTGAGTATCATGAGTATCATAGGACCAAGTAGCTAATTATCATAAGTGTCATAGAATCAAGTAGTTGAGTATCATGAGTGTCATAGGACCAAGTAACTGAGTATAATAAGTGCTATAGAACCAAGTAACCAAGTATCATAAGTGCCATAGAACCAAGTAACTGAGTATCATAAGTGCCATAGAGGGCCAAGTAATCATGTATCATAAGTGCCATAGAACCAAGTAATTGAGTATCATAAGTTCCATAGAACCAAGTAATCATGTATCATAAGTGCCATAGAACCAAGTAACTGAGTATCATAAGTGCCATAGAGTCAAGTAATCATGTATCATAAATGCCATAGAACCAAGTAATCATTAGGAAAGATGGTCTCGAGGCCCTTCTCTAAGGAACCCTCCATACATTTCCTAGTACCTTCCCCTTGTTTGTGTAAGGGTGTTAGCCTCCAAAAGGAAGGTATGGAATAATCACACATAGAACTAGGGGGAATGGATTACGACTGCCGGTCCCATTTGCAACCCCCATTCTCACAAAATAATTCCCTAGCGCATCTATTCCCCCATACGGCTTGCTAGGGACCCCTCCTGGATATGGCAGTTTACAAAAGGAACATTACTACACATTCTTGCCAACAATTGGAAACAATAAGAAATCCTCAAACCAACAATTTAAAAGTTGTAAATCAAATATTTCCATAAGATTTTTCAAATACTCAAAATAAAGAAAGAATCAAAAGTGGCCATATCAGGAATCTCAATTGAAATAAATTAAATAAATCCTTGAGGCAAGGACTAACACAACATTTAAAATGGCCAAATAGCCCAAACGTAAAATTTTACACTGTTGGCATAATTCCAAAAGAAGCATAAGAAAAATAGATCATCAATAAAATGAAATAAATATGACAACATCAATAACCCACATTTTTAACAACAATTTCGCATTATGAACACCACATGGCTTTACTAAAGCCACTTAGAGGGAGGAGGGGAATGGCGGTTCTCTAACCACATAATAGCATGCAATAGAAGGGTGGTCCTTGACCACATGAATATAATAGTGCACAGTAACATGGTGGACTCATCCACAAAAGAATGGTGGTACTCAAACCACATAAATATCATAGCTGCAATAAAAGGGTGGTCCCTGACCACATGAATACAATAGTAACATGGTGGACTCATCCACAAAAGAACATAAGAACCATAAGCTGACCATCCAATATAGACCCCACACAACCTGGGACATGCTAAGAAAATAACCCTTAATTCACTTCTTGTGCAACACTGTATCAGAGCACCATCTAATATATGAAAGGTAAATTTAGTTGGATCCTCGTAGAATTTCCACCATATTTCTATCCTAATTTGTCATTTATAAGTTTTTTGTCATGAACATACTATCGCATGCTATGACCTCACTACATTACTCATCCCAAGTCTTGAAGATCATTTCTCTCTAGGTTTTGATATGATACCACATGTTAGTGTTAAGAGGTGTTCTTCCAATTTTTTCTTAAAAACAATCTCCATTTTCCTTATTCATATGATCGATAATCCAAAAATCTTTGATTTCCTCACACAATTTACGAAGGGTACACCATATGAATTCGCATATATTTATTTTATTTTATTTTTCCCTAAATCCAAGTGGGATACCCTTTACCCCAATGGAAATTACATAAAAACATTAAATAGTACATATATCTTCATGGGGTATAGTATGTTAGTGAGGCACCCACACTTACTTTGTTCCCTTTTGATAAAGTTCCGTCCAAAACAAACATTTTCATACCTACTTGTCTTGCTTGCATTCGTTTCCTTTTTCTTTTCAAAATAGTTCAACTATTGGTTTACATAAAACATGTTTCTCTTGAGTTTCCTAGGTATTTGCCTCATTATACCACTTAAATACAACATACAAATTTTCACTCTTACAAGGTCTATTCATCTCTAGTTATATATAGAGGTTCCTTTCTATCTATGTTATTCGTCATTTGATATATGTTTTCAAATTCACACAAGTTTCTAGTTGACTCTTTCACCTTTCTAGGAAGTGGTCTACTAATTACACCATTCTTTCTTGTTTATCCATGTTTGTCTTATTTGTTTTGTCACTATTTTTTTTAATTTTTAATTTTTTTAAATTTTTTACATTTTAAATACCAATAGGGAATTGTTTAAACACAAGTTTAGATAATTTTAAACAGATTTGTTTTTTATTTTATTCTACATGTTCTTCACCCTTTCAACTTAAACCTTAAATACTCACATTCTATAACTTTTAGTTTTTGATGCAATGAAATTTAGAAGTTAGATAATTGTTATGTTACTCTCAAATTCTCTAGGTATTTGTTCACTTTCTTACAAAAGAGAGAAATCATATAGTTTCAGCATTTGCTCCAAGTAGAATTAAAGTTGTTTATCAACTAAATTAGATTTCTCATGTGCAACAAGGTCTTAAATAATAGTGTATTTCATTTCTCAAGCAATTTTCCTACCAACTGCAAGGTGATTTAGTTATTGTTTCATTTTGGTAAGGGAATGACTTAACATCACCTATGTTTAGTCATGATATCAAGCAATCTAAGAAGACATAGTGAGTTCAAATTTCTACGCTGCCAAAGACCCAAGCTCATGGATGCTTCTATTTCATTATCAAGTTGTAGATAAATCCTTAAAATTAATACAAGTAACTTATACTTTAAAAGGTGACATTTTTAATCTTTAACAAGACTCTGATTAGAACTAGTAGTGACGTTCAAATTACACACTAGATAAAATTTAAGAGGTCTCTAATGTTTCACTCGTTGATTTTATGATTTATCAATATTATGGATTTAGAAAAAGGTTTACCCTCACAAGCATGACTCCTACCATACTTGTTAAAATTGAGGGTCAAATTGTTACATTCTATCAAGCTTCAAGTTTATAGGAAGAAGTTATAGTGATTCGTACTAACATCATTACTTATTTGAACTAAAATTTCTATAGTCAATCACTTTTTCAGAGTTCTTATGTTTAAGGGGGTAACATTAGTATCCTCTTGTTCATTAAGGTCACATGAAGATAGCAATGATGCAGTTTCTTTAATCACAAATATTATGATGGTTTGTATTATTACACTA
>VDFB02047230.1:111414916-111471104 GCA_007258455.2 Sequoia sempervirens
TTACGGTTTAAGGGTTTAGGGTAGAGGGTTTAAGGTTTAGGGTTTAAGGATTTTAGGGTAGAGGGTAGAGGGTAGAGGGTTGTGAGAGAGAGAGAGTTGAGGGTTATAGGGTTGATGGTTTAAGGGTTTATAGTTATAGTTTAAGGGTAGAGGGTAGAAAAATCTATTTCACTCCAACCCCTCTCCCATTGTGAGGTATTTCCCCCCACCCTAACTGGATAACTCTCTATCCCTCTCAAGTCTCTATCACTCTCAGGTCTTAGTCCCTACCACGCTACTAGGACTAATCTCTCTTTCACTCATATCCCCTCTTCGTCTATCTCAAGTCTCACTCCCTTCCTATTGATAATGCGAAAGCATTTCAAAGCATCACATTTGGCGCTCACCAAATTTGGCGAGCACCAAATGTGTTTTTACCTTGAAATGGTAAAATAGGAGTTCACCTCGTGATTCTAGCCCACATGCTTCTACTTTTGTCTAGTTCAACGCTTAATCTGACAGAGAAACACCTTTTTTATGCAGTTGACTCCCTGTTGTACCAATCTATGCTTGATCCATCACCTTTTTTCCACCAATTTGCATGCAGACAACGTAGATGAAGACATTTTGAAGTTTCTACATCATTTTACATTATCTCAGGTAATATATTAATTTTTGGTAATATTGAAATGTTTATATTTAGTATGTTCATTTATTTTTGACAATAATCTAAATTCCTTTAATTATTTCATTAATCATAACAATTGGACATAGAATTCAACATTGAATTAGATGAGAGTTGCATAAAAAAGTTTAATTTTTATGACTCTAAAGAAAAAAATGAAAACCATGACATAATTTAGATGAATTCATGTTTAAAATTATATAAATGACATCAACTTAACACAAATTTTCTTATGAATTCTATTTGCATTGCTTATAGTAGTCCATTTCCAACATGCTTAGATAAACAAATTCAACTTAACACAAGTTTTTTTGTTTTGTTTTGACAATATATAGACCATTCATTTGATGATTTTATTAATCTTCATTGTTACACATAGAATTGAACATTAAATTCATTATTATTGATGGTTGTGGGAAAACTTTTATTTTCAACTAATTTGGAAAACCTAAGAGCTTTCATCAATGTTAATGTGCAAGTTTATATTAATTTTTTTGTGCCATAAAGAATTCACCTTCATCATGTGCTTAGATAATTTCAAGTGACTCAATACATAGTTGGTTTAATGCAAGTTTCCATTCATTCATACCATTTAACGTTCTTCCTTGATAGATTTTTGTATGAATTTTTTTTAACATATAGACATGTTTGATAATCCCAAACAACTCGTTTCCTTCTTTCATAAAATGCTTTGGTGTGTTCAATAAAATGCAATGTAATCAACGTTATCAATATGTTTCATAAAATGCATTAATTACTTTTGTTCTATGTGTGATTGTGAATATGCAACATTCAACGTCATGCTGAGGAAATGACCAAAGCTTGTGACACTGGAAGAACGTGTAGTAAAAAATGCAAGGAGAAGATAAAAAATTGCAGCTCGTGAAGCAAAAGAATTGCAGCCCATATTAGAACATGGCTTAGAAGGTACCAAGTTAAGAATGTTGCAGTTTGGTTGTTTGAGGACTTCGACATACATCAAAAGATTCTTCACTAATCGAACCTTGTTGTCGCCACCAATGTTCATTTGATCAAATATAAGGGCAGACCTACGAACAAGAACTTGTGGAAAGTGCGTGAGTCTGACCACGAGGCAATACTTGACACGATAAAGAGTAGAGCAGACCTAGATGGTTCCCTGGATTGATTGGTAAGTATGCACATTGAATTTGTAAATTCATGTTATTGATCATTGCTTTATTTCAAGTGTTTAAGTTTGATTGTATAAGGGTTTGCAAAATTGCATTAATGTAGATATGCAAAATGATGGTTATATGTTGCTCTCTATTTGATGCGGACCTAGGAGGCCCAAACTCACTCAAAGTGTCAACCTACCTTCAAGAGGCATCTAACAAGATTAAAAGGGCCTATTAGACCAATCCAAACAACTCCCAAAGTTTGAAAACAACCAGAAGTAGAATTTCCCACTTTCACCCTTGCAACCCTAGTATCAGTGCAAACCCAATTTTAGGCCCTTAACTCCAACACTTCCCAAAAAACTTTACAAACCAATGGATGATTCAAACACCCATTACATAGTTACAAAACATATCTTAGGGTCAAACACAAGTCCTTTGGACCAAACTCCTAAAACTCCCACTCCTACGTTGTCTTAATTAGGCTAATTAGGCCTAAATTACAAAGCAACCCACCTTTAGACTTATCACAGACAACTAAAACTTTGGGGAAGCATTTCCCATGCCCTCAAACCACTAAATCCACAATTAGTTTCCATAGTTGACTCTTCTAATATAGAAAACTATGAAACCCTTGATTTTTAGCCAAACCAAGAGGGTTTACTAAAAAACTATATTCCACGCCTCCTCATATCTCAAAACCAACTCAAAAACTCTTAAGAAACCCTACACATGCTTAATAATTCAAAATAAATGACCTCCCACTCATATTTTACCAAACCCTAGACTAAAACCTCCACTTTCATGCATTTTCCCACATAAACTCAACAGGGACAACAACCCAATCTACTTTATTTCTTTCTCTCAACATAAAACACTCTCCCTAACACCCAAACATTCTCCATGAGTCCCAATACACCAATCACATTGAGCACAATTGGTGTATGGGCCTTCAAAACATGATAAAAGCTACAAAACCCCAAAACAGGGTATACCCGACAGTCATCAGGAAAACAACTATAAGATGCTTCAAATTCTCTTCTAAACCTTCAAACCAGATGCAAAGCACTGTTGATTCATGCCACTACAACATCCATAAATAATTTGTACAATCTAATTACTATACGTTACCGTACAGATCTGAAAAAGTGTTTTGATTTGGGTAGAGGGATGTGTTAGCCACGTTTTGGTTTTTGTGGCATTGAAATCCATCTTGTTTTGAGCTCTTAGGGTGGATTTTACTATAGGTGGGTTTGGAAGTCTAAATTTGAAGTTTTGAGGTCATCAAGCCATTTAATGGCTCATTCCACCTAATGTATATATTGTAGCTCAGTGGAATGAGTCCATTAGGTGGGGAATAGGTTAGAAGATGATTCTTGGAGCATGGGAGATCATTTTGGAGTGATGACATGTAGCCTTGGGTGTGAAAATGTGTGATTTTGAGTGAATTTGAGTGGTTTTATGGTGTAGGAGCACCTACACCTTACTTTCACAATTGGATCATTAGGTGTGTCTAGGGAGGTTGCAAAGTTGTTTTGATGTTTATTTGCTTTAATAAGGCCTATAAAGACCATTTGGTGTCTCATTGATCCATTTTTGTAAACAAGGTCAAATATGTGAAGCAATTGTCAATGATGACAAATGGGAGTCTAAGTAGGTTCATGTTGCTTTTTATGTATTAGGTCATGTTTTAGGGTCTCATAAAGTCCAATTAGACCAACATAGGTGCTTTAAATGTATTTGAAATGCTTTAAATGTTTTGGATGGTCAAATAGTAAAAGAATGTAAAAGGAATCAAATGAGTTGTTAACAAAGATAGGTAAACAAATGTAATTTGGCACTCCAACGGCTAATAAGGGATTCAAAATTTAGTTGGAGGTTGTTATGTCAGTTTTCTTTGATCAGGAAACCTTTAAAAAGGTGGTGGTCATCATTTGTAACATTGGCTTGGTGTTTTTGTGAAGAAATCCAATTGAATTCTCACTGTTAGTAGCAAATTTCTAAATTTTCTTGTCTTTTCTAGACCTGTATGGTAACGTACATCATTGAATTGAGTAATTTATTTATGAAAAATTTAGTGGCATGAATCTTTTTTTTTTTGCATCAGGTCTGAAGGTTTAACAGAGAATTTGAAGCATTCCATAGTTGTTTTCTTGTGAACAGCCGTGTATACCTTGTTTTGGGGTTTTGTAGCCTTAATCATGTCTTGAAGACCCTTACACCGACTGTGCTCATTGTGATTGGTGTATTGGGTCTTATGGAGGATTTTTAGATGCTAGGGATATTTATTTATGTTGTGAGAAATGAATAAAGTAGGCTGGGGTTGTTGTTCCTGTGAGTTTTGTGTAGAAAATGCATGTAAATGGGGGTTTTGGTCTAGGGTTTGGTGGAATATGTATGGAAGGTCATGTCTTTTGAATCATTAAGCATGTACAAGGCTGTTGGAAAGTGTTCAAGTTGGTTTTGAGGTTTGAGGAGGTCTGGAAGCATCATATTCAATAAACCCTAATCAATAGTGCATAAAACAAGGGTTTTTTTTATTTTGGGGTGGATTTGGTCGTACAAGTGGAATCTAATTGTGGAATCTATGTTTTTTTGGCATTTGAATTGCTACCCCAATGTTTTAGAGGGTTTGGTGAAGGATAAAGGGTACTCTCTTTGAAAAAGAGGCCTATTTCACTAGGTTTTTTACATGGTAGGGGTATTGGATCTCCATGTTGGTACAAAAGATTTAATGTTGGGGTTTACATATTTTTTATAGCTTTCAAATGGGTATCTGAGTCCATCTTTTTTTTTCCATGTGTTTTGGAAGATATTGGAGTTAAAGGCCAAAAACTAGATTTGCACTGATATAAGGTTACATGGGTGAAAGTGAGAAAATATGTTTTTGATTGTTTTCTAACTTTGGGGAATAATTGAAATTGCTCTAATAGGCCTTTTAATCTTATTAGATGCCTCTTGAAGGTAGGTTGTCAATTTGGCTGAGTTTGAGCCCCTGGGTTTGCATCATTTTAGAGTGTGAATGGATGAAATCCTTTGGGGAAATCATTTGTGAGAGTCTTTTGAGCATGTAAAGACATCATATGGTATGTTTGGGGTGTTGGATGTGAGATTTAATTGTGGGAAGAGCGATTTTCAATAAGGCTCCTTGGAAAACCTAGGTTTGGTGGCTTGAGAGTGAGGTTTTAGTGGATTGGTAGCTTGGTGAGAGGTTGGAGCTTTAAAAATTATGAAATCTTAAGGTTTTTAACCTATTTAATGACTGTCTGGATGGTTTTTGACTTGATTTTAGGTGTTTGGCAAGGTGTCTCTTTGGAAAAGAGGCCTAATTGGCCTAGTTGCCCCTACAATACAGTGGGATTTTGGAGAATACATTGAAATACCCATATCCAGGCCTTCTGTGACCTTATGACCACTTCAAACACCCTTGTTTAAGCCTGCACATGCTTAATAATCCTTAATATTATGCTTCCCCCAAACTTCACCCACTTTTAGTCTCTAAAACCTCAATTTTCAATTAAAAAATGCGCTTCTCTCAACTAGGGATTCATGCCCAAACATACACATGACCTCTCCAGTCCTTGCAAACCTTCAAACACATCAAACCCCACCAGATCTCACTAAAACCAACTAGTTCTAGCCTTCTTCAAAACAAATTCTTCAATCTGCTACTTGAACCCATGCCTTTTAGGCCTGAATTCATGTATTTTATACTTGATTGTCATTAACGAAATTATATATTAACTTATATGTTTATCTTATTTTCCTCTTGTAGGAGTAGGTGTTGGAACTCTTGAAGGAGTAGGTGTTGAAACACCTCAAGGAGGAGGTGTCAAAACACTTGAAGGAGATAAAGAAAAAGAGATGCCTAAAGAGGTATGCGTTTATTTTATTTTGTGTTTGGTAAATATGTTCCTATTGCCAACAATTGTATGCTAACTTGTATCAATTTGATGTTTTTGTGTTTACCTATATAGATTGACATTGCAAAAGTTTGTATGATTGGTTCTTTGAGAGGGGCATATTCTAGGACTCATGACAGTTTGAAGAGACGTATATATATGAGGTAATCAAGATTTCAATTTTAGAGTTCAATTATGATTCAATGCATATTGATTTTGATGTTAATTATTCAATTTTAAATTATATAATATAACTAATCTCAATTGTGGTTTGAATTTTTCTTGTGTAGTTACCTTCAAAGCCAAAGAGTGCTTCAAAGAGGCTCCATTTTGATGATCCACCAGTAGTTTAGGATGAGATAGAAATTTTGGCATGTATATTATGAATAGATATCGAGATGGCATATGCCACACTTTGTAAAACTTTGTTTGAGTTGGCATTGATGCCATTTTTGTATATGGACATACACTTGATTATTGGATAATTTGATATATAGAAGTTGAGAATCAAAATAATTTTTTCGTCATGTGCATGTTTAAACTATTCAAAAATTTAATCTTCAGCAATGGTTAAATATCAATGTACAATATCATAAAAAATACTGGTTATATTATATAGTTGACAATAAAAAATAATGAATAATGGTTAAATTATATCGTATATTGCTTAGTTATATTATGGTTAAATTATATAGTTTAAACAACTTTGAAGACAAGAACAATGGTAAAGTTTAACATTTTAACTTTAAAGTTTAAATACATAATTGTCATTGTCTCACACTACATATTTCATAAGCACTAAATCAACAATCATCTTCCAATGAAACACTAAACAACACTCCAAAACTCAAAACCCTCACTTTTGACAAGTTTCAAAGGGGGTTTATTGAAAACTTCACCTCAAAACCTCTCCTCACCATTTCAATGCCTCCAACACCTTCAAATATGTCTACCCTTGCTTAATTAACTCTTAGAAAGTGCTGCCCCATGTTTTTTCCATCACTACCTACTCTTAACCTCCAAATTTCACTCGAAACACACATTCTTGACAACTAGGCATCATGCCCAAACCCCCAAATGGCCACCCCTACTCCTGAAATCATGCACACATGCCACGTACACCTAATTATGCCATTCCACTGAGTTACAATAGAATACAATGGGTGGAAAAGACATTTGGTGGAAATTTCCACGCTGCCCCTTGGTTGTTGGTTGAAGAGGAGAAGACTTTAAAAAGGCATGGGGACACCATTTTCAATGTTGGATCGAAGTTTAAGGTATTGGCAATAAGAAAATTTTGAGTTTTCTTCATTTTTCTGTGTTTCTCTCACATTTTGCAGACCTGTACGAGCCGTACAGACTAACATTTGCTATGTAATCTTTCATTGCTTGTGGAGGATTGTGTTAGCCTTATTTTGCATCAGGTTTGAAAGAATTTAATAAAAAATTGTTGAAGAAATCATTGTTTACTTGTGACAGGCCGAGAGCACCTTGTTGAGGGTTTTGTGATAAAAAACATGTCTTAAAGGGCCCTTACACCGACTATATCTGTTGTAACTAGTGTAATGGGCCCTAGGGAGTTTGATTAAGTTGTAGGTTGCATGATTAGAGTTGTGGGGAAGGAACAAAGGAGATAAGCCTGTTGTTCTATTGATTTTTGTTAAAGAAAACACATGAAAATGGAGCCCTCAGCCTAGGGTTTGTGAAAATCAACGAGTGTGGAGTTTTTTTCAAATTTTGAGCACATAGGGGTTAGAATACACATGTTTGAGTCAGTGGCATGGTCTGGGAGGTTGTGCAAGTGGGATTTTGAATAAACCCTCTTGGTTTGGCATGAAATTGAGGGATTTGTGGTTTTCTATGTTGGAAGGGTTAACCCTAGGAACAAATTGTGGTTTCAGACGTTTGAGGGCATATGAAATGCTGCCCCAAGGTTTCAAGGGCCTGTGAGAAGTTTAAAGATATGTTGCTTTGTAATTTAGGCCTAATCAACCTAATTAGGTCAACATAGAAGGGGTGATTTTAGGTGGTTGGTCCAAAAGACTTATTTTTGACTTTAGGATATGTGTTAGAAATATGAAATGAGTGTCTGAAACCATCAGGTGTCTTGGAGAGTATTTGAGTAAAAGGAAAAAAACTGAGTTTGCACTACTACTAGGATTCATGGGTGAAATTGACAAATGGTGCTTCTGATTGTTTGAATTACTTTAAAAGACCATTTTAATCTTGTTAGATGTCTCTTGAAGGAAAGCTGTCAATTTGATTGAGTTTGAGCCTCTTGGTCTACTGAATCCCTTAAGAGTCTGAAGTGCAAAATGGCTGCAAACTTTAGCATGACATTACTCGGACACCGTGAGGCTTAGAAACTTCTTGTTAGATCCTATGGGATTCTGTTGTACCTCTCTACAATAACCTCTCTCATTTTTTTCTATTTTGGAGGTGTTTTCCTGTGGTGGCGAGATTTCTCTTAGGGAAAAAGTTGTCAAATGCAAGTAGTGCAAAGTTGCAAAGTGGTGCAACTTTTGTTCTGCAACTCATGTGACCAAACTAACTGTTCCAACGTGTCTGAGTGGGTACATTTACACTAGGCATGGTCCTCTTTTGCACCCAAACGTGTTGAATCACTCTGAGCTACGTTCAACTGTTTGAATCCCTTAAGAGTCCAAAGTGCAAAATGACTTCAAACTTTAGCATGACGATACTCGGACACCGTGACACTTAAAAAATTCTCGTATGAGCCTATGAGATTATGTTGTGCCCCTCTACAATAACCTCTCTCAATTTTCTCTATCTCGAAGGCGTTTTCCTGTGGCGACGAGATTTTGTTTGGGGAAAAAGTTGTCAAATACAAGTACTACAAAGTTGCAAAGTGGTGCAACTTTTATTTTGAAACTTGTATGACCAAACTAACTATTCCAATGTGCCTGAGTGGGTACGTTTACTGTAGGCATGGTCCTCTTTCGTACCCAAATGCCCCGAATCGCTCCGAGCTACGTTCAACCGACTGAATCCCTTAAGAGTCTGAAGTGAAAAATGGCTGCAAACTTTAGCATGACGTTACTCGGACATCGTGATGCTTAGAAACTTCTCGTCAGAGCCTATGGGATCATGGTGTGCCCCTCTACAATAACATCTCTCGGTTTTTTCTATCTCAGAGAAATCTTCCTGTGGCGGCGATATTTTGCTTGGGGAAAAAGTTGTCAAATGCAAGTAGTGAAAAGTTGCAAAGTGGTGCAACTTTCGTTCTGCAACTCGTATGACCAAACTAATTATTCCAACGTGTCTGAGTGGGTATGTTTATGCTAGGAATGGTCCTCTTTCATACCCAAACGTGCTGAATCGCTTTGAGCTACGTTCAACCGGCTGAATCCCTTAAGAGTCTGAAGTGCAAAATGGTTGCAAACTTTAGCATGACTTTACTTAGACACTGCGAGGCTTAGAAAATTCTTGTTAGAGCCTATGGGATTTTGTTGTTCCCCTCTACAATAACCTCTCTTAGTTTTCGCTATCTCAGAGGCATTCTCCTGTGGCGGTGAGATTTCGCTTGAGGTAAAAGTTGTCAAATGCAAGTAGTGCAAAGTTGCAAAGTGGTGCAACTTTCATTCTGCAACTCGTATGACCAAAATAACTATTCCAACACATTTGAGTGGGTACGTTTATGCTAGGCATGGTCCTCTTTTGCACCCAAACATGTCGAATCGCTCCGAGCTACGTTCAACCGACTGAATCTCTTAAGAGTCTGAAGTGCAAAATGGCTGCAAACTTCAACATGTCGTTACTCGAACATCGTGAGGCTTAGAAAATTATCGTTAGATCCTATGGGATCATGTTGTGCCCCTCTACAATAACCTCTCTTGGTTTTTGCTATCTCAGAGGCGTTTTCCTGTGGCGGTGAGATTTTGCTTGGGGAAAAAGTTGTAAAATGTAAGTAGTGAAAAGTTGCAAAGTGGTGCAACTTTCGTTCTGCAATTCGTATGACCAAACTAACTGTTCCAACGCATCTGAGTGGGTACATTTATGGTAGGTATGGTCCTCTTTTGTACCCAAATGTGCCGAATCACTCTGAGCTATGTTCAACTGGCTGAATCCCTTAAGAGTCTAAAGTGCAAAATGGCTGCAAATTTCAGCATGACGTTACTCAGACACCGTGATGCTTAGAAAATTTTCGTCTGAGCCTATTGGATCATGTTGTGCCTCTCTACAATAACCTCTCTCAGTTTTTTCTATCTCAGAGGCATTTTCCTGTGGCATCAAGATTTCGCTTGGGGAAAAAGTTGTCAAATGCAAGTAGTGCAAAGTTGCAAAGTGGTGCAACTTTCGTTCTACAACTCGTGTGACCAAACTAACTATTCCAACGTGTTCGAGTGGGTACGTTTATGCTAGGAATGATCCTCTTTCACACCCAAACGCGTTGAATCACTCCGACCTATGTTCAACTAGCTGAATCCCTTAAGAGTTTGAAGTGCAAAATGGCTGCAAACTTCAGCATGACGTTACTCGGACACTGTGAGGCTTAGAAACTTCTCGTTAGAGCCTATGAGATCATGTTGTGCCCCTCTACAATAAACTCTCTTGGTTTTTGCTATCTTGGAGGCATTTTCCTGTGGCGGTAAGATTTCTCTTGGGGAAAAAGTTGTCTAATGCAAGTAGTGCAAAGTTGCAAAGTGGTGCAGCTTTCATTCTGCAACTCATGTGACCAAACTAACTATTCCAACGTGTCCAAGTGGGTATGTTTACGCTAGGAATGGTCCTTTTTCACACCCAAACAGGCCGAATCACTCTGAGCTATGTTCAACTGGTTGAATCCCTTAAGAGTCTAAAGTGCAAAATGGCTACAAACTTCAACATGACAATACTCGAACACCGTGATGCTTAGAAACTTCTCGTTTGAGCCTATAGGATTGTGTTGTGCCCCTCTACAATAACCTCTTTCAGTTTTTTCTTGGAAAGAAAATCAGCATGTCTAAGTTAAGAGAAAGTCTGCCCAATCTTGGCAAGGCACAAGCAAAGTTCGCCATGCCCATGGTCAAGGAAAATGTTGAAGATGATAAAAATTCTGTTTGGGAAAAAAAAGCTATGTCCAAATTGCTGTCAAGTCCACCCTTGGCTTGAATAATGCTTTTCCAAGACAAAGGTAAAGTCTGCCCAACTCAAAGCATACATGGAAAAGACAACGTAAAGTCGGCCTAGCTTAAAGCATACATGGCAAAGACAACTTAAAGTTTGCCCCAAGCTGAAAATAGGAGATGGAAAACATATCTTGAAGTCTTCCTTAGGCCAAGATCAAAGGGGACATCCAACACGCTAAGATGGTGCCTCGTCATCTTCCAACCAATCAAATTGTTCCAAGCTAGCATGTCTAGGTTCAATGAACTTGACACTTCATAATGCAACAACTTTTTATTGTTGGTTTATATTTAGTAGAAGGACAAGTGTCCCCAAATGTAATTTTCTCATTGGTCGAGAGGTAGTTAGTTGTGAAAAACCCTAATTAGGGTTTTATTTTGTAATCTCGGTCATTGATTCGAAATCAATCTTGGCCATTGAATTGTATTCGAGGAGCCTATAAATTGAGCTCACTCCTCATTTGTAAAACATGGGAGCATCCATCGCATACTACCAGTTCACTACCTTGTCTATGCTTTCACTTACTATTATGCTTTGATAGATTTTTTCCAAGCATCCATCACTTGCTCGAAAGCACATGTTGTAGGATCTTAGGCATAGTACCAAGACAGTGAACTATTTGATAAAATGCTTTGGTAGACATGTATGAAAAATGTGGTAGCATAGACAAGGTAGTAAACTATTTGAAAAAATTCCTCAAAGAAATGTGGTCTCATGGTGATGGAATGCCATGAAAATCCAGGGAATTTGCTTGTCATGGCATTCCATCACCATGAGACTCCATTTCTTTGAGGCATTTTTTAAAAGAGTTCGCTACCTTGTCTATGCTATTGCTTACTATTATGCTTTGATGGATTTTTTCCAAGCATCCATATAGCTTGTTCGAAAGCACCTATTTTAGACTTTTAGCCATAGCAGCAAGGCAGTGAATTGATTGATAAAATTATTTGGTAGACATGTATGAAAAATGTGGTAGCATAGACAAGGAAATGAATTGTTTGAAAAAAAATCCTCAATGAAATGTGTTCTCTTGGTGATGGAATGCCATGCCAAGCACATTGAGACCACATTTCTTTGAGGCATTTTTTTGAATAGTTCACTGCCTTGTTGGTGTAGGAGCACCAAGCCTCCTAATATGGTACTGAATGGTCATGGATGGAATTGTGGTTAAGATAGGAGAGTTTGAGTTTTTTTTGTTTCAATAAGGTCTACTTGGACCATTCTCATGTTTCCAAAATGATTTGGAGTTTTCATTTGATAATTTTTCCATAACTTGTAATCATGTTAAAAGTTGTCAAGATGGTCAAATGTTGTCAAGGTAAGTAGAATAGGAAGTCATTTAAGAGGGTCTAGGGGATTAGGAAATAATAAAGAGTCGGAAGGAAGAAAATGTCAAATTTGTAAGTTGCATAAATGTAGCAAATTTGAAAACTAATGGCCACCTCCTTTGAAAAGTTGTTACTTGGTAGTTATAGACATTGGGAGAAGTTGGATTTGAATGTAATCATTATAAAAGCCTCAAAAATGGCTCGTGTAGGGTTGTTGAAGGCAGTTTGAAGATTGTACACATTTTGTTTTCGTGAAATACAACATTCTCAACAACATTTTTCCTATTTTTCTAAACTTTGAAGACTTGGTACAGACCTGTACAGCCTGCCTTTGCTCTAAAAATTCTTATATGTTTTAGATACGTGTGTTGGCTCTCTAATTATTCAAATTTGAGGTCTTAATCGTGCAAATTGAGGGAGAAATCTTTATTTTTCTGGGACTGCTCATTTACCCTGTTTTGGGGGTTTTGAAAGGGAAAAAAATGGGTTTCTAAGCCTTCCACCCACTGTATAGTCTTGTAACTCGATGGATAGGCTTAGATAGATGAAATAAACATGTATTCATCTTTGTTTGTGTAGGGAAGGCATATTTCTTGATTTCGGTGAGTCCCTAGGGTTGTTTCCATTGGAAAATGCATGAATTTAATGGGTATAGACTTGAACCTGATGATGGGGTATTAGGACAAGTTATCTTATGAACTTTTAAGCTTGTGGGGGTGAATTCAAGGGTGTTTGACTAGGTGGAAAGTCTGGGAAGGGCCTAGAAGTGTCTTTTTCAATAAACCCTTATCAAAAGTGCACAAAATAAGGGTTTTTGGGTTTGGTGTGGAGGTGGTCGTACAAATGAAATATAATGGGGGATTTTGGGGTTTGATAATCTGCCAATTTATTCCCTAAAGTCTTAGAGTGTTTGCACAAGTTTAAGAGGGGGGTCCTTTGTAAATTTGACCTATTTGGAGGCCTAAAACGGTGAGAAAGTTAGTTTTCTCAAATTTGTTCCAAAGGAGTCATATGGGGGGCTAAGATATGTTTTGTAACTTTGTAATGGGTGTCTGAATCATCCTTTTTTTTGTCAAGTGTTTTGGGAATTTTTGGAGTTAAGTGCCTAAAAACAGGTTTGAATTGCTACTAGGTTTGCAAGGGTGAAAGTGGGAAATCCTACCTTTGATTGATTTCAAAATTTGGGAGTTGTTTGGATTGGTCCAATAGATCCTTTTAATCTTGTTAGATGCCTCTTGAAGGAAAGTTGACACTTTGAGTGGGTTTGGGTCTCTTGTCTCTGCATCATTTGTTTATGCTATTGCTTTTTATTATGCTTTGATAGATTTTTTCCAAGCATCCATAGCTTGTTTGCAAGCACTTATTTTAGTCTTTTAGCCACAACAACAAGGCAGTGAATTGTTTGATAAAATTCTTTGGTAAACATGTATAAAAAATGTGGTAGCATAGACAAGGCAATGAATTGTTTGAAAAAATGCCTCAAAGAAATGTGGTCTCATGGTGATGGAATGACATGAAAATCCATAGCAATTTGCATGTCATGGAATTCCATAACCATGAGACCACATTTCTTTCAGGCATTTTTTTCAAGCAGTTCATTGCCTTGTCTATAGTATTGCTTGCTATTATGCTTTTGATAGATTTCTTCCAAGCATCCATAGCTTGTTTGAAACCACTTCTTTTATGCTTTTAGCCATAGCAACAAGAAAATGAACTTTTTGAAAAAATACTTTGGTAGACATGTATGAAAATTGTGGTAACATAGACAAGGCAGTAAACTATTTGATAAAATACGTCAAAGAAATATGGCCTCATAGAATACCATGATAACAAAAAGCAATTGGTAGCTGCTCCTACTTATTAGTTATGCTATGTGAAGTAATTGCATAATTGCTTAGGTTGACTTTGTAAAAACTATATTGTGATTGAAATTTTGTCATCTATCAGCATCTAGTTATTAGTTATGCAGTGTGAAGTAATAATTTGACTTTGAAAGATGTGCAATAAAATGTAATCAATGATATGAATATAAACTACAAAAAATTATTTTTTACAATTTGTTAGTTAAAATATTTATTTTATTTGCTCTCTATATCTCTATATGCTATGGAAATACCTTTCAATTTCAAAATAAATAGATTTTATCCATTGTTCTACAATTTTTTACGTTTTTTAAATATGATTTTTTCTCAACTTTTTTAAAAACTCTTATACTTTTGGTTTGTCAAATTTTTCCCCAAAAGATTTTTGCTGCTATGCATTCGAAGCATGAATCATGCATGTGAATTTACGCACTATACGTGAAGTAAACATGTGAATAAGTGAAGCATACATGCAAATAAGTGAGGCACAAGTAATTGAAGCATTCCAAAGGATACAAGCCACTAGGAATGGAGCTTATTTACACAATACGCTTTAGATGGAGCTTATTGAGCAATCGATAGTAATTAATTAAGCATTAGATGTAAAAAAAATCCATGCCTACAACATTCAAGCATATGATTTACACAATACACATGATAACATCATTCAAGAATGGCAGTAGCAAAATAATATTTTTTTAATAAAAAATTCGTAAGGTATACAATGATATATATTGATAAAAGTATATAGAATATACCCAAAAAAGCCATACAAGCTTAGTACAAAGGAGCCATATTATGGCATAAAATGTCACGTATATATCACTTGTACAAAAAATATGTTCCAAAATGCCACATAGGCATACAACAAACGACCCTAATACAGTCATTTCCCTATAGGGGAAGGAAATAGATCCTGTGCTACCTTCAAAATTCGGTTGGATGGAGTGACTGTTGGTTCTCTGGTCTTTCGAACACGCTCACTAGTCCTCCTCTCTTCACTCTGGACCTTCAACTGATACCATAAAATTTAAAGATGTTAATACACATAAATTGAATTGTGGAATGACATATAAAAAAATATAACCACTTACCGTATATAGATAGTCATCATTCACATTTACATCATTAAACCATGTCCACGATCTGGAGTGACAACCACCTATAGCAACCATCAAGATAGAAATTAAGCTACACAAAAGTATCATGAAAATTTTCTATAATAGACCATAAAAGAGCAAATATAATGTCAAATCAACTAATATGTTGCATACCTCTCTCAATGTATCAGAATTGGCTATTGCTGCAGTAACTCCATGGTCCATTGTGCCACCAACATCACCAAGGCTGTCTGATGTCAAAATCTGCAAATGGTAAATGAAAGAGTAAATGGTAGGGTGAACTATTAAATGTTAATGACATGGGATTAAGAAGGAATAAAGGAACAAAAAGTGAATTAGGAGAAGATAATGTGACACGATCAAGGAATACAAATGCAATGTTTGTGTTTCTCATCAATTTTTTAGATTTGTATATGCAAAATTAAGAAAACTAGCTAACATTGTTTTACAACACCATTATTGAATAAAGGCTACC
The DNA here is from genome assembly GCA_007258455.2 of Sequoia sempervirens. Classification (NCBI taxonomy): domain Eukaryota; kingdom Viridiplantae; phylum Streptophyta; class Pinopsida; order Cupressales; family Cupressaceae; genus Sequoia; species Sequoia sempervirens. The sequence continues at coordinate 111,430,532 of VDFB02047230.1, forward strand.
TGGGTGTAAGGTCCTTGAGGAAATGAATTGCGAGGTATGGAGGTTGAAGGTCCACCAGGAAACTGTTTGAAATCCAAAGCATGTTATGAGACAAACATTCAAATATAAAATTCAACTATTCAAATGCAATAATAATATCTTTAATACTAGTTGCATACCTTTGGACTCAACGTCGAGAACGAATAAGGGTTTGTAGGAATGGGGCACGTCTCATGAACACTCCGACCCTGAAATTTCATCAAATCGAAATTCTACTAATTTACTTATTCTTAAATTTCAAAATATAATTTAATAAACAACATTAAATGAACTTGCTGAATTTTACTTGATTGTCAATGCTGAATGTATCATTCAAAAAATCATCTATGAAAGCCATCACCTCTGCAACTGATGTAGGCTATGTAGCTGCATCCTAAGCACTCTGATAATCATATGTGCAAATTGCACCACAAGCACCACAATGGTGGGGTGGACCTCGGAGCCTACATGTCTCCTCCACACAAGGCTCTACTAGAGGCCTCGCACACTGTAAAATGGTTTTGGTGAGTGAGCCAATCGACTCCAGCATGTCCACCTCTACACTATCCTTAACAATGGAAGGAACGATGACATGCTCCACCATGGGTCTGGCCAAGGGTCTCGATGCCAACTGTGGATTATGTTGTGCAGCAGGTCTATCATGTGTGGAGCCCCCACCTCTACCCTGAAAGTCTAGGATGTTAAAATAATTTGCCATCTTATTGAGGATAAACTCACAATAGAGTTTCCTCAAAAAGTATTGTGGTACCTTAGGGTTATTGCATGGAGGTTGGTCAAATACCATCCATCACCGCTTCCAAAATTTATTTTTAATTAACTCATGGTGGCACCAATGGATGGGAAACCTCTTGCATGTATGAGACAAAGGTGCGTTGGTTTTCGGGTCTGTAAATAGGTCACACAAGTCAGCTTTGCTAATTTTTTGTTTTTTAACATCTGCATATGACAAACCTCTAGCATAATATTGTCTCATCTCATGCCTCTTATTTGACCAAAAAATTATTTTCTCGCTCATTTCTCCTACATGAGATACAATTGACTTCAATGATTCAGCAATCCCTCTCCTATAAGGGTGGGTTTCAGCATGCTCGGTTAATCTTCCAATTAATTGTTCAATGTCTCTTTTATTATTTTCAATTTGATTTAGAATATTTTCTTGTGTTTCTTGAGGATGCCTATGAATTGATGGAGGAGTTTCAGGTTGTTCTTGAATAGGAGGCTCTTCCTAAGGGGGTGACTATGAATTCTCAAAGTTTCGAGGTGGAGATTCATTCCCTGATAATTAGAACAAAATTTTATTATAAAAACCTATTTCAATCTGCATTCTAAATCAAATTCAAAATAAATTGAATAAAAATACATACCTCTTTGCAATCTTCGACGTCTCTGACGTGTTGGTGGCATCCTCATGAAAGATAGCAAGCTAACGATGCAAATAATGGATGATAAATTTGGCGAGCGTGAGTTGCAGACCTCCAATCCTCCAAGCCAAGCCACAGGTTGAAGAGAAATGAGGGTTTGAAATACATTTTGTGCTTTGATTTTTCTTTTCAATTTGGCACATGCCAAATTTGGCATGCGCCAAATGGCCAATTTTGGCCTTTTTTTGTGAATTTTTACAATTTGACACCTAAATTGTGTCATAGATTGGTGCACTTACCCAGTTAATTTACACAACTAGATAGGCTTAACATCACTCTATCAATTGATTTTATACTTGACTTGCTATACTTATAATGTCCTTATGCAATCAACCTATAACGTCCACTTTGAATTATCAAGCCTGACAAGTAAGGAAGCCATTTTTTTTGTAAACCATGACTTGCAAGGCTTTCCTAAAAAAAACAAGTGAGTAATGGTTGCCATTCCAACAAAATTGATACATTATCCATGGGCAACTTGTTAGTGTAGGTGGATGTTCTACATATTCTCATGAGAGGACACCAAATCCTTTCTTAAGGTAAAACAGGATGACCCACTCCAAGGGTTTAGACTATTCTTATTATTATATTATTTTTTATATAAAAATTAAGAGTATACCATGTTGACATGATACTGTTGAATATGGTTCCCTTATTTTCTCACTTTATTTTTATTTTAAAACTCGACTCAATTTATTTTAGCAAACTTACTAAATGAGAACACCCATAAGGTTGCCCCCATAACCCCACCAAAGTGTACACATTAGAACGCATAGGGAGGGGGTCTTAATGCACTTAGGAATACATGAATTAGTGGAAACCTTTATACTAATATCAAAGACTTGTTTTAAAGTAACCAAATCTTAGGTTTGACATCCAAAATTTACTTGCACAATTAATGAACCTATTCTTATTTCCTTGGGAATAACAAGGGCGAAGAAGGTATCCCCTTCAATATATATAAGTATGAATATGTATTTATGTTAAAACTTATTTTGTGATGCCTTTTTATTTCCCACCTTTTCTATGGTTAAATTTGAGAGGAGTCTTAGTTATTTTTATCATAAGAGTGTCTATTATCGTTAAGGAACAACTAAAAAGAAAGATCAATTACACTTCCAAGATTGAAAATTTCATAGAAATGACACTAAAATATTGACACTAATTTTGTTATGTTCTCTTCCCCCTTTTTATTTCTTTTAGTATCCATATGTTTTTGAGCCTTTTTTTTCTTTTACTAATCCTCCAAAATGATATATATATATATATATATATATATATATATATTAAATAATATCCAAAGATTAAAATAGGTAATTTATCTCCCAATGTGGTTGATGGCTTATCAATTTATAGAACCTTATATCGTGGGGGTGAATCAAATTATATTTTTTTTCTATTTATTTATTCATACTCCTCACGATTAGTGATTTAAGTTACCTTTTACGTGATAAATCATTGCAATGATATGTTTAGTTTAAAGCTAGCGATAATTAGTTATTTTAACATAAAAGGTACAATGAAATTTGAAGAAACTCTAAAGCTAATGGGACAATTACATGCTTGATTTCAAACTTATAATAAAAGAATAATAAAATAAAAATTAAAAGATTTAGTCACAAGACAAAGCCATCCCTAACCCTAAGCGATGAGAAAGGAAACCTAAAGGGATAACACTATTTCCAGTCATTCTCAACACCTCTGCCCATGGGTAACCAACTGGTGGCAACTAGTGGTGGTGACCATGCACAATAATGTGTCCAAATAAAACGCCAACAAGAACTCCCTTCGCCCCATTCTTTAATTTTAATTTTTTTGTTTATTTTCTTCAAGATTGTTGTCACTAGCCGGCTAAGGGGAAGATAAGGTGATTGAAGGAATTGTGCTTTGAATTTTGCAGGACTTATTTAAGCTCTAGTCGTTCACAGGCTGTGCAAATCGAAGAGAGAGGGAAGACTAAGGGAGGCATTTCCATCCCACTCTATTTGGGTTTATGTTTATTCATTTATTTAATGATCCTTTTCCAGTTATGCATTTGTTGGATTACCCTTTTGTTTATTTCGATTTTCAGCTTCGTGAATAGATATTAGGCTCTAGCTATATTACAAAATATCAAAGTTTGGGGACCTTAATATACAAGCGCCCATATTCCATACTTATTCGGTGTAGCATATTATCTTAAATATGATTTTGCAGAATTTATCAAACTTCTATTATTATTATTTTTTTCTGTTTATTTTTTCTTAATTGCCTATGGTCATGGTTGCCACAGTCCCATTTTTTCCCATATTTGACTATACTTAGATTTGTTCATTTGTATTTTTTTTTGTTTCATTATTATTTGTTTAGTTTAAGTTCCATTGATTGAGTATTTGACCTATGTTTGCTACAAATTTGATGTCACGACCATAGTAGACATTATGGCAACGCAAAGATTTATTACCTTTGGCATTCCTAACTACATAGTCATGATTTTATTGAGAATTGGGTTAGAATGTAAAAGAAGAAATTGGATGAACAATAAATAGTAGTGCTCTCCTTCCCTTTTTTTTTGAAGAAACACTCTTTTCCCCTTTCCACAGTAGAAGACTTAAATTGATGGGAAAATCCACAGTTTGAGCAAGATTTCATTTACAATGGATAGCACATTGTTGGCCAGAACACTCAACCAGAATATTAACTCTCAGCTATTTTGAAAAGGGATGTACACATTATTTTCTTTTTTGATAAGATAAATACAACACAAATTTTATTTCACTTTCAAAGGAAAATAAGCATTTGTTTGAGTGAAGAAAGATTATGCTGTTTTGAAAAATAATACTGCGCTAACTCTTCCAAATATACCACTTATTACACTGTCCAGAACCAACGCTTGGCATGATAACTATCCCCTGAGCCATATAGTTACTAAATGACAGGCATGAAACTATAATGAACTAACGTAGCTTGTAATATTATACAGGAAAGAGGGTTTTATATATACATTTTTTGGATTAAACAGACCTCTGATTATCATGCTAAACAACATAACTTATACAATTTTAAGGCTGGGAGTATTACCACTTCTTTCCTTTTTCCTATATCTTCTATACAGGTTATCCTTTGAGAAACAATCCAACAAATCAATGAATCCATCTCTATCTTTCTTGGGGACCTATTGGAATTTACTAAGGATCTAGTCTTACATTCTTGTCTCAATTTACACATCTTTCCTGCACATTTTCCAGAGGTGGATTTTTACAATAGTGGAAATTACTTGTATACACAACTTCATATTCACAAAATTCTGCAAAAACATTCAAAGAAGATAACTCAGCTACATTTAATATTCCATGTTAAACAAACAACCAATAGAGAAACAAGCCTCCACCCAACCATAAATGGATCATTGAGCTTGAAGCTCTTACCATTCCCCCGAGCCAAGAGATTCTACCAGGACCCACATGAGGATACTTAATAAACATGGAAGAACACAAAAAAACCCATTTCCCTAAACACAAAAATCTGCACCATAGGATTCAACTACAGTTTTAGGAGGAGACCCAACACAGCAACATCAATGCATCAGGATTATATATGCACCAATATGACTAATAACAATACATTACCTCTCAACTGGATAAGGCTGCTTAGGATCATTAGGGAAGACTTGTTTGTTCATTCCAACCCAACCTCCATATTGTTGTCTTTCTTTTCCTTCCTCTGAGATAGTATCCACCGCTAACCCCCCACAAAAAATCCCCTAAAAACACATTTTGACCTCCTCCTCACATACCCTAACCCTAGGTGCTTGTGTTGTAGGTTCCAAAAATTCCCATCACAACCCTAAATTTCCCTCTTCTTTTTTCACCTACCAAAAACTTGACCTATCAGCTTTTTTTTGGGTTTCATTTTCCCCTCCCAATTTATGACACACAAACATGCTCTCCATATCCTTCATTTAAGTTCCATTTTCAGATAACCAAGGACACTTGGGATGTTTGGCTCACAAAAAAAAAATCAAACTGGAGAACCTCTTGTTTTGTCCATTGGGTGTTTGCATACCTGTACACTTTTTCTAATGTAAATTCCTGTAAAATAATAAACCAAGTCGGTGATAGGTTCATTATCATATTTTAAATTGATGATTTACATACCTCAACATGCTCGATTGACACCACTCATATAGTTGTAACCTATTCTGGAATATTCATATGCACAAACCTTTTCCACTCATCATTAGCAATTTATGATTTCAACTCCCAAACTAATTAAAACATGATTATTTGATTTCAAACCAAACTTGAGGTCCTAAGAATTGTATTTCAAAAATGGTTGAGCATTTTGAATCACCCTTACCTTTATTAATTTCATATTAACCCTTGGTTGGTTGAGGCTATTTTAGCTAACATAATAATTTCAATTCACTTTTGTATAATTTACTCGTAAATCATATTTACATCTACCAATTTTTGTCAAATTTTCTTATTTATACTAGCTCAAGTTAAGGAGGATTATAGTATTAAAATTTCCTCCTCATGAATTAGAAACAAGATAAGGATTCACGTTTAAGTTAACCATTTAGTCAAGCTTCTAGGGTCACTTACCTTGGCAATGCATCAAAATTCAAGATAGGCTTCAACCTTTCTATGAGTAAGGCATAATTACCACCTCACCCATGTCAAAATTAAATGAGAGGTAAGTTAAAGTATTAATTCACTTCTTGGTTCCATCTATGAGGGTATCCAATCATAAGAAGGTAAGAAGCATTTATTATATAATATAATCAACTAATAGTACTAGTTCATGAACAATTGCATCATCATGTGCATTCAAATTTTAGAAGTATAGGACCCTTCTTTTCTTTTCTTTTTCTTTGCAAAAGTATAAATATCATTACTATCACTATGCAGTAATAAGTGAAACTAATAATCAATTGTTATAATCTACTAGATACTAAGATTTTCAATTAATTCCTAATTTAGTTCATACACTAAAATCATCATTAATATTTTAACATCATGCCCTATGTGACTTCACAAAATTCTTATTAAAATAAAATTGCATACTCCATCAATTGACTTGCCTAGTCATAATAATATGGCTTACATAAGGAAGCATAAAGAGTGGTAGTTAATGCACATGAGGCGGGGTCTTACAAAATCCTAATCCTATGCTAGACCATCAAAATCGAGCCTCCTCGAAGAACTTAGTTGCTCTGAAGCTTCTTGCACAATAACAATTCAAACCACAAATTAGATTAATTATGTGAATGGTTGACAAGATAGACTAGTAAATAGAAACTTATATACTATCATTTATAAATTACAAATTTGACATCAAAATCACTATACATGTACTATATTATATCAATAATTCAATTCTTGTTTACCTCAAGTCTTGCTCTCTTTTCTACAAGATGGTCTGAATATGATTGTCTCTTAGGATGATCAGGAGTCCTCGTATGAAGAAATGGTCCCACACTTGTCATAGTGCTAAGTCAGGTAGAGGACTATAGCAGGTAAAATAAAAATGATACAAATTAACATATAATTGTTGACAAATAATCATATTTACTAAACATATATCTACTCCTATCTAAATGTAAATATCTGCAATATAAAATAAACACATACTTGTTGTGATGCTTCTACACTAGATGGGCTCATGGTGGATGGAGTAGCAAATATGGTTTCCTATATAAAAAATGAAAAGAATGTAACACAATTTAAATGCACATGCACATATAATCATAATTTCGAGAATATAAAAAAAATATATACATGTTGTGTAGCTTCTTCCAATCGGTCAGGCTTAGTCAACATGGTTGTAAAAGATCCAAGTTGCTGCTTAAAAAGACAAGATTACATTAGACTATCAATCTATGTAGTACATGTATTTAAACATAATATATTTCAAAAATTAACATCTAAATAACAATTTAAATGATACCGCATACTGAGTCCCTAGGCCAAATAAAATGGCTGATTGCATAGCCTCTTGCACTTGGGAAATCTGGTCCTCTGTCAGCAAGTGTTAAAGATTCCAACACATAAACATATATTAGTACAAATATCTCTTATAAAATATGAAAGAATTTAGATAAAACACACTATGAAATTACTTTAAGTCTTACCAGTTCTCCCACATCATCCCTGGCAACCGATGTCTCTCCTGGAAATGGTCCACTTCAAGCTCTATCAAATCCTACATCTGACATATCCAGGACCTCATAGTCAGATGTGTCTATGGGAGCCTCAGTGGACTGTTAAAGAGGACCCAAACATAAATTGTTGCACTTCATGCAGTAATGGGACACACAAATATGTGTCAAAGAGGATGATGTACCAGTTGGAGCTAATGCAACAGGTGCATCACCATCATGCTGGGATGTATCAAGTGCATCACCATCATGATGGGATGCACTGTCATATGACTGCACAACATGATGGATCTGTGTGACCAAATGATCACTTAATGAATGCAAGGAAAATATGCTCTGACTCCCTGCATCTAAAGCAATCTTAGGGTAAGGTACTAGAGTCAAGGAAACAATAGGCGGAGTAGGAAGAACTGGGGTGACTCGGTGTGCTCTAGGTCTATCATGTGGAATCCCTTTACCTAGACCCTAGAAATCTCACATATCAAAGTAATTAACATGCATCCCTAGGATAAAATCGACATATAATTTTTGAAGAAAATACCGAGGGATGTCAAGATTTTTGTTGGGTGGTTTATCAAAAACCATCCATTAACATCTCCAGAAATTATCTAATATGCCTCTCTTTGTGCACCATTTAATTGAATATTTTGACTTCCACACATTTATGGGTTGTCCTATTTTGGGATTGATGAATAACTGGGATAATTGGGCTTTGTCAATATCAAGTGCCCTCGCAACATCATATGATAACCCATTGGCATAAAAATTACCTTTGTTCCTCTCGCCATTGTGCAAACCTATTGTGTTGACTTGCTAAAGTTTGAACATTTGAAATGATTTTTTCTAAAGTGTTTTTCATGTCTGATAGATTCAACATACATTTCTCAATTGATCTAAATTTCTATGAATATATTCATGTATTGTTGGCACATTTTGGTTTGGAAACAACGGTCGTGGAGAAGATGTAAAACCCCATCCCACAACCTAGAGAACGATGCAACACAGCGGAAGTGCAACTAATTTTTTTTCTTAAAAAGAGTAACAATGACGAGACAAGTAAACTACTCTAACACATACATCCTTTAGGCCACACAACGCATCTACATGTGAATTTCAAAACTTACAAAATTATTCTAAAACATAGCATATGGAATTAACTCATGATAACAACATACATCCAAACATTAACCCATTACATAATAAATCTAACACATAGAAATGTAATGAGTATATTTCCACAAATACAACATCATATAAACAATATATACCATTTAATCCAACAATGAATAGATCATACATAATATTACCATTACAACACAAGGAATCCTCCTTGATCACAAATAAGGAATACAAATATTTAGTGTCCCACTATTACAATGAATATAAGAGAAGTACAAATCCATAGAAACACACGAGCTGGACTCAAACTAGATCTCGCCATCACGAACATGAAGAGATAACTCAACAGTGTAAGGTGCACGCCACCTAGCCATGTGGTACCTGTAGGACCAACCCCCGTGCTAGGAGATAGTAAAAGGTAACCAAGACAAACCTACTACCTCTAGACACAGGCCATGTACAAAACAACACTATACCAGTAAATACAAACATAAGGTTACATTGCTTCCAGAATCACTGAATCAAGAACAACCACTATACAATACAATCCGACTATTGTCATAGGAGGAGTGTCATCACAAAGGTTGCATTGGTTATCCAAAGGAGATCTTCCTAGGTCCCGACCCCCATCTTGGGTTATCCTGGTAACCTCTCACGAACCTGGCTCCACATGCACACCAATGCATAATTGATTATCTTTCGAGAAGACAAGATAATGATCTTGCCATTCCAGGCCATCCCCACTCATCTCAAGTCTCACACAAGCCCTTGAGCCAATGAGCGAGGCTAAATTATTTGGTTAAATGTATTAAGCTACTCTATCCCTAATATAGGTTATTTAATTTCCACTGATTAAACTGAATTTCACACAAGTTGTCCTAGGACCACTTTGTGTCCCGACCCTCGTTGAAAGCCACTCCCCTATCAACAACACAATAACTCATTCTACAACCCAAGGGTAGACGGTGCACAAAACTAATAATAACATAACACAAGAGATAACACATCCCCACGGATGTCCAATATTGAATCCAACTATGTGCACTACCCAAGGAAATCTCAAGGGAAAATAATAGAAACAACAACCCTTTCACAATTACAATCTGGAAGACTTATATTTTCTCTACAATAGATATCCCCCATAGTACCCAATTATAGAAATATTTGAAATTAAAATAAACAATCTCATGTAATTAAAAGTACTACCATTCGAATTTCCTAAATCCAATAGATCAATATCTCACATTAAAATATAACATTCAAGCATAATTCCAATTAATAAATCAACAACCAAATAAAACTAAATGTTTAACCTTCAGTTTCACCACTACTCATACCAAATAACTCAATTTCACAACTACAATAATTAATCATTTCTATTTAACTACATGTGCTTGCATGCACCTATCGTAATTATCAAACATTAAATAAATATATTCAATTATAAAATCACTTATACTTGTAGAAAGAAATACATTTCAAACTTAATTACCACATGTGCGTATCTATAAATCACTAATGGCAAAATATTACAATAAAATAAATATATATAATATATATCACATATAATATATATATTTAAATAATATATATATTACATATATTATATATATTATAAATATAATATATATTAATAAACAAATTAATATAAATTCGGAAATCATTGAATTAAAAAGAAGGCCGACGAAATAGTTTACAAGCCATACATGGCTGAGTATGGGGGCTGTGGCTGCTACCACAGCCTTCCCCATGTATGGGGCGCGTTGTGGAAGCAACGCTGGCTACCTGTGAAGGCAGTGACGCTGCCTCCACAGTCGCCTCCCTATGGGGGCAACTGTGGGGTAGCCCCAACCTTCCCCAAACAAACAAATATTTATTTTTTAAAATAAATTTCTTGTGTTTACAATGTTCGTCTTAAGTCGATTCTTAGAATAAAATATTTTTTATATAAATTAAATCTTCTACAGAGAACCTTAAAATGTAGAAGCAATATATGCATATATATATATAAATTATGTGAGGCAAATATTTCAAAGGAAACCAATTTGCTTAGAAGGGGCAATTTTAAACTAGAATTTTCTACAAAAACAAGTGAACCATTTACCAAGGTTTTCCCTAAATCTCAAATATTTTCTTTGAATTTTCTATTGTGGCCAAAAAATCATTTCCTCTGAGAGATCGAAACCCTTCAGGTAATTTTGCTTTCTAGGAATTAAATAATCTTGAAGCGAGGATAACAATTTCTCTGAGTTTAGATTCCATTTTTTCTTAGAGGTTCTAAGATTTTATCTATAATTTCCTTTGTATAAATCTATTTCAAATAATCAATTTTGAGAGGGATAGAATTTTTTCTATAGAGGCTCAACATTCACGACAATTTCTTTCAAAAAAAAAAAGCTTCTAAAATAAAATAATTCCTCTTCTAATCTTTTCCAATTTGCAATACAATAAAAATAAATTTCTCTTTCAAATTAAAATTCACAAAACAATAAGGAACCTGTTCCAAAAGATCTGTCGATTCAAAGATTGATGCCAAGCTTCCCTTTAATCTTCAATTGCCAAAATCTTCCTCTAGAAGAATTGCCACTTCCCAGAGAAAAAAATATAATCCACAACCAAGAATACAACAAACTAGATTCCTAAAATTATCAGAGAGCTTCTAAGATTAAAAATTTCCTCAAACCTCAAAACAATTCTACCATTCCAAATCCTCTCTCCTTTTTCCCGTGAAAACAAGTTCCTTTTCTTTTCCCAATTTTCAATCAATCTCTCCGGAAATCAATTTTAAGACAATTAGAAAACAAAACCTTCTAACTTCCAGTTAACACGACAAATATCTTTTCTTCAACGACCAAGATATTTCTAAGATCTTTTCCCAATAACATGCATTTGAATTTAAAATAATTTATTTAATTCAAATCACATTTAAATAACTTATTAATTTTAATTCATATTTAATCTAATAATTAAAATTACCTTATAACATAAATTAAATCAATTAATTTATTTATTATAAAGTTTTCACATTCATAATACAAATTAATTAAATACTTAATCATACCATATAATTTAATCCTCACAATTAAAGTTTGCACAATAAATAAAATACCAAGACCAACATGGATAAAGAATACGACCAATACTTAGACTAATGACACATTGTACTAGGGTAAAGGTTTGACAAGTTTAACCTGTTACTATCTCCCAATCAACATTACTATTGAGTAGTGGACACGCATAGACCTGTGAAACCAGGTGAAGCCGTTGTCCTATACCTACAAACCTACAAACAAAGCAAATGTCATACATGTATCCAGATAATAATTCATACACAATGTGAAGAGAGAATCGTGGAAATCACAGGACACTCGCAAGCGAGTGATGCAATACTGTTCTCTTCACCAATACAATATCACATCAACTGACGAGATAAAATATCCATTAAACTACAATAAGTATGTATAGAAATGTCATCTCAACTAAGAATTTATGCAAACATAAAGTATGTCAAACATAATCATCATGCATATAATGTATCATCACATCCATATAGTCTACCATCGCTCCACTGTCAGCGATTGAATAACAATAACATAAAATATGGTCTAACAAAGTATCTGAGCTGTCAAAGAAAACATAACAATCAAAGGGGTGTCACAGAAGGAGGATTTGGATGGTTTTCATCTTGAGCGGGGTTAGGGTTTTCATGTTGAGCGAGGGTGGGATCAACCATTCTTAAGCCTGTTAATTGATAATTTTTTTTCAAAATTAACAGTCATTTATTGCAATAAAAAACCTATTAAAAATCCTATTTTTGATTAAAATTCACAAAAAAAAAATGCAAAACTAATATAAATTGAAGAAACATTAAAATCTATAAATGCAGAAATGTGATTGATATAGCAGGCAAAGATTGACTTCTAAGCGGATATTTGAAGGTCATTGAATGAAAACCATTATGATTACATGGAAATGAGCTCTGGGTTTTCTATTTTTATTTTTATAAAACAAAGAAATGGATATATGTTTCCTTTATGTAATTTTTTACTGTAATTGGTTGGAATTAGGGACTCGACCACTATATATATTAATTTGATTTTTTTGCAGAAATGTAAGTAATCATTTATTATTTTATATTATAATAAAATATAATATATATTATAATATATAATGTATATATATATTATATTATAATATAATAATATATAATATATAGTATATATTATATATATTAGTGGGTGGTAGGGGTTACCCCTGGTTCCTTCTCTCCTTCCTTACTAGCCACGACTAGGTAATGGTGTGAAAGATATGGTGGGAGTGCATGGACACTAGGGTGTTGACGTGGGTGTGAAGGGTGTCAACCACGTGATATGGCCACATTACTTCTTCCTTTTTTCTTGTGGTAGCCCAAGGCATCTGGGTCAGGTGGTCGTCAGTGGGTTTGATTCAGCTCAAAAAAGGGAGCTTCAAGAAGGTAGCCGCCATTTTAGTGATACGCGATGGCCTCGTCAAATGGTGAGGAAAGAAGGGTACGAAGTTTATGATAGATCATGCAAATTGGCTTGGTGGTAGCCGATCTTTATTTCGAGGTGATGCCTAAATAAAAGCCTATTTTTGGAGGATGAAAACCATATGCAAGGATAGATTTCCTTTCATTGTCATGATTCCTCGCATGTGTGTCTTGGCTCAACCTTGTTGTTTACGGGTTTATTAATGTGGGTGGGTGGTGGCAGTTCATTTGTGTTCTTTTCAAAATTTGTTTTCGCTGGTTGTCTTTGTGCAGGTGGTTTTTCGGCTAGGGTGGTGATAATGGAGAAATTGTGCCATTCAAAGTTCATCATTTTAGTCTCAGTAGAGGGGTTGGAATGTTTCGGCATGGACACTCCTGTTTCTTTGGTGGTGATGGAGAGACAAGCAATGTTCATGGAAATCACCGACCAATGACTTAAGCGCATTCTGCTTGTGGGTGATTCCCTGGTCTTGGTAGCAGTCAAAATGGTCTTAAGAAAGGGTCACTTGGCCAAAAAGGAGTATGTAAGGGATAATGCTTACATATCCTCATCGTTCTTGGCTGCTATTCTAGACATTGCAGTGTCCAAGGTGGATGCTAGAGAATTGATGGTGAATTTATTATGTGGCGACTTGTTGGGTGGTCTAGAGGAGACCTTGAAAGCAACCTTTGTGGGCAAAGGGATTTTGCATCCCTCCAACTTGGAGCTCCTGTGGAAGATGGATGAAGCAGTGAAGGTCTTCCCCTTTCTCTTAGATTTAAAGGGGGATGATCTTATGAGGCACAAGATGGTCTCAACAATGGCCATTGAATTTCTAAAGTGAAACATAGGGTTGGTGGCGGAGGAGGGCTTGGGTTGGGTTGAAGACTTTTCTATGTTTGTAGATTTGAATGGGTTCCTTTGAGGTTCAGCCTTTGTGTCTAAAAGTTTCTAGTTTTTTGGCTATAATTATGGCGCTGGGTTTTGTAGTGGGCATAGTGGATGCCAATTTTGCTCTAGTTATGGAGTGTTTCTTGGGGTGGTAGGGTTTAGTTTCTCTAGTGGTTCGGTGGATTTTCCCTGCATTGTAGGCGATATGTATTTCTTTCTACTATATTAATAAAATATAAAACCTTATGTATCAAAAAAATAAATATATTATATATATTATAATATATTTAATATTATAATATAATTAATATTATATAATATTATATTATAATATATTTAATATTATATAATATTATATTATAATATATTAAATATATTATTATATAATATTAAATTAAAAAAATTATAATAATGTATTAAATTAAATATACATGTTATATTAAAATATTATTATAATTATATTAAAAGATTATTATAATATATTAAATTAAATAAGTGGTTGGTCCCAAGACCTGACCAAATTAAAAAATCCAACCTAAACAAAACGAATATCCGTTTTGAAACGAATATCCATTTCAAATGGATATCTGTTTTAGTTTGGGTTTTTCTTTGACACCATGTACTTTTTATCCGAGCCTAGATAAAGTCAAAGTGGATTTTCATGTTTTTGAGCAAGTTAAAAATGCTTTTTTTTTCACATCGCCACTTTTTGGACCCCCATGATCTTGCATAGACCCCATATGGAAAGCGAATAAGCCTATGGCTATTGCAAACTATGTTGTAGGATAGTCACAAGAAAGACAAGAAAAATCTAGTCGGGCTACCCCCAAGCTAGATGATGAGAATAATACAAGTCTAGTCAGGCAACCCCCAAGCTAGACGATGAGACATAGGACATCTAGATTTTTAAGACATATTTCTGAAAGACAAGAATAAGATGATATGCCCCCCTTAGAATGATGTGTTCTATGTAGAGTAACACATGTCATTCTAGAAGGAGAAAAGAAGGGGAAAAAAGAAGAGAGGGGGTCCTTAAGAAGGACACACACCTCTAGAACAAGTTACCTCTACCCCCAACATATAGGGGAGGATAAACATGCTAGATACTATTATGTTGCTATCACAGAAAAGTATGGTTGCACATAATAATGTACTACCATGAATGATAGTGAGAAATAAAATCTACAAATGCCAAATAGTGGGTAGCAACACAATAGAAGAGAGTTGTAAGAACCTTATGAGAAGATGCTTAGAATGGAGAGGATAGAGGTAGACCTCGATATCACTTGTCATACAAAGAAAATACAGGTGCATCAACAGATGGAAGAGTGATGGCACCAAAATCAAGAAGTTATCATATTTTGTCCTTCAAGGCTCGACATTCATTGGTGGGATGACCAAGCACTTGATGACATGCACCAAAAGAATGTTTTTCTTTATCATTTTTTATGAAATTTCTTATGTGTAGGAGAAGGAAGAGTAATTGAGTAGGTTTTGAGAAGACTTAACAAAATATTCTCTTTCTTAGATAAAGAATGAGGAGTAAGAAGAATAAAATATGGAAGTTCAGTCCACAAAGAGGGGAAGTTTGGGCCAAAACAAAAAAAAAAATTGTAGGAAATGCGTATGTGCTTTGGATCGAGTACCCAAGCCTAAATCCGAACACATATGCATTTAGATTTAGGTATGCACCCTAAAAAGCATACATGTTACAAAATGTGTACATGTTACTAACGCGCACACATTTTATAACGTGTACATGTTTCTTAAAGCTATTTAATTTTTTAAATTAACAACTATGATATTCATTTTCTCATTGCAATTTGTTTGTGCACTTGAGGGAGAGCTTAATTCATGTACGCATTTTTGGGGGCCCCATTCAACCAAATTTTCACTATCACCTCCTCCCATTGACACAAGCGACCTCAGCGACCTCCAAGTTGGTTGAATTCTACTTTTCTTTTTTCTTTATATCTTACATTTTTGTTTTGTAATTGTTATTTAGTTTTTTTGTTTTGTTTGTTTTATGTTGAATATTTATAGTTTTTAAATTGTATTTAAAACCAAAAACATCAACCAAACCAAAAACATTAAATTGTAAATTAAAAACCATAAAATCCATCCCTAAATTAACTAGAATTTAACCAAAATTGGACACATTCAACTTAGAAATCAAAACCCTAAACCCTAGGTTCCAAAAAACATAGACCTAAAAACTAAAACCCTTAATCCTAGGACCTAAACCCTAAAACCTAAACCTAGAACCCTAAACCCTAAAACCTAAACCTAAATTAGATTTATAGTCTAGATTTGTTGTCTTTTTACTAGCCCTGAAATGACACATAATCCCTAGATAGGTCTTTTTATAATGTCATAAAATTATAATCCCTAGATAGGTCTATTCATGCTTAGGTGCACAACAAGTCCCTATAATTTATATCTATGTCCCTATACATACCTCTAAGGAACTCAAAACCAAGTATCAAATTTCATCAAAATAGGCTTGACAAGTACAATTTACCACTTAATTTTAACCTTGCAAGGAAAATGAAACCATATGGTTACTAGAAGTCAACACAAAACCAATTGAATATACATGAAATTTCCCTAGTAGCACACCATCCAAATGCACTACCTACCTATCCCCCTTGTCACAACCCTCCAGATACTTTATGATTAATCTTAGTTGGAAGCACAGCACATGGCTGTCTGTCACAATTATTTGACACATTTAGTGATGATAAGAATGATGACACTTTGTCTAAAACACACATATTAGGTCTCACAGATGATTATGATTAATTTGATGGCATGAACATATTATCTGGGATGGAGAGCTAATTGATGATGACATGAATAAATATATCAATTTCTGACAATATGGAGCAATTAATGAAACTGAAAGGCCAATATGAATCTGACACAAATAATGATGTACCATTGCAAATAGATGAAAACAATTATTTTTGCCCCCTCTTTTTCAATTTAAGAGGAAATGAGTTTGAAACAAAGTGTGTCATCACCCCAAATAATAAGAAACAAGATTACATCAGATGTACTCGGTTCATACCGTAATAAAGAAACCAGCATTCCACACCAAACAATAGATTACCATATTTAGCTGTAGCTTCAAACATAAACTTTTAACAAAACTATAACTTTTCTCCACCACTTGGTCTTCCTTTGGTCTGAGACCAAAGGACCATAGCAAATCTTTTCCTTTTGCTGACTTTTCTCCCCTTGACAGTTTGCCAACCATCCTCCACCCTTGTAGCCACCTTCTGCCAGTCCCTTCCCTTCAATGCAAACTCATCTTTCATCATTTCAACCTCCTCAGTCTGCCTATCTTCTGATGCTTCATGTCGCCTCCAAGCATCGTCTTCCACTGGTTGCACATTCTTCCCTTCCTCCTCTCCACTATTTACCCCTTTATCCTTCTTCTTTAAAGAGCTTTATTTCTCCCTACATTCTGGGGTTTTAGCTCCATGATGAGTTGCCACTGCGATTCCTTCACAAGTTTTACCTTCAACATCATCTCTCAAGCTGTGCATCTCAACCAAACCTGATCCCCCCCATACCTGTTCCTCTATTTGACTGTGGCAAAATAGATTTTCCCATAGCCTCTAGAGTCACCTTATCTTGTTGTTTCACAATATTGTCCTGCTTTTCAACAGCATAATTTACTTCCTTGAGGCATCCTTCCACCAAGTAGCTGGTTTGGCCCATCTGGGTTTTGTACAGTTCGCAACTGTATGGCCAGTTTGGAAACACCTTCTACAACAAAATGGTACCCCTTCATAGTCCAATGGTTGTACCCAACATCCTTCAGAATTTTCAATTGTAATCTCTTCAGGAAGTGACTTTGATACTTCCAACTCCACCAAAATTCGGGCATACGTGGAATGTAAAAGATTTGAAGAGCCTTCATCGATCATCAAAAAATCTCCTAAAGAGTTTCCAATGGCCTCCAAACAAGACTCAAACCAAAAATGGAGAGGCAAGTTTGGGAGTCTTACCCACAGAGGGACTTTATCAAAGGTCTCTATTGTAGGGTTAAAAGCCTAATGCCAGGGCTTCAAGGAAAGAGCAAATTTCTCCTCCTAGCTCCAGAAGAAATCTCACAAAATTTTGTTTCTATCAGCCACAGATTCAAACACCACTATGAAAAAATCTCTAGCAGCAGGATAGATTTGGATACAACTATCTACTATGGGTTCCCAGTGTTTAGATATCCAATGATGTAAATCACATAAACTGGGCCAAAAACCCCTGAACCTTCCTATCACTCCTAAATTCGAAAAAACTTGAACATTAAGAAAAACTTCCTTTTCTATCTCTTCCTACAGAGAAATTGTGGGTTTCTGTGACTTTACCTCTGCAAAAACCCCCCCTGTTGTTTGATGCTGAGTCACACCGTGCGCCTTTGCCTCTGCATTGGTTTTCCCTTGGTGCTCAGGCATAGGCCTCCCGAACGCTTTCCCAACCTCACCCCGTCGTTTCCCTGCCTCCTCCCTAGAAGACACCTCCACTCCGTAGCTCCCTCCTCCATCTCTTACCCTTGGGCATCGCCTTTTAGACTAGGATGGGCCCCCAACAGCATTCTCGCGGCTCTTAGCGAATAGAGCTGTTGCAGCCCTAGCGCGCGGCTCAGACGGCTTCATCGCGCGATGTATACAATTAGCTAAATTTTTATAATTAACATCTATTGTTAAAGTGATTTTGATTAGTCAATTAAATTGAATACTTGGTGAATGAATTAATGACCATTTACAAGATTATAGAGAATGTAAAATAAATAAATATATATATATAAGGGTAAAATACAAAACATGGATAATGATAATAGCCGTAGAAAAAACATAGAACATTTGATAATGTTGGAAATAAATTTATTATCTGCATAATATTGTCGACATAGACCAAAGACCTTCCAAAACTATTCACAATCGACATTGTGCTGAATACTGCCGCCTTCCCATCTAGAGCCTTTAGGATGAGTTCTATTCCATCTACCATAATAAATTCCAGAACTAACACAATTCTATAGTTTGTATGTAATTAAGACATTTTTATCTATAAATTTGATGGACGAGCCTATGGTTTGTTGCACGCCGGGTTTTATAGAGTCCTTCTATGTTTTATTGTTTGTGTTGTCTCTATTTCCTCTTCTCTCTATTCCAACAGACATAATGGATAAGTGTTACAACACTTTAGAAATCGATATACAGAGGAAATATCTCATGTTGAACTAACTATACTTTTTATTTATTTGTTCTTTGCAAAAAAAAAGCTAATTCTTTCCTTCGCTAAGAATATGGGTAGATCACAATGAGATGTTTGAAAATCCATGCTGATCAAATGCGAATGGATGGCCAAGGTAGCACTGTGGTGCGCTAGAGAGCTAGTAGAACAGAGAAAATCCTCAAGGCAGGTGAGATAAAACTATTCAGGTAGTCATTTTTGCATGAAGCATGTGGAGAATGAAGGAATTAGCATGTCAACTCAATGATTGGATTAGTCATGAGATTACAAGCGAAGAGTTTTGATTTCTCCTCTGTGTTTGGTATTCTCCTGTCTGTGTCTTATTTTTGTTTTAACTAGCTCTTCTTCATTTTATCATGGTCTTTTCTTCTATTTATGCTTTTCCTGTGCTCATTACCTTGTGCGGTTAGAGTATATTTTCCATTCCTCATGCATGTCGCTTGAACCATTTCATTTCATTGGAAAGATTGTGAATCTGTAGGGTAATTAAATTCAAGTTAAATGTTATGGAATTTTATCATTTTGCCAATGGTATATATTAACCATAAGATAAAGAATCCAAGAACAAGTATTTTATAGATTGAAAAGAAGAAAAAGAAAAAGAAACAAGGCAGGCGGTTGAACACAAGGGAGGAGATTCCAGTACTGTTCAAGGTATGACCCAGCCTCCTGGGTTGACATTTATAATTGTTGGGTTCTATTCCTTTTGAACAATTTTGTTTTCATCAAATCAATTTTATAGATAAAATGCAGTCTCTATTATACAATATTTCAATGTGTTGATATGTTTGATAATGGCAATAAAAATATTAAATTTGTTCATATGTGTTCTTCCCCTGTTTCAATGCCCTAGGGAAATTTTACATAGTCACAATGTGTTAGCTTGCAGCTAGCTACCTACAACTTAATCGCTTCCCTTGGTAAATACAAACTTTTGCGCAACCTTTACAAATGGTGAATGCCCAGCCTATGAATGCCTCTCATCATGTCATAGTGCATCCTTCTGAAAATGATACGCTACCTCCTTCAATTGGTTCACAACTTTCCAAGTCTATTACGTAGTCTTTAAATGTTATATTGATGTTTCTAGAAACTTCTACCCAACATGTTTCTCATGTAGCGCAACCTTCCAATGTGCTTGCACAGTCTCCCAATGTCCATTCACTGCCTTTATTTTATAATCAGTAGCATCTAAATATTAATATGTCACATCCATTAAATAGCTCACTGCCTCTTCCAATTTCAACACAGCCTAAACCAAGTTCTATGTAGCTGTTTGAGACTCCTATAGATGCCACTTCTTCACAATGTGTGACTTGTTGAAATCCTTGCTCCTCTACGCTGTGTTGATATTTAGAACTTTCATGTTTCATTGAATCAATGATTGAATTTTGTTTGTTTCTTCTTCAAAGATGTTTACATCATACAGTTATGGACACTAAAGATAGATAAAATTACGTGTTAAATCTTTCAAGCAAATATTTGTTATTGCGGGGACATCTCACGTAAATTGATTTTGTTAAACTAATTTTTATAGAAAAATAGATACAAGAATTCTACATCCTTAAGTAAACCATCACTTAGTCATTCCAATTTGATAACGATAAGTCTCTATCTTTTGGTATTAATTTTTTGATAAGGGGGCTTTGATAAGACCTATTTAGTGGGTTGAATTTTTGGGTTGTTGTTTTGTAGAAGTTAATTCACAATCTTCTCTGTAGCGTCAGTGATTTGAATGCTCTTGATTTCTATTACTCTTTCTTATATATTTCTCTCTATGAATGAAAATGGTTTGATAATTTTGTGATTTGTCTTAACATAGTTATGTGAAAGTAATTGAATTACGTTTGAATACATTTAATCACATCGAGGAGATATATGGCAGATACCTCACAAACACTACCTTACTCTCTCCCTCGTCCTTCTATGTTGGATGTGTGTGCTAATAACTAGCTATAATATTTTGTAGATGGTACCAAATTAGAGCATTGAAAACGAAGGATGTGATTAACAATATTACGCAATTAGTAGCATGTAATTTAATGAATCAATGGTTTTTGATTAGGAAACATTACAATAGTGAGTGACCACATTGTGACATTTAGATTAATTATAAAATTAGAAAATATGTTGTAGATCATCTTAATTAACTGTGATTATTGATTTGACACACGCTTAATCTTGTTTCTAGTCTCTTTTGTACTTTAGATACCCTTGGGATGCTAGGAAACATTATTTGAGATGTGTTGAATTATGCGAATAAATTGTTATCTACATATGCATTTATATTTTGGATGCATTGATGTGTTGTATAGTATGCAAGTGACAAGGTGATCTCACCCATAATGGATAGAGGTATGTAACGTCCCGCCGTGCGAACCCCAAAGGACAACAACACAATAATTACAGCACAATTTTTTTTATTATTCAATATAACATACATGTAATACACATTAAATCATGACATGAATTTCATTTAAGTAGATTCATTAGCACATACATCCTTTGGGGTACATGAGGATTCATTACGCGACTTAGATCCACACAACGACAATAAAGAATAAAAATCAAGGATATAATCCATAACAAAATAAACATTAACAAATATAACACATATATGATAAATCATTGATAAGAACCATCTGTGTACGTAAATGCAACATATACATGATTAACTTAACACATTGAATAACAACTGCCACAGCCAATATCCACACCAAGTTAACTTTACATTACAGTACAATGTTCTAGAGGTACAATGATACAACAATGTTTCCAACATAAACGGAAACCATACAACAAGAATCATGATACAAATGAATGGATGAATACATAGTATCATAACTGGCTCCAAGACAAATACAACTCTGGAGTCGCTGCAACATCACCAATCCGCTCCTCTCGATCCTTGACTGGGGACCCAATGGGGTGCTTAGCACGTTCCACCCGACCATGTGAGTCTGAAGACCCACCCCCCATGCTAGGAGCTAACAAGAAAGAGACCTCAACCAAGATCATCCAAATAGGGAACCACAAGACTCAACGTCATACAAAAGTATCATAACACTCAGGAATTACAATGACATAATCAACCACATCCAAGAGTCATAAATCTCATCACATAAATCAAAGCAATGACCAGTAAACAAGTAACCAAAGGATGATCATGAAACACTTCCTAATCAAACTGAATTAATAAACATAATACAATTCCAAATTGCACTTAAACAATACAATAACATCATATCACAGTACCATAAGGGTACAAGGTCATAAGTCAAATATCGATGAGATCATACAAGACCACAAAGTACACCAAGATAAAACCATAAATCAATATAAGTCCATTCAACAACAATATAAACCAACCCCCATAACATACTTCCAGAGGAACATAATAAAGTAAAACACCTAGGCAACTAGGGGAGAGTGTCATCGCATGGCTAAACATGGATTCTCCAGACTACCTATTGCAAGGTGCCGCCTCCATCTACTGATAGATTATCTAGACAACCAAGCACTAGGAGCCGCCTCCATCTATGGTTATCCAGGCTACCTATCTCAAGGAACCGCCCCATAGGGTTGCTCATGCAGAACCGTTAACCCTTCATGAAGACAAGGCAACGATCTTGCCAACCAAGGCCTTCTCAATCCCCTTTAGCCTGTGATAGCACTAAAAGGCGGATGAGGCATCAATTATCTTTTTAATATGATTCTACCCACCCCCTAGTTAATCACTTAGGTTTTCACTTATTAATCACACTCTAACGAGGGCTATTCTAGCGCCCCTTTGTGCACCGACCACCCACTTAGAGCCACAATCCCTAGAGACCCAACAATATCAAACCAAAAACAACCAAGGGTTGTACCATCATAATTTGAACAAAGAATCACAACATAAAAGCATGTGAGGCATTACCCATCTCGCTATAAATGTATAATCAAAATCTCAATGATTCCCGTACAACCCT
The DNA here is from genome assembly GCA_007258455.2 of Sequoia sempervirens. NCBI lineage: Eukaryota > Viridiplantae > Streptophyta > Pinopsida > Cupressales > Cupressaceae > Sequoia > Sequoia sempervirens. The sequence continues at coordinate 111,453,867 of VDFB02047230.1, forward strand.
TCCAAAATCATGAAACCAAAACACTTGCCACATCAAGGGCACATAAAGAGAGAACATCAACTGACAATCATCTCAAGCCTCTAGAAGCCAAAAAGAATGACAACCCACAAACAAGGGTAAAATGAAACAACAAGAGTTTTCTTTTTCCCAATAATTCCAACGCAAAGATAAAATTTCCCTCAAATATGAGATTTACTCAGAAAAACCACAAAAAGGAAGATTCATCAAGACCCATCCACAAATTAACAATGATGTCACTTCAAATAGGGAAACTGTAATGCCCGCCTTGCAAACCCCAGAGAACACACACACTGCAAATAATTTTTTTTTTTTAAATAATTAAATTAAACATGTAACAACACTTAACCATAATTCACATAGCGCATTACATCACATTAACACACTTGGTTCTCTGGGGCACACGAGGTTACATCGCAACAACAAAACATAAGAACAAATAAAGAATATAACATAACCATTTAATTTATAAAAACCATAAACAATGATACAACTGATAGCTATGATGCGAGTATGATAAACATCGTATAAGTACATCCATGATAAATCTTTTAACAAGATCCTGTTTAAACCTAACTATTACATCATTGAAATAATATTACATTACAATTTTCTTTGATACATGAATTACATTGAATTTCCCAACATGGGGATTGATACAAGAATAATGAATATGAAGTACAACTGATCACTGGAACATTTGCACTGCGGAAAGATGAGATGACAAGACGCTGATGGGGAACCCAACGGGTGTGGAACACGTTCCACCCAACCATGTGAATTACAAAGTAACTCACCCCCCGTGCTCAGAGGTGACGAGGAAGTGAACCCGACCATGAACGTCAACCGACTCAACAACATGATACATAACAAGTACAACTCAAGAATGCAATGCACAACCATCAATGTTCTCAAGACACATAACAAGTAAAACCAAGAACTCATCATGATAACATGAAACACTATCACTTAACAATCATGAATCAAATTCACAAGAATTCAAAGAAACATCGCAAAGAGATAACATCCAGAAGAACCGAACCAACACCCAAAGTACATTTCCAATTAAATCAGAACCAATATAAAGAACATGATTCCATAATAACTCTGAATCAAACCATTCAATACACCATTCCACAGGGCAACAAGAACAAGTCAAGGGTGTCAAGTAGGGAGGGTCATCACATAACTCTCATGGATCCCCCAAATTTTCCTCCAATCGAGTAAGGCTTCAAGACCCACCTATGGATTCCCTTAACCCTATAATCATAAATGAATATAAAAATAACAATATCCGTGAGGCAACAAGAAAAACAAGAACAACAAGGATGTCTAGTGGAGAGGCTCACGTGATAGCTCTCATGGGATCCCCCTCGGCACTTCCTCCTCCTAACTCCAGGCCGCACCCACCCATGGATCACCCGGCCCTTCCTCCTACCGGGAAGCCAAAGCATTCATAGGTAGCCACGCGGAGCCGAGAATCTCTCATGAAGACGGTAGAGACTACGACTTTGCCGACCACCTACCGCTTCACCATCACTAGTCTACAGTATTCCAATGCATAGACGAGAATCCATTTTCTTTTTATCTTGTATGTTTTACTACCCATCCCCCTAAATTCTATTTTTAGGTTATCACTTGTTTAACTACTCTTACGTGGGTTCCCCTGGCACTTCCTCTTACCCGAGGCGCCGGTGCCCACGAAGAGCCACTCTCCCTATGACCCTTAACATAACTCCAAAATAGGCAAGGGTTGAACTAACATTAATAAAGCATAAAACAATCTAAACACACGAGGCATTAACCCTCTCGCGATTACTCAAAGTCAAAAGTCCTACCTAACCGTTCAACCCTTCCAACATAACCCAATAACGCTCAAAAGCATATACAAGAGGAGAATAACACTCTAAAACAACAAGCCTCTGGAACAAGGTTTAACAATAACCATAATTGGTTTCCTTAATACAACGAGGTTCCCACAGCACAAAAGTCAAACGATGTTTCAAGAAACATCAACACAAAATCAACAGATGTATAAATAAAATAAAACAGACATAAGAACATTCCAATTCCTTTAATTTCTTTTAAAATAATTCAACAATAAATTTTAATAAGAAATTACCGATTCCAATTATAATTTTATCTTTTACAAAATAATACATTCTTATAATTTTCACAACTACAAATTAATACAAATTAAAAGACTGATTTAATTGAATTTATAATTTTCATTTTTATTACCATACATATTTATATATATAAATTTAAAAACTTTATACATATAAAAAAAAATACAAATAAATATCTATATAAAAAAAAAAAGAAATTAAATTGAATTAATATGTATATATAAATTACACATAAAACAATTAAAACTAATTAAAAATTAAAATAAAAAAAAAATAAATAAAAAATAAAATAAAAACAAAAACAAACAAAAAAAATAGAAAATAAAAAAATACAGGGCATCGGCTGCGTGCTGCATAAAGTGCACGCCGCGCCAGTCCCAGATCAAGCAAGACAAAGAAATTCCAAGGGATCAAGCAGCTAGCCCTTTGATCTAATATTACGCTAGCCCTTAGATCTGCGAAATGGCAATTCCGTAAGCTGCTGTGTGCAGGAAAAGAGGTGGGGACGGGTACAGCTTAGGCTGACCCAGCCCCCCCTCAATAATTTCATAATTTTTATTTAATTTTTTTTAAAAATGAAAAATTTATAATATTAAAAATTCCGTGCGAAATTTTGAGGAAATAAACACAGAATCCAGAATCCGAAACTATCAAATTTATTTGATGTCAGGCGTACGGCCAACGTAAAATTTAATATATATACATATAACAATATAAATCAATATATATATATATTATTTATATATATATTTAAGTATATTGAATAAAAGTACAGAGGGTGAAAGCCAGAATAAAAAGGTAATTACAGAAAATAAATAGATCCAACCACCCTAAAATAATTATATATCTAGAACCATATAAACCAAAATAAATATATCTATGTTATATATATTTATTTATTTAAATAACTGAGTGAAAATACAGAGGCAATAATAATTAATAAAATAACAGATAAACATAGAGCAATGAGTATAACTATATCTAGCCAGGCTTAAAGAAAAGAATATACATTTAAACCTTCAAATTTATAATTTTCAACAAGAAATCATTTTTCTTAAAAACACTATTTTTGTTTTGTGAATATTTCAGAAGATACGGTTTGGTTTTGTTTTTTTTTTTGACAAATTGAGAAACAGTACAATAACGATATCCTCTTGATTTCCAGTTTAATAACTTGCCCTAGTTTCAGTTTTCAACAGAAGTTCTCTATGTTCACAAAAATTATTTTAATAAGATCTATTTTTCTTTTCAGAAACAACAGAGAATAGAAAAGGTACGAGAAGAAAAAACTACGAGAGGAACCTGGAGTCCAATGCAAACTTGAAGATGCCCTCGAATCCGATTCCAATCCGTAGTCCCGAACGAACTCAACAATCCCTGGAGCACTTCAGCTTTCTGTTCTTCTGTGTGTGTGTGAGAACTTCCCAAAAATTCATAATTAAATAAAATATATTGCCCATTCTTCAAAACTCTCCAAAAATCCAAGATTAAAAGAAAAATCAATTCTTTAAAACTAGCTTTTTCCCAACTCTCAATTCCTATTGGCTCACACTATCTTTTTATTCTTTTATTGCTTTAATTCCTGTTTTGCAACTTTTCTTGCACCTCACATTACATATTTATTTTAAATGATTTATTCACATAATTATCCACCACCAATTTAATTGATTAAAATAATTAAGCATATTTAATATTTAATTATTAATTAAATTGCAATATCAGATTTTCAAAAATAATAAAAATAATTAAATATTTAATTACAATATAATCCAGCAAATTAAAATAAATAATCTATTTCAATCATTAAGATAAATCATAATTATCAATGCCCACATAAAATAAGACAAAACACAAACACAACAGACAAAGACGACAATTACCCAAAATCAACAACCAAACCAAACAATGAGACGACCCGACATCATGGAACGGAAGGACTTCATTGTCACCTCTGTATCAACATTTATCCATTGGGTTATTTGGTGCTCGCCCTGTCCTGCCGAAGCAGGTGGAATCGAGACTTATACCTGCAATCCTGCATACAAACGAAGTTGTGTACATGTGCATATATACATATATATCAAAGCATTAAATCAAGATACTGCATTGTGAGAAGGAATCACAATATAACAGGGCACTTGCGAATGAGTGATGCTATATTGTCCTTCGTCACACCTATTCTAACAATTATAACATAATCCATGAATTACATTTCTAACTAATAATCATCTCACAACATATTAAATTAATCACTGCATCATATCATAATTCAGAAAGTCAACTGATATAATCAACCATAATGTCATATAAGGTAATCATGTCCAAAATGAAATAACAGCATCATCTAGCATCTAACTAACCATATTAACCAATAACAGTATCCTCATAGTATCTAACTAATCAAACAATATCATCATCGTCACAAGTAGCAAACAACCGCATTGAAAAATACTAAATCCTACCAGTAAGAGGAGGGGTATTACATCCTCCCCCTCATAAAATCGGCTTACTCCTAGAAGCCGGTAAACAAAAGGAAATAAGATTCCCTAATATGGGAGGCATCCACCCACACCAAGACGGTGAACTAATCACCAATAGAGAATAGAATCAAGCTCACACATAAGAGTAAGAAATAATAATACAAGTATTAGTAACATGGGGGTATTACATCCTGCCCCCCAAGGATAAGGCTTACTCCAGGAAGCCATTAAATAGATAAGAGTAAGCACACAACAAACATGCAGAGATCATGCCAAAAATCACACACATAACTCACATCACTGGAACCCCATATCACACAATGAAACAAGGGTCCATAGTGCATCCTAGATAGGAAGGATATCGGTACATTGCGCACTACACCGAGGGCCCTATCCTTTCCATCAGTTTCCTGCACCATTTCCCTGAGACTGACTAACAGAAGAAACTTAGGTTCACAACAAACACAACAAAACAAATGAAACTCTAGACTCTAGGGACAAACGCAAGGTTACATAGTGAGCACACATAGTGCCCAGTGTATGAACCTATGCTCTGATACCAAGTTGTAATGCCCGCCTTGCAAACCCCAGAGAACACACACACTGCAAATAAATTTTTTTTTTAAATAATTAAATTAAACATGTAACAACACTTAACCATAATTCACATAGCGCATTACATCACATTAACACACTTGGTTCTCTAGGGCACGCGAGGTTACATCGCAACAACAAAACATAAGAACAGATAAAGAATATAACATAACCATTTAATTTATAAAAACCATAAACAATGATACAACTGATAGCTATGATGCGAGTATGATAAACATCGCATAAGTACATCCATGATAAATCTTTTAACAAGATCTAGTTTAAACCTAACTATTACATCATTGAAATAATATTACATTACAATTTTCTTTGATACATGAATTACATTGAATTTCCCAACATGGGGATTGATACAAGAATAATGAATATGAAGTACAACTGATCACTGGAACATCTGCACTGCGGAAAGCTGAGATGACAAGACGTTGATGGGGAACCCAATAGGTGCGGAGCACGTTCCACCCAACCATGTGAATTACAAAGTAACTCACCCCCCATGCTCAGAGGTGACGAGGAAGTGAACCCGACCATGAACGTCAACCGACTCAACAACATGATACATAACAAGTACAACTCAAGAATGCAATGCACAACCATCAATTTTCTCAAGACACATAATAAGTAAAACCAAGAACTCATCACGATAACATGAAACACTATCACTTACAATCATGAATCAAATTCACAAGAATTCAAAGAAACATCGCAAAAGAGATAACATCTAGAAGAACCGAACCAACACCCAAAGTACATTTCCAATTAAATCAGAACCAATATAAAGAACATGATTCCATAATAACTCTGAATCAACCATTCAATACACCATTCCAATAGGCAACAAGAACAAGTCAGACGGGTGTCAAGTAGGGAGGGTCATCACATAACTCTCATGGGATCCCCTGGCTCTTCCTCCAACTGAGGCACCGGCACCCACCTATGGATTCCCTAACCCTATCATCAGAACAACATAAAAATAACAATATCCAGAGGCAACAAGAAAACAAGAACAACAAGGATGTCTAGTGGAGAGTGTCATCGCATAGCTCTCATGGGATCCCCTGGCACTTCCTCCTAACCGAGGCACCGACACCCATCTATGGATCACCAGGCCCTTCCTCCTACTGAGGCGCCAGCACCATAGGGTAGCTAATGCGGAGCCGATAATCTCTCATGAAGACGAGACTATGACTTTGCCGACCACGGCCTGCTCAGCCTATCACTAGTCTACAGTAGCCCTAATGCATAGACGAGGAATCCATTTTTCTTTATCTTGTATGTTTTACTACCCATCCCCCTAAATTCTATTTTTAGGTTATCACTTGTTTAACTACTCTTACGTGGGTTCCCCTGGCACTTCCTCTTACCCGAGGGGCCGGCGCCCACGAAGAGCCACTCTCCCTATGACCCTTAACATAACTCCAAAACAGGCAAGGGTTGAACTAACATTAATAAAGCATAAAACAATCTAAACACACGAGGCATTAACCCTCTCGCGATTACTCAAAGTCAAAAGGCCTACCTAACCGTTCAACCCTTCCAACATAACCCAATAACGCTCCTGGAACAAAGTTTAACAATAACCATAATTGGTATCCTTAATACAACGAGGTTCCCATAGCACAAAAGTCAAACGTTATTTCAAGAAACATCAACACAAAATCAAACAGATGTATAAATAAAATAAAACAGACATAAGAACATTCACACAAAGCTAATATAGTTCTTAAAATTTCATTCCAATTCCTTTAATTTCTTTTAAATAATTCAACAATACATCTTTAATAAGAAATTACCAATTACAATTATAATTTTATCTTTTTACAAAATAATACATTCTTATAATTTTCACAATTACAAATTAAAAGACTGATTTAATTGAATTGATAATTTTCATTTTCATTACAATACATATTTACATATATAAATTTTAAAACATTAAACATATAAAAATACAAATAAATATCTATAAATTTAAATTGAATTAATATATATATATATAAATTACACATAAAAACAATTAAAACTAATTAAAAATTAAAATAAAAAAATAAAATAAAAAATAAAAATAAAACAAAACAAAAAAAAAAATAGGAAAATAAAAAAAAATACATATCGGTCAAGAAGAGCTGTGATGTATACAAGCAGTCCTAAGGGATCAAGTACAGTTATCACCCTTGATCACTGGTTGTAGTCTTCTGATGGATCAGCATTAATAACAGCCCTTAGATCATGGGCGGCACCTGTGGGCTGGGTTGCAGGTAGAAAGAGGTGGGGATCGGTACTTTTAGGCCGCACCCAGCCCTCAATAATTTCATAATTTTTATTTAATTTTTTTAAAAACGAAAAATTTATAATATTAAAAATTCCGTGCAAAATTTTGAGGAAATAAACACAGAATCCAGAATCCGAAACTATCAAATTTATTTGATGTCAGGCGTATGGCCAACGTAAAATTTAATATATATACATATAACAATATAAATCAAAATATATATATTATTTATATATATATTTAAGTATACTGAATAAAAGTACAGAGGGTGAAAGCCAGAATAAAAAGGTAATTACAGAAAATAAATAGATCCAACCACCCTAAAATAATTATATATCTAGAACCATATAAACCAAAATAAATATATCTATGTTATATATATTTATTTATTTAAATAACTGAGTGAAAATACAGAGGCAATAATAATTAATAAAATAACAGATAAACATAGAGCAATGAGTATAACTATATCTAGCCAGGCTTAAAGAAAAGAATATACATTTAAACCTTCAAATTTATAATTTTCAACAAGAAATCATTTTTCTTAAAAACACTATTTTTGTTTTGTGAATATTTCAGAAGATACGGTTTGGTTTTGTTTTTTTTTTGACAAATTGAGAAACAATACAATAACGATATCCTCTTGATTTCCAGTCTAATAACTTGCCCTAGTTTCAGTTTTCAACAGAAGTTCTCTATGTTCACAAAAATTATTTTAATAAGATCTATTTTTCTTTTCAGAAACAACAGAGAATAGAAAAGGTACGAGAAGAAAAAACTACGAGAGGAACCTGGAGTCCAATGCAAACTTGAAGATGCCCTCGAATCCGATTCCAATCCGTAGTCCCGAACGAACTCAACAATCCCTAGAGCACTTCAGCTTTCTGTTCTTCTGTGTGTGTGTGTGAGAACTTCCCAAAAATTCATAATTAAATAAAATATATTGCCCATTCTTCAAAACTCTCCAAAAATCCAAGATTAAAAGAAAAATCAATTCTTTAAAACTAGTTTTTTCCCAACTCTCAATTCCTATTGGCTCACACTGTCTTTTTATTCTTTTATTTCTTTAATTCCTGTTTTGCAACTTTTTCTTGCACCTCACATTACATATTTATTTTAAATAAATTATTCACATAATTATCCACCACCAATTTAATTGATTAAAATAATTAAGCCATATTTAATATTTAATTATTAATTAATTGCAATATATGATTTTCAAAAATAATTAAAATAATTAAATATTTAATTACAATATAATCCAACATTAAAATAATTAATCTATTTCAATCATTAAGATAAATCATAATTATCATCTACAAAATGTTAATAAAATCAATAAAACAATAAATGCAATAAAGAAGACAATTACACAAAAAATCAACAACCATACTCAAACAATGAGATGACCTCGACATCATTGGAACGGAAGGGTTTCATCAGCCACCTCAGACAACATTTCCATTATTTGGTGTCACTCGTCTCCTCACATGTGGAGCTCTAGACTTATACCTGCAATCCTGCATACAAACGAAGTTGTGTACATGTGCATATATACATATATATCAAAGCATTAAATCAAGATACTGCATTGTGAGAAGGAATCGCAATATAACAGGGCACTCGCGAATGAGTGATGCTATATTGTCCTTCGTCACACCTATTCTAACAATTATAACATAATCCATGAATTACATTTCTAACTAATAATCATCTCACAACATATTAAATTAATCACTGCATCATATCATAATTCAGAAAGTCAACTGATATAATCAACCATAATGTCATATAAGGTAATCATGTCCAAAATGAAATAACAGCATCATCTAGCATCTAACTAACCATATCAACCAATAACAATATCCTCATAGTATCTAACTAATCAAACAATATCATCATCGTCACAAGTAGCAAACAACCGCATTGAAAAATACTAAATCCTACCAGTAAGAGGAGGGGTATTACAGAAACGCAAAAGAAAATCAACCTTTAATTTACAAAATCACTTAATAAAACCAAGAGCCACCAACTAGGCATTCCATGGGAGACCTCAATTTCCTCCTCACAAGATACCCGTGCAGTTGGTAAACAAAAGACCTTTGACAAAATCAACAAACATGACAACAAGATTTCCCTCGCCTCTGGAGGCCCAAAAAAAAAAGCAAATCAAATACTCAAGGACTCATCAACAAGGGTAAGACAAAACAGTAAGAGTTTCCAATCAACTAACAACACAATTTTAAGAAATAGAAATCCTCTCAAAACCCGGGAGTAGCTCAAGAGAAATTCTCACTGAGACAACACCATCAAAATTATCCTATACTCACCAACACTTCCAAGGAACCAAATTAAAGAACACCTTAAATATTCAATCACTCACGACTCCACCAAACACTCGCATAATAAACAACAACCAAAATTTCAAACAAGAACAATATTTATTAACCAGTCAATTAACGACTAGAACAAAATAACTTTACGACTTACCCATCTAAATCACACAATTAACTAAAACAATTCATGATAACCATCACAAGTATTCTAAAAGACTTATCCACAACAAGAACTTACAAATCAACAATTAAATGAATATAAAGGGAGTCAATTTCCAAAAGATTAAAATCCCAATTCACCAATAAACTATCCAATTCAAGAATTACCCTAATCAATCTCTAACCATGCCTATACAATTAAATTTTACCTTTCTTTTATCAACATAGTTAACTCGTTACCCTTTCATAACCACTTAAAACATCAATTAAAACATTATTTCCACTCTCCCTTCATCTTACTAACTTAACATTCAATTCCAATATTTAAAGTAATTGCGCAAACCACTTAAGACCATGATAATGATAACCATACTCTATATACTCAAACTACAAATTAAAATTTACCACCTTAAAATATTAAATTTATTAATGTACACACATAAATACATTTTAAATCCACTACATATTTATATATTTTAATTTCTTGAGGAGGGAATATAAATAGAAGATAAATCCTTTCAAAGAATCCCTAATATTACAATATCTTATAAATTTAATTCAACAAAATCTTTTCTAAAGTTATGGGAATAATTGGCAGGTGTAAGCCAAGTTCGCAACCTTTGCCAGCCACGCCTCACTACTTGTGCAACGGTGTAAACTTTGGAACATCGTATGCACCTCCTTAAAAGATAAAAGATAGAGGAATTTTGTAAGATATGAAGTTGCAAAAGTACAAGTAGACATGGATGCAAAACGTGAAAGCATGGACAAGGCATACAAAGGAAAACATGCTGGATCAAAAGAACAGATCCAATAATCTTAAGGTATCTTGCGGTTTGTTTAAGAACTTCTATGCAAAAAGGAATGTCAGGATCTAAAGTCTGGATGCCCTTAAACCTTTTTGTTTCCTTAATGAAATAATGTTGAACTCATACGACACAGTAAAGAGTAGATAAAGCAATTCAATATGCAGACTGATATTCCTCCAATACATTACCATAATAACTCAAGGAATCATGCATGCCTTGCTATACATGCGCGCTAATTGAGGTGACACTATTATAATGCCTATACCGTTTGGCATAATGCCTCAAGAAGCAGCAGACATAAAAAGTACCATTCTGTTATCTGTTAGATGAAGCCCCTAAAGAATGTATTGAATCAAGACCAGGTATTTGTAAAATGTCACAGCTAGTTAATGTTACACAAAATATAGATTACAGGGTCTGGATAAATCATTCCTACCCATCTATAAACAAAATAAGAGAGAAGGGATTTTTAAAACAAGTCAACCATTTGCTCAATCAAGAGCTTTCCAGCACCCTATTGGCTTAAATGGCATATCAAAGTAGTAAGGATTTATTGCCATTGTCCGGTATGCCATGTATGAAAACTTCGGTAGCTTGGACAATGCACATAATCCGGTAAACAAACACCAACAAGAAATGAGGTCACACATACTGCCATGAGAATCAACTCATAAAGATACTCACACGTATATGGAAGTAACACCTTAGGAGAGAGACCATGAGGTACGGGCCTAACTATCGAATCCTAGATGAGTCAAATCCTCGCATGATGCAATGGTCTCAGGATATGCACAAAATGGATTTGAAACAAGATCTTTAATAGAGTCGCATTAAGAGAGAGAATCCTTTCTAATGAGGGGCAATTTCAATTAGATACTCAAGCGGCTAAATGATGATAATTAGATTTCACTCGCTATCTTCTAATCTAGCATCAAGATCTATTTTTATTCTGTGTATTTAAGAATGAAAAAGGCTAGAGAAGTACTTATCTGCCACCATAGGGGAGAGTTGGAGACGTCACTCGTTTGTCCAAACTTGACCCTTAGAATAGCTACCAGAGTAGATGAGAACCTTCGTTTATTTTAGAAGCCGACGAACAAAAACTCACCACTTTCCTCATATACCATGGTTTTCAGGGGTAGGCCGAATGAGAGTCGTGAGCCAAATCCATCAAAATTGCAAAGATTATCGATAATGTTGAATAAACAATCTGAAAAGATAGACCTTGTTTGCAGGATACGCGCATTAGGATTTGCGGGGAATCTCTCTAGATCTCCCTAAGGATGACCCATTGATCTATGCTAAACCTCCTCTGCTTTAGATTACTTCCTTCCCATGATTGGATTAGAGAGGAGTTCCCGAAAAACAAGGGTTATGGCGGAGATCTTTCTGCCACTCCCCCTCCTCTCATCTCATGAAACAAAGACCATCTTGTAACCATCCCCATAACCGAAACTTGAAATTCAATTAATATTTCTTTGCATGTTTATTATTTATTTCACACAGAAATAATAATAAAATCTTATTTTTATTGCATATGAAGTATTTTATTCTCCGAAAATAATAATAAGGAAGTCATTTAATTTTGTTTATTGCACTATTATTCATTACCTCCACAATCATTTATTTATTTATTTATTTACTTAATTATGATATTCAAGTTTGATTTATTTAATTCATTTTAAACATTAATAATATTTTATTTGAATTTATTTCATCACATTGCTTACCATATTAACATTATTAACTTATCAATTATAATTAGGTACCAAACTTTTAATGGCTTTTCTCGTTTTTACCTTCATTCAAACTTAAGAGCAATTTTAATATTTAATCCTCTCTAATATTTTCTCACTATTAAATTTATTAATCAAATTTAATCATTAAATGATAATTATCTTTCCTCATCTAATCCGATTACTTTAAATAACTAACTCCCAAAGATAATTAAATTAACGTTTATTATTGAATATAATTCTTTATTTAATTCCAAATAAAACAGGTAACCTTATAATTAAATTAAATAATAAAATCACCACATCATTATGACATTACCAACAACAACTTACTTCACATCAACGACGACCGAAACAGAGGGCACTACAAGGTAGCCATACAGACTTCCATCCATCACTGCCCAATGTTAATAAATTGTATATAGGGAGGTAAATCTATCTATACGAGAGGTGAAGTATAATGTCAGCTTATACTAAAAAAAAATTCTATTAATGACTTTTCCTAAGTGAACATTTAGAGTGTTAGAGTCTAAGAAGACAACTCTTTGATTAGAGATGTTTCTAATAATTTTCCAAGTGTAAAATTATCTATTTTAGAGTTGATAATATGTGCTAATATTTCCCCTCAAAAGGCTTTCTTTAAATTGGGTGAACATCTCGTAAGTGTTCCACGGAGTAATATTGGATGTTCCATATTTGACGTATGATGGAATTTTCTTTTAATAAGGTATGTTTCTTAACCATTCACCATATAATTTATTTTTATGAAGAAATTTTACTCAATTTACCTTCTTTTATCTAATTTACAAATATAGTGCATCATCTTGTTGATTTATTGATTTTAGCTACAACCATATTGAGATACCCCACCTATAAGTTGTATTCTTTTCTTATTAATTCTCATTAATAAATGAATAGATTGATGATACATATGAATCATAAAGTTAATGATATTAATTTCCTAAATTTCCTCGCTCATTAAATCTTATCATTGCTATTGGATTTCCATCATGTGTTCTCACCTTGCCAATAAGGATCTTGGTGATCAAAAAATGGAATTTGAACTTTTAATCTTTAGGTGGAATCCTTAATTGAAGTTACACTAGAATCAAGTCTTTCTCCTCTAACTTCAAGATAATGGAACACAATTTATAAACGTTGTTGCACCTGAGTGGATGACAACCAGCGTGCAACTGTCTAGGAAAATGTAATCCTAGAAAGGGTTGTATACCCACTATTTATAAGTACTTAGCTATTTTATGACTATAAATAATGAATCAAGTTATTTGGTAGTAATTTCCTTGCTTAGTGGTTTGGATAGAGTCCACATGGCTTCATGATGCCAATACAATTAGGTAGTGAGCAAGCCTTATCATTATATGCATAATGTTGTTGGAATTCAATCATATTGTTGTTACGGTCTTGCATTATTTATCAATTCATAATGGTATAATACTCTTATATAATTTTTATATTTGTTTTTATAAAAAAAATATGGATATTTTAAGATTATCAGACAAGGTTGTTACATGTGGTATCAACCTAACTCTCCATCTAATTTAGAATTATGAGGGCTCCTAGAGTGCTCTTATTCTCTCCACCTTAAGGCTTCTCCTCTCTATTCTCCCAAGAATGATGGAAATGCTTTGAATGGGATGCCTCTTGAAGAGTGCCCCTTACTATTATATCTTGAAGGAGACCAATAACTTGAGGACCACCAATAGGATTCATAGGTGGGTTCTTAGCCTTCCCATCATTCCCACTTTGATGAGTGACATGATGCCTAAGAGACATCTTTCATTGAGAATCAATGCATAGGTTAGGATATACATAGAATCATCTAAAAAGCATCATTGAGGCATGGCATTCATTAGTCCAAGATAGAATGATACAATAATTTGAAATTAACAAGCAAACACCACTCAGTTTTAACCTTGCAAGGAAAATGAAACCATATGGTTACTAGAAGTCAACACAAAACCAATTGAATATACATGATTTAATAAAATTAAACTCTCTATCATAAAATAAATTTTATATGAATATGCTTGTTGGCTCTAATTCTCAAAATCATATTTATTGCAATAAAATTTCAAGGTTCATGGTCTATATTAGACAATGAAAAGGAATGGACAATTTATAATTTTATATATTCCTCTTCGTGGACCTAATACTTAAAAATTTCAAAAGTGACAATGTTTGAGACTTATAAATATGTCTATCAAATATATAATAACAAAACCTGAGAAATGTTTGAAATAGCCATGATTATCTTCTTAAACTAGTAAGGAAATATAGGCTAGTTAAGCAAAACAACTCTAGAAATTTAGTTAGAAATTAAACCAAAATATCACCTTCCCAAAATCACACAATAATGAAATGCCAACAATAAATTATGATCAAGTAGCTCATTAAATTATACTTAATACATTTATAATTTTTCCACTTGTCAAATCAATGAAGTAGGACCTTGATATTATTATTTAAAGATTTTAAATTAGGCCATTGTGTTGAAATCAAAATTTAAGATAAAGTGCTCGAATTTAATCAAGGGTACATGTACGTGACTTTAGTTGTATAATTTAATGAACATGCTATGGATTTTCATGTTACAAATTTTTTAATGTTATATATTGAATGTGTTCAAATGAAATGTATTTTGAATTTGTGCACGTTCAATGTCATTTATAACTTTCAAATTGTGTACATTATTTAATTAGTTTGTAAATATATATATTTTAATTGTTAACATGCAATTTCCATTTCATTGTTCACATGGAGTCTGAATTTAACATAGAGGATTTTATACCTAATGCACAAGCTGAATATTCCATACATCTAGATCCACCACCACAACAAAACCCCACACCTCCACACTCTCCACACTCTCCACCTCATAACCCCCCACACCCTATAGTAGATTAGGCTCAATTAAGAGAGAGCATTAGAGAAATCCTTAATGTGGTTCAGGAAAATATATATTTGATAAAAAAATGAGCCTAATATTCCCCCATCTTGCACGGTTTTCATCTTCGATGCAAACTATTGTCGATTTTCTTCAATCTATTGATGCATACCTAGATAGGTTCCATCAATGGAGAGAAGAGAGGATACAATTCTATATAGATGGATTGTCCTATAAAGAAATTCATGACCTTAAAATTACCAAACAAGCCATTTTCCAACACTTTTTTATCCCCTAAACAAACGAAGGTCAATTCCACCCACCACAAAATGAATTTCAATTAAATGGTGTAGGCACCCGCAGATAGCTACAAATTTTTGGGATAGATGGTGGATAGTGTTTGATACTCCACCACATGGAAATTGTGAGATGCCCCTATACTTTTTGAGAAATTTATGGGTTGAGTTTGAGTTGGGTTTAAAACCCAACTATTTTGATATGAGGTCATTTCAGGGGGCTAGGCATAGCATGCCCCAACATATATTAGGAGCATGTGTCGATCCTCAGTGACATGCTCCGATTGATCCTGTTGTTGCTCCTTCTCCTGGTGTTCCCACTACATTTCAACAATAGATAATGTTGTCAACATTAGGAGCATTGAGTTCTCTTTTAGGACATCTCACTCATTAGACTACACATGTGGCGGCTGAAGTGGGCAATAAAGAGCATGGAGGCTTACGCTATGGGCATACTCAGGCATCTACTTTAGGTGACCCACATGTATCTAGGATGGATTCATATATGGATTTACTATATTCTGAGGATCATCCTACATAGGTATGCTCATCTTTTGAACTTAGGAATATTTAAATAATTTATTTGAAATATGAAAAATTCATGTAAATAATAACATCATATATATATAATATAATATTAATTCAAGAAGTGTTTGGTGTAGATGTGTGATCGATTAATGCTTGAATCTCAATATGATCATGTTTATATTTTGAGTGTTGTAGATTTGAGCTCACCTTTTCGTTAGGTACAAGCCAATATATCTTTTAATTTATGTGGACATATCTAATTTAATTTGAATTTGTACACATGTGTGAAATGATATATTGTATCTAGATGTAGGGAGGTCATGTGATACCGAGTACCAACCAACCACAAGTTGTGGTGAGTGCTCCTGAGTCATCATCAACTTAGGTGTGTGCTTTCAAAAGTTTGTTAAGTTTAAATTAAATACACATCATAGATATAATTTAATTTGAATTTGTACACATGTACAAATGATCTATACATTGTTGTATCTATATGCAGGGATTTCATGTGATACCCACGCGGCTAAGACATCATTGACATTTGTGCATGGGAAATATCAAGTGCGTGATCATGAGGTCGTATCATTCAAGGTTGTAAACTTTACTAAATCTCATATAAAATTTTTAGGGACATTTTAAATATATATATTCAAGGTTCTAATATATTGTTTGCTTTATATGAATATGCAAGATATAGTAGATCAAGCATTTTGACCTTCTCAATTGACAGTTATGCTACCCATTGAACAAAATGTGCCAGTAGATTCACATGATCATATGGTAATTTATGCATACTAAAATTCATTTTTACTATATTTACTAGATATTTAATTAAATTTATTTTTATCAAATTTATATTTTCAAGTTTATATGTTAAGTTATATCAAAATTTCTTTAAAATAACTTTAAAGAATAGTGCAGACTCTTTGGAAGTTCCGTTTCATAAAATTAGTGA
>VDFB02047230.1:111473260-111507352 GCA_007258455.2 Sequoia sempervirens
CGTCATCTGCCTAGTCAGCAACATCAGCCAGTAGCATTATGACACATGTCCGCAGGGGTTCGGCATTCGGTTTGAGTTTTTTTTAACCAAAAAAATATTGGATGGGGTTCGACCCCGTGATTTCCGCCCAACCAACCAACCAACCTCCTCACCGTTGCACCAGCCCGAGCGCTCACAATAATATATGGAAGCGGTTTGTTTTGTTGATAATTTTTGGAGATTTGTTTGTGAAAAACAAACCACCCAGCGGTTTGAACCCGCGCCGACCGGGGTAACAAAAAAGACTATTAACCACTGCGCCACGCAAACACTCTAGAAAGTAGGTGGCATCGGTTCAATTTGTTATTGTACTGTTGGCCGAGCCTTACTCAAATGGCCAAATAAGGCCAAAACAAACAAAACCACCAAAACCACCTATAACCAAAAGATTGCAGAGAGCAAATTAGTCCTGATACGACATGATAGAGGAAGATATGCATTTATTTGGGTGGTTAAGCCTAATTAGGCAAGTTTTTTGTATAAAAGGAGGGGTATAGGCCTTGTTTTTACAAGTCCAGGTGGAGATAGCGAGAGAATGCTCGAGAGATTTGAAGACATTTCTGCACATCAGAGTAATGTCATGCTGCTGTGCTTGAAGGAGATAGTCTTGAAGCAATTGTAACTGTTTTGGAGTATAATCGGATCGGTCACTCCGTTGGAGAGGGGCCCGGAGACGTAGTCCTTAGGGACGAACTCCGTTATCAATTGTGGTTTCGTCTCTCTATTTCTTCTCTCTTTCTGTTCAGTTCATTATCTTGGCATTTATTTATTTTATGTTCATTTATTCATTTGAGCATTTAATTATGTAATCATTTATGTTAAGCGTTGTAATAATTGATCTTTTACGTTACGCATTCTGT
This sequence comes from Sequoia sempervirens, assembly GCA_007258455.2. Taxonomy (NCBI): domain Eukaryota; kingdom Viridiplantae; phylum Streptophyta; class Pinopsida; order Cupressales; family Cupressaceae; genus Sequoia; species Sequoia sempervirens. Next base: position 111,474,160 of record VDFB02047230.1, read on the forward strand.
AAGCAATTAGTCCTAGATCCTAAATAGATCACTTAGCAGATGAACCCTAAATCCTTAACCCATATAGAGTGAATTAAGGGATGAAATATGGTGGATTAAGGGGAGTTGAGAGAATGAATTAAAGGGATGACTTAAAGGGATTAAGCATCTCATGAACCCTCAAAACCATAAACCCTAAACCATAGGACCTAAAGCCGAGGAGATGAACCCTAAACCCTTAAAACTCATATAGATTTGTTATTTTAATCATCTCATGAATCCTAAAAACCATAAATCCTAAATCATAGGACCTAAAGCCTAGGAGATGAACCCTAACCATTAACCCATATAGATTTGTTATTCTAAGAATCTCATGAACCTTAGAGACCCTAAACCCTAAACCATAGGACCTAAAGTCTAGTAGATGAACCCTAAACCCTTTAAACCCATATAGATTTGTTATTCTAAGCATCTCATGAACCCTATAAACCTTAAACCTTAAACCATAAGACCTAAAGCCTAGAAAATGAACCCTAAACCATTTACCCATATAGATTTGTTATTCTAAGCATCTCATGAAACCTAGAAACTATAAACCTTAAACCCTAAGACCTAAATCCTAGGAGATGAACCCTAAACCCTTAACCCATATATATTTGTTATTCTAAGCATCTCATGAACCCTAGGATGTGAATATTATAAACCATTAACCCTAGGATCTAAAGACTAGGATATGAACCCTAAACCCTTAAAACCAATATGGATTTGTTATTCTAAACATCTCATGAACCCTAGGATATGAAGATCCTAATCCCTTAACCCTAAGACCTAAATCCTAGGATATGAACCATAAACCCTTTATACATTTGTTATTCTAAGCATCTCATGAACCCTAGGATATGAAGATCCTAAACCCTTAACCCTAGTATCTAAAGCCTAGGAGATGGACCCTAAAACCTTAAAACCCATTTGGATTTGTTATTATAAGAATCTCATGAACCCTAGGATATGAAGATCCTAAACCCTTAACCCTAAGACCTAAATATTAGCAAATGAACCCTAAACCCTTTTCCCATATATATTTATTATTCTAAGCATCTCATGAACCCTAGGATATGAATATCCTAAACCCTTAACCCTATGATCTAAAGCCTAGGAGATGAACCCTAAACCCTAAACCCATATAGATTTGTTATTCTAAGCATCTCATGAAACCTAGGATGTGAAGATCCTAAACCCTTAACCTTAGGATCTAAAGCCTAGGAGATGAACCCTAAACCCTTAACCCATATAATTTTTTTATTCTAATCATATCATGAACCATAGGATATGAAGATCCTAAACCCTTAACCCTAAGACCTAAATCCTAGGAGATGAATTAAGGAGATGAAAGACGATGGATTAAGGGTAGATACAAAGATATGGCTTAAGGAGTCCTAAGAGGATGGCTTAAGGGGAGTTGAGAGAGTGACTTAAGGGGATGAAAGAGGATGGATCAAGGGTAGATATATAAGGATATGGATTAAGGGGTCCTAAGGCGATGGCTTAAGGGGAATGGATAGAGAGACTTAAGGGGATGCAAGAGGATGGATTAAGGGTAGATATATGAGGAAAATGGTGAAGGGGTCCTAAGAGGATGGCTTAAGGGGAATTAATAAAGAGACTTAAGAGGATGCAAGAGGATGTATTAATGGTAGATATATGAGGATAAGGATTAATGGGTCCTAAGAGGATGGATTAAGGGGTGTTGAGAGAGTGACTTAAGGGGATGCAAGTGGATGGATTAAGGGTAGATATATGAGGATATGGATTAAGGGGTCCTAAGGGGATGGTTTAAGAGGAATTAATAGAGAGAATTAAGGGGATACAAGTGGATGGATTAAGGGTAGATATATGAGGATATGGTTTAAAGGGTCCTAAGAGGATGGCTTAAGGGGTGTTGAGAGAGTGACTTAAGGGGATGCAAGAGGATGGATTAAGGGTAGATCTACAAGGATGTGGATTAAGGGGTCCTAAGAGGATGGCTTAAGGGGAATTAATAGAGAGACTTAAGGTGATGCAAGAGGATGGATTAATGGTACATAAGAGGATGGATTAAGGGGTCCTAAGAGAATGGATTAAGGGGATATGAAATCAATTATAATTTTTTTATAAAATGAAAATGAATTATTTAGTTTTATATTTATACTATCAATTAATGTATCTAGAACTATATATAGTTACTTGTCTCTAGATTCAAATTCCATTGTAATATATATGCGTGTCCTCTCTTTTTTGTAATGCATCTAGTTTTGGGAGACCTAAAACAAAAAATGATATCAAACTTTAATTAGGAAATGACTAAAGACAAATATATATATATATATAGACATGTATACATGATAAATTTTTAACTACATATCGACTATCAATTAAATATATATACAACTATATACTTACCAATATTTATTTACTCTGTTGTACCATCTACATCCTCTCTTTTTTGTAATGCATCTATGATTGTCTCATGATCATCCATTGAAAGTGTCCATAACACTTTATTAGTAGGCCTCCCTTGATATCTAACTAGTTTTATATTGGTTGCCAAAATCAAATGTGAATAATGTATAATATTCTTATGTCTCTTATAATCTTCAAATGCAGGCAAGCCATTCTTTCTTATCAAATATTTTCGAAGCTAGGTTCCAACAACAACCACCGAACCAATTGGATTCTCAAATTTTTCATCATCCACTCTAGGATGTACCAACTTATGTTTTCTCTCAACACATCTAGCCAACCAATACTCCATCTCCTCTTCAATCCCCTCAAGTGCAACAACAACATACACATGTCCTACAAAAATAAATAAAAAATTCAATAAAGAGTTACTTATATTTAATTCACATATAAACATACATACATATAAAATTCAATTCAATTTAATGTACATTCTTGTACAAGATCCAAAAATGATCATAATCATCTGATACAAACACTATATTATCTTCAATTGTTGTTCCATGTTGAACAGATGTCGATCTAGGTGTTAAGGCTCTTTGTCGCCATTGTTTGACCCATTCCGTATTTTCACACACCTCCCAATCACCTGCAATAATTTTTTTACAAAATCATGCAAGCTCCCTTGTCCATATTGTCCATGTGTGTGCATTCAAACTCTTAAATAAATGCCATTTTGTAGATCCATTAATTGTTTCACAATCTTGTCAAGAAAAAATATCATTTTCTTCAACTAACCAAAAGAAGTGTCGAATTATTGAGCTCTCACATGTTATTGTAGATAACTTGGTATTGCACCAATCTACAATTGCATGTGCATCTCTGAATTTTGCAACATCCTTAAATTTTAGTTTCTCTCTAGCAATAGCTCTTTTCACACATGCACTTGCTCCATCGTGTTCTCCTTTACCATGTCCAGCTTCAAAAAAAGTCCACATGTGCTGGATATTATTTTCCTTATGAACTCTACATAACCAATAAAACATTCTAGCATTCTTGAATTGACCCGTGCAATTATCTGACAATATGAGATGTTCTCTCATTTGAATTCCTCTCTTTTAAATTTTTATAAAATATATTAAAACAATATTGAACAAACTCAGATGAATGTAATCAATTATCACTTACATAAAAATGGTACTCTCTCAAAAAAATTCTATTATCTTCTCTATTATCATCTGCATGTATATAAACAATATGAATAAATATAGCTACTTGCACTGAATTATAATATTGTGATTGAATTTCTTCTTGTGGAGCAAGAGTATAATTTTTAGAAAAATCAACAACTAACAATATAGTTCCAACTGGGAATGTACTTTTACATAAAAAAAATTGATTATCAATCTAATGAGCATACTGAGAGTGTTTAACATATTTAGGTACAATATTATCTTTAAATTCTTTAATAAATGCATGCACACTAAGTTTTTCCACAATTAGCTCACAATGTTTTCCAATTTTTCCATCTTTTAAAGAATACTCAACATTTTGAAATTTGTTTACATCCACTAATTGTTGTCCAAATTCATCTAAATTACTTTCATGCATACATTCTCTTAACAATGGAAAGTTACCACATCTATCACATTCTCCAGAAATACATGCTTTTAAATAAAATAAGTTTCCATTAGAGGGTTCACAAAACAAACCTACTATAAAATATTCGATTGTTTCAGGTGGCATATTAATACCACAAATGTCCTACATAATTTGGTTAACATGCAAAATACATCATATATATCGAAAAATATCATAATAATAACAAAATTGTACATGAATCTTATAACAACAAGAGAGTCATTGTTTATTAATTATAACATACCAAGGTTTACACTTTTTGAATGATTTTTGACTTATGCTAATATTAAATGGTAATATTGAATCATCTAATTTTTGTTTATATAATTCAATTTGAGTCATATCTAAGAGATGCTTTGGATGAGGTTCATGAATTTTGGAACCCGCCCTTAATTTTAAGACATCTCTAATGTTAGGTGATTCTCTTGTATTATCATGCCAATTTTTTTTTATTAAAGATTTGATTTCATTAGTTAATTTCATGTCTGATCTTGGGAGTCTACCACTAAAAGTCCAACATTGATTAATTGGATCCTTTTCAATACTTTCTCTTCTTTTAGCATCTCTTATCAAAGTTTTAGGATTTACTTTTATACATTTACTAATCTTAACATTCTTTTATTTGAAGTATCTTTATTAACTAGAGCAGTTGTTATTGCACAACGAGTTGCATTCTTATCCTTAGATCGACTTTTCTTGCCTATAAAATCAATAGAATTAGCAACACTAGATATGACTTGCTCTACTAAATCATCTTTCTCTTTTGGTTTTACAAAAGTGCCTAATTTTTTCATCACTTTTCTCATTTTCAATATTCTCATCAATTGCACCATGAGTTGACATTGAAATCCTGATTTCTTTCTATAAAAAAAATTCTATATATTCTATTTCCATAATTTCTCATTTGTCTCCAAGAAACTTTACTAGGAAGGTTATCTAGCACATCTTTTTCAATTGTAAAAAAATAACATTTTCATATTCATCCATACAAGGGGTTTCATTTTCATTCACGCAAGGGGTTTCATTTTCATTTTCAAACATAAAAGGGATTTCATTCTCATTCTCATTCTCATCAATATGAGGGATTTCATTCTCATTTGCATTCTTATAAGATATTTCATCATTTTTTTGTTTTTGTATTATTTCAACCCTAGAATTATTGATATCGTCAATGGTGTATCCAACTTCCTCTAAATAACTAAGATCAATATTATTAAGACTTGGGTTTGAAGACATACTTGGATAATTTTTTTGAATAGGTGCATTTTCCATATCATTGGGAGGTGGATTTGAAGACATACTTAGTTGTTTGCATAGGTGCTATTTCCATTTCATTCAAAGTTGAAGTTGAAAGAATAGTTCAGTTTGTCTCCATAATTGCATTTTCTTCCATATTCACCATCTCCACATTTGTATCATCTACATTCATCTCATCCTTCATGGTTTCCTCTTCAACATTCATGGAACTAGATGCTTCCAATTTTTTCATTTGACAAACCCTTTCTCTTCTATCCCTTTTTCTTTGTGCCTCCATTTCTTTATTTGCTTGAATTTCTTCGGGTGCCATTAAATTTCTACATTTTTTTGCCTTTGCTTTGATGCCATGGTTACCAAACCCTCTTTGATAAAAAAAAATGATTCTTAACCTATTTTCAAATTTCCTTCTCCTTCAAATATTCAAATAAAACTATGCAGTATGAAGATCCTTTCTTCTATAAGCTTTGAAGTACAAAAACATCATGAATACATCCAAAAATTCTCTTTTTCCAAATATTCTTGTACTTGATTGAACTTTAGAAACTTCACCCTACACTTGTTTCTTCCAACAATTTGAATAGAATATACCCTATTAAGAGATTGTACAAGACAACATTACAGTAAAAAATGTAGAAAATGGCGCTTTAAGACTGTACCGCAGGAAATGAATGTTGCAAAAAAAACATGCTCTATCAGTATTTTCCAAATTGGGAAAAATGGCTAAATAAGAAACGTGTACACGTTATAAAATGTGTACACATTCTATATTAGGAATGCATACATATTATATAATGCATATGCATTCCCTTTACCCAACGGGTAAATAGATAATGTGTACACATTATATAACACGTACATGTTATATAACGTGTACATGTTCTATTTAAATAACACGTATGCGTTTTAATAACACGTATAGGTTATTAAAATTTTGAATCTCCAACCCACATGCAGCCTTGGTTTTATGCTTGGGAAAGGCTTGGCAACCTAACCCTTAGTCTTTGACCTACAACTAAAAACCTAAGGTAGATACAAGAAGAATGCACAACTTTGGCAATATGACTGATGGAATTTTTTTTGAATCAATTTATGAAATTAAAACCCATTAGAGAACATGATGTCTATTTTCCAAATATATAATTTTTATTAAGATTGGATTATATTTGTTATTTTTTAACTAATTTCTAAGCAAAATAGTCCTTAAACTTAAAATATTAGACTCTTTTTTTTTTTAATAACTTTTTTTTGGTTAAGTTTCTTGTAAAAAAAATTTATGGCATCAATACTCCGACAATTCTCTACACAATCAAAAAAAAAAATCAAAAAATGTTTAGTTTAAGTCCAATTATGTTGTCTGCACAAGTTGATTTAAAAAAAACAGTTCATGCCAATAAAAATTCAATTAAAAAAATATTTAAAAAATATTTTAAAAAATATTTGCATCAATATTCATGTTGTTAGCTCTCTTTCCCCAAAAGGACTTAGCAAAATAATTTTATTTGGGTCAAAAAGTGGTGTCTGTACATGTGCATGGTATGGTAAAAAAATGACTTTTAAAAAGTGGTTTTTATAAATCCCTATCAAAATTTAATTTCTATCATCTGGGTATTTGAATAAATTGCATATTTGGAAACTAGATTCAAAATGACAACTTTCATTTTATTTAATTTTTTAAATATTCATTGTGTAAGTGCCTCAAATTTTCAGTCCAAGTGCAACAAATTCTGAAAAACAGCAAAAACACTTCCACTTTTTGAGCTTTCTGTGGACCCAACTTCTTGCATCAACCCAAAAGCAACCCTTTCTCTTGTGAATAAAAGTTTGAATACTCACAAGAAGAAGACAAAAGGATAGTATAAAATTAAGGAGGGGATGGAGACAAATGAGGAGGCTTGCAACATAAACCCCTTGTAAAAGAGAGAGTTATCAGTTCCAAAGGGACCTTAGTTCTCCTTGTTCCATGTGCCCAAGACCATTTCCTATGTACCCATTCTTTGAAAGAATATTAAATCCAAATCCATAATGTGATTGCAACTCCTCATAATGGGAGGATCAAAATTAAGGATATTACAATTTTAATTCACATTGTCCTGCCATACAAAAGAATAACCTTCTTTGATAGCAACTGTGAATGATATTGTCAAGATGTCTAAGTGGATCAGGTTGACTTTATATTCCCCAATGAAGGATGTTGTAAAGTATAAGGAACCCTGATCATCACCGGGCCATGTATTTTCTTGAGAAGTAGGAGTAGACTCAATATTTCTTGTGTCAGGAGGATCTTCTTCAAGGAAATATGTCTCAAGAGTATCCTTTCTAATAGGTGCTACTTGAGTAGATGTCAATAAATTAGAAGATAATGAGGGTACAAGATTTTTAATAGGTGTAATAGAAGCTTGAAAAGAAACTGCTATCTCACATAAATGTATGACATCAAGGTTAGCCTTGATTGTGACTACTTGATTATTATGAATGAATTTGGTGGATCTATGCAAGGTAGATGAGACTAAACCCATAACATGAATCCATGGTTTACCAAGAAGAATATTATTTGGTAATTTTCTTGATATAACATATACTAGGGTGGGTATGGTAATGGGTCCCAACCTTAAAGGAAATATTATCATGCCTAAGGCTTGTTGATTGACATTATCGAGTCCACAAATATCCAAGGAAGAAGTAGCAAAGAGAGGTTGAATCAATTTTAATTTTAAGTAACAATTCAATGCTACATACATTAAGAGTCAAAAAGGTATCAACGAGAGCACATGTAATACCAATGCTATTGATGTTGAATATTACCATTAATGGATCCACTTACTTTTGTACTTTTAGAGGTGGGAGTTCTTGTGGATAGAATGTAATATTTAGTGAATTCATGCAAATGTGATTTATCAACACATTAACATCCATCGGCCTAGTGGAAGAAGGCAAGAGAATATTTTTCAAGGCTTCCTAAAGCATACCCTAGTAAATTGGAGTAGTCTGAAGAAAATCCCAAAGTGAGATCTTGGCGGGAGTAACACGAAGTTACTCGACAAGATCATACTCACTCGGTCACTTTGCTATATGTCTAGGTGCTTGAGGAAGGCTTGGTTGAGAATGTGGTAAAGAAGTAGGTTGATCAATATTTTTCTAATTCCTTCTAGTATTATAAATATGGGCTATCACTCTACAAGAGGGATCCTTAGATTGCATGAATTTTGTGTAAAGATCTAGAGAATCAATATGAATATATCACCATGAATAGAACAAATCCTTTTAGGATAAGGACTAGCTAGATTAACATAAATGATTGGTCTCTTAGGCCTTTGAGGAGAGGAAAATACTATGATTACATTTACAAATTCATTAGGACTTTTAGAAGAATTGTTTGAAGAAATATTCTCAATATTGATTTGTAGGGGATCAAATGTGAGAGGAGATTCATCATTTACTAATGTATCATCTCTAGAAGGGAGTGAATTGGAATGAAGAGGAGATTCATAATTCACTAATGCATCATCTCTAGAAGAGAGTGCATTGGAATGAAAAGAAGATAGAATAACATTAAGAAATGTGCCAATAATTTCATCCTCTTGTTCCAAAATATCCTTATAAGTAGAAGAAATTTAGGAGAGGGATCAACAAAGAATAATAAGAAAATAAAAAAGAAATCCCTTTCACATGCTTGCAAGAGAAATAATTGAAGTTTGTTAAAAAAATGGGAAAGGGATAGAAGGAAGGAAAATAGAAAGTGAATTTTAAAATAGAGATATAGACAAGGCGACCGAAGGGTGACATATATCCCTTGAAGGAAAATTTTGGGATTTGTCCTTTTTTCTTAAATAGGAGTGTTCACATTGGTTTCACCAAAATGTAGAGGAAGAAATTTTCTACCCTTGATTCTCATGATAAGAAAGAGTATTCAAGTAGAAAATGGTCCTCAACTACCTCAAAGAACAAAGCTCAAGTGACGAGGTAAAAGGGTGAGAGTCCTAGAATAAAAAGAGTAGGTCATAAAGGTTTTTTGGATAGACTGATGGTATCTTGGCCAAGGATGATAGCATGGATCAAGGAAAAAATGTGGTGCAGTTGCATCTCAGTGATGCATTGGAAACTCATACGAATCAAAAATAAAGACTATCATAAAAAATAGCTTAAGTGACTACCACCAATTTGATTGTTGAGAGCTCTTGAAATGTGAAGAAATAACAGAGTATAACAAAACAAAAATAAAGTAAACTAAGTAAAATGTAGATTAAATGAAATGAAGATGGTGAAATGAAATAAGGGAAAGAAAGAACTCACAACATACCAAGCAATGAAGCCTCCAACAAGTGATTATCTCCAATACTTGCACACATAAGACCAAGGAAAATTGTTGGGGTTATTTAGGATCTTGCCTCAGTCAAACCCCTATTTCAATGTTTCCACCTCCACAAACAACCAAATAGACAGAAAGATAAATAGATGAGACAATAAAATGCATAGACAAGGTATGTGATAAACCCTGAGATTATCAAAGACGTAAGACATGTAAGTTATCACCTGCAAGGTTTGAGGAAGCCAAAGAGAGAAAGAGTAAAACAGATAGTTGTGAGAGCCAAGAGAGATATAGAACATGTTGTAAGAGCTTGAGAGTATTGTAGAAAGCTAGAGAGTTGTGCAAGCTTGAGAGAGAGAGAAAGACTTCCCAAGAGAGGGAGAGAGAATGAGTGCTTGAGAGATAGATCACGTGAGAAAATACTAAGAGAGCCAAATGAAATCAAAAGATGGATTTAAAAGAGAAAAGAGGAGAGAAAGGAAGGTTTTTGAGCCATTATAAGGTGTCTTGAGCCATTACCATCGATAAATATAGGTGACACGTGGAAAAACATTCAAGAATGATCATCTAAACATTGAAATATCATGGTACGCTAGCACAACATGTGAATATCCACGTGGCATGCTCATGTCAAGACAAATCATGCTAGAAAAATGGTGGGAACAAGGAAAACATAAGGTTTGACACAAAGCTAACATAAAAAGGTAGTTGTTGAAAAGGGGACTTGAGCATCCTAAGAGGAGAAAATGATCCTACATAAATAGTAAGGGAGTGGACACTAAATTGGATACAAAAGTGTAGGTGAAATTTCAAGGGGTGCAATTTTATGACACTACAATCTCAAAAATCCATCCATAAATGATAATAGAGCATGTATTGTAGTTGAATCCACTATCATATCAATGTTCAGAAGGGGAAAATAATCCTTCATAGATGCTTTGTTAAGATCACAAAAATTTGTTCACATTCAAATATGATTATTAGGTTTTGCTATGACAATATTAGATATTCAAGGTGAATAATTAATAGAGCAGAGGAAACCAACTTGTAAGAGATTTTCAATATCAACCTTAACCAGTAAATCCACCATAGAATTCATCTTATGAATCTTGTGTCTTACAAGTTTAGCATCATTTTCTAAAACAATGTTATGTGTGACTATCTTAGGATATATACTCAACATATATGAATAAGTCCAAGAAAAGATTTCAGGAAAATCATGCAACAATATTGCATGATATTCTTGTTCATCATCATCAAGAAAAATTCCAATTAGAATCACATTTTCATTATTAGATGGGTTCATTGGGACATTTATGGTATCTCTTACAAGTAATGCATTGCATTCTAAAATTTTAGGAATTGTTTGAGACACATCTTATTTATGATCAAATAATTCAATTTCTTTCCCAAAGTATTGTTCAGCATTTAAAGAATAGGGAAAAGCATGATTATGATGATAGCTAGGAAAAGTATCATACATTCCCAAAAATTCTGCTAGGGATTCATCATTTTTGAAAAAAAAAACATCTAATGATATATCATTGCATGTATTTTCTATTATTCTAGGATGATCTTAATTTAGAGTTGTCTTGGGAGGATCTTGCATGATAGCGTTGACATTGAGTGAGGGTCTTTTTGATGCTTTTGTAACTTTTGAAGGATAATAACCAAGATGTCTTGTTTCTTGCATTTTTATCTGTATGGGGATATGGATACCTTGTTACTCTACACCACATCCCTTTCCACTATATCCAACATATTTTAGGAGCTTATATGTAACCGCTAAAGGGACCAAGTGGATTAACACAAAAGACCATCAACACCAAGCCAATTTTTTTAAAGAAACTAAAGTAATACTAACTAATGCAACTCAACCAATTAATATGAATGACATCATTACAATAACATGATATTATAATCATATTATAACATAAAAGTAATATTGAACATAATCCATTTGCACACCTATCCACCATGGTCCCCTAACGTCGCTACTAAGATACACCTATACTAATTAAGCCTAAAAAAATATATTTGATACACTATAACCATATTTTATTAACACTTGAATGTAAATTAATCTCATACATCAAATTATATATGATAACATATCAAAATTATCTTCAACCACATCTAACACTATGCCAATACAAATCTATTCTTAATCAATGTTATAAAATAAGTACATAAAGATATATCATATCTACTACTTAATTAAACTCATGCATTATAAATATAAAATTTCTATATTAAACCTCTCTATTACATACTAAACAATAGTAAAAATGTGTATAAACAAGATTGTATCAATTCACTTACTTTTCCTATACAAGAATGCTACCATGAACACGTTTCATTAATCTAAGAGGTATATATGTATAAGATACATTAAACATAATTTTTTTATGAAAATATCACCTGCACAAAAATTCAACTATAGAATGAAGCGAAAAGAAAGACTCTCCACATTGCGCACGAATTGCACCACCTAAATCCCAATGGATGGTTCGGAAATACCACCCTACCACGTGGAACCCTGAGGCCCACTCCCTCCGTGCTAGGAGACAACACTAGGCCCCACAAACAAGCAAACAACAAAACAGAAATAACAAGTGGCTGACACTAAACATCCCAAAAAAACTACCAAAATAAGAATCAACCGAAAATTACAATAACTTCACAAATGCTTCTAGGTACTTCTATAGACCCAAACACATAACACAAATGGATAGAAAACTAAAAAAGCTTATCATTAAACCACAACACTACAATAAAGTATATTACATCAATCTCACAATATTATAACATAATAACACACTGCAGTTTAGTAATTCACAATCAAGACCAACAATGCACATCCCTGACATAATTGATCTTTACAAATATAGAAACTTCAATGCAAGATCTCACAAATATGAAAGGATTTATAATAATAAACACAATTAAATAAAAATGGTACAACACAATACAGATCAAAGAATATAAGTTACACCCTCAAATACAACTTTTAAAACTAAACCGATTCTCACTTGACAACAGTCAAATCTGTTAACAATAAAACAACCATAAAATAGTCATATCAACTCGAAATCAAAATCTGTAAAATACCCATTTCAGATTTAGTCGTCGACTACTCAGCAACGCGAAAGAAATTGACTAAAAATAATAATAATTTCATAAAATGCAAAACAACAGGCGGATTCCATAAAACCCTCTTTTCGGCAATACTCGATTACAGTCAAATAACAAAATAAGTAACTTAACAGCCAGATTTTATCCAAAATAAAATATAAAAAAAAGAATATTAAAATTAATTTAAGCTATTTCAAACCCCTATAAATTTAAAATCTCAATCTTTCATTGACTGTTTACAGAGAGAAATAAAGATATTTGCAGTCATAGAGGAGCAACTTGACAGCAGTCCCGTGTTTCAACCATATCTCACAAACTACAATCTGGGTTTCTGAGATTTTTGGACAGGATTTAAACGACAACGAAATAAAAAAACCCTTTAAAAATCTCACCAACCCAGTTTGTAAATTTAGATTTATGAGCAACGCAATCAGACCCTTTTACTGGTAAATACCAAGAATAACAAATATGTATTGATTTTTATTGTAGAATAAATGTTTCATTCACACACAGAAATAAAACCATCCAATATTTATTTTCAAAAATCAAAAGAAAGAAATCAATCAAATCATTCATGCATACGAAAGAAAATTTTAACACAAGATCTGAAAATCCAACCTGGATCCAACGCTTGGGAATGACAAAAATTTGATGCTGAGCTCCAAAGTTTTCAACTTTCAAAACCCTCAAATTGCCACAAATTTCTCATTGCTCCTTCCTCTTTGCAAGCATAGAAAAATCTCTCCCGAAAAAGAATCCCAATCCAAATCCAACATGCATGCCAAAAATCTAATAACCCAACAGCACGGAAACCCTTTATCTCCTCCCAGAATAAAAAGAACACTTCTCCCCCCAAAAGACAACCTCCCAGCCCCCTTTCAACTTCCATTTTCGTCACTTTTCATAATGGAGTAATTAGGGTGGGTTCTGGACTCAAAAAATATAATTTTATAAAATAAAAATACCTCTCACCCATAAAGCTATCACATAGGAAACATTTTAAATCATTAAAACCACATAAAGACTCCATAAAACATAAATTTAGTGACCATTTTAATAAAATGAATCAAGAGACTAATAATGCAAAAATTATATCTAAACAAAAGTAAAACAAATATTACTCAATAAACAATAATCAAATACCAAATAATGATAATAATAAACAATAATTAAATAATTATTCCTCAAAATAATAACATAATAAAACATAACATAAATAAATGTCACTTATGGATAATATTATATCACACCTCAAACACATTAATAAAAATCATAACAATAAATATGATAGATTCAATATCTAACTTCACTCAAATAATTCACAAACTAAGGTAAAATATAAATCATAAAATAACTTCACATGAAAGAGCAACATTCACATCAAAAGATAAATAACACTAATCACAATCATAACAACACAACTAACCACGGGGTTTAACACCAACAGGTTGGGATCCAAAACTAAGGTTAGACAACAAAATCAAACAATCACATATCACATAAGAAACAACCGAATAAATGCAACACTCCAAACATAGGGTAAAGAAGATCGGACATTGTCTCATGACAACCCGAAAAAGTTAACACATTCTTCATCAATTGTCTCTAATTGAGAACAATGGTCAGGGTTAGGTTATAATTTGGGCCTAGATGTTATCTCCTCAACCACCATTGGGATTAGAGGCACGCTCAGACCTACTAATTTAGGTAGAGACGTAGCCTAGTACCTGTTCACTTAAACATACAAATTAGAGCACATGTGCATAATAGCCGAAGCACTAGGAAAGAGGCTCTAGCAATCATATCTCATTCTCGTATGTCTCTCATACGTCCAATGGTACGATGCCGCCCTTTCCACTTATCCTAACAAACATACTACTATATCACTCAGTTATCCAAGTAAATCTTTGTATAATAACAATAACATAACAATATGCATCATACTCACCACAACACTAATAGAAGCTCATGCCCCATCTTGCAGCCACAAAGCTTGAACACAAATCAGTATATTTTATAATAATAAAAATAACCATAATCAAAATCATAATAATATGACAATACAATGATAATATATTAGAATCAAGTGAAAACTCTAAAGGTAACAAAACACTTTCATCACATCAATATGTCAATAACATACATCGTAATAATGGTCATGTCTAAACACACACATCATGATAAATATATCCTTAAACACATCTAATAAATCATTTCCTAACCTTTTTACTTAGTCCATAAATTCATGATATACAATATCAATTGTTTAACATCATTAGCACATACCTTTAAATGTCTCTATTATTTTACTTTCATCTCCAAGTTCCAAAGCCAAACTTCCTGCACATCCACTATGAGAATGGAGGGGCACTACATTATAACCTCTTCAATAAATGACTTCCATTTCTTTCAATGAAGGTGTTTTTTCATTGTTTCTTTCATCATATGCAAATGTGTAATTGGTGTTTTACTCATTGTTAGAAGTTGGAAAATCAAATACTTTAGATGATTCAATGATAGGTTGTGTGGATACCATTGTAGCTTCTTTCTCTTTTTCTGATTTTGATGGTGAAATATTATACTCCCCCATGATTGTAGGTGTGAAATCTAATGATCCCCAATCATCATATAATAACTTCGTTATAGGTGAAATAGACATATTTGTTTTCAACTTGAAGGGATTCCACTTTTGAAGTTGGGATAAATGTGCTAAAGGATCGCTTCATGTTGGTTTTAAATTGTAAATAGTTTTCAAACTTAGGACCAACTTTCATCATGTAAACCTTATTGTTATATATGTGTATTTCGTTGAATGATAAAGCATTGAAGGAACTCCTCTCATCTCATGAATCCATGGTCTGCCCAAGATAAGAGTATATGAAAGATTATGAGGCATGACATGGGTATGAGTGGGTAACACAACAAGGTCAACTTTAATTGGTAATGTTGTCAGTCCAAGTGATTGTCTTCCCACATTATCAAAACCATGGATAGAAAAAACATATGGTTGAATTAAAATTTTGTCCGTTCTAATTTTGTCCAAAAGGTGAATGGTACAAACATTAAGTCTCAAACCATTATCAATAAGGGTATGTCTAATCCATTCTTATTCATAACCACCATTATCATCAAGGCATCATTTTTATTTTGTATATCCAAAGGGGTAAGTCATTTTGATGAAAGACAATGTCCAGATTAGTTAAATTCATACCCTCAAGGAAAGTTGCTACATCATTTGGTTGTGCACTAGAAGGTACAACAATCTTTTGTAGAGAATCTTGAAGCAGCATACCATGATAAACAAGATCCCACAAAGAGATCTTAGCAAGAGTAACACAAAGTTTCTCCACAAGATCATACTATTTACTAGTATGTTGAGGTAAATGAGGTGCAGTAGGTAAGATAGGTTTTGGGAGTGGTATCAACGAAGGAATGGCTTACATTTTTTTTAGTTGTTTGTTGTTTCTCATGTCATATGTATGAGAAACAACATGATAATGTTGTTGCTACAATACATTTTTTGAATGGTTACATTGGGTTAATTTCCTTGGAAAACTTAAGATGTGACCTGAAGGTTTTGTTTTATTTGATGGTGGTCCTATGAGAAGCACGAGTTTGGTTTGGATTTGAGGCTATTTTGTGGGTGGAGAAATGATAAGTTGAGGTGTGATTGCATTATTTATTCTTTGGTGTATTGGAATGTTATAAGCCTTAGTGGATGATCTATGTGAGATGAATTCCTCAAGGGAATCATTTGACATATCAAAGTCATCATGACTAAAGGGCTTAATAGGTATATAATGCACTTGTATAAAGTGATCTAACATGATTAGATTGTTATACTTTCTCCAAGATTATTCATTAATTTCTAAATTTGAATTATGTTTGTGCTTGTTAATACAAATTAGAATTAAAAATAGACCTACAAACCTATTGTAGACATAGATCTAGAAATCTGAGTCTTGATTTGCTAAAAGACAACACTATACCAATCTGCACCTAAAATATGAAGCAATTTTAGCTAGACAAGGGTACCCTGCACCCTGGTTTGGCTTGGAACTTTTTTTGGAATTTTAGGTTTCAAGATACTAGTGACATGTAACTAATGTTTGACAATGTTTTTGTTTAGATCTAAAACTACAATTGCTACTATTTTAATGAATTTTAAAAAATTGTAATGTAGTGTACTGAACTAGGGTTTTAAAATCTTACAAAAATGAAAGCTATTTTAACCCAATTATGGAATGCTTCAAAAAATTTATGCAATTATCTTATAGATCTAATAAATTTTAGTACTAATTTATAATTTCTTTTTCAAAAATTTGCACAAAATAAAATAAAATGACACTTTTATTTCAAATGAAAAGACACTTTTTTGCAAACAAAAGCATATGATTTCTAAAATTTTGACAATATGTTCTCACTATTTAAATTCTAAAAAAATGCTAAAAATTAGAAGATCTCAGTAATGTCAAAATGTCAAGTTCACCAAAATGTTTTGTTGAAAAAGGGATCTTAGGTCTAATGCTTAGATCACTAAAATTGATCTTTTTTCAAAGAACATTAGGGTGCAAATTAAGAAGAGGATTAGATTAAATTTTAACCTTAGAGGTGAGTCAATCAACCTTAGATCTAATCCTTTAATGCCTTAGCAATTGACTAAAATTAATTTGACCTAATTTGACTACAAGACCTAATTTGAAAAGTGCAACTTTTTGTGACAACAAAACTGTAAAATTAAATTTTGAGAATAGATCTAGAAAGAGCATAGTATTGTGCACCTGATATATAAATTTGAGCCTAATTTCCTAGTCAAGGGTGCCAAGGGTGCCCTTATCTGTGTTGAATTTTCTCAGATCTGAAAATATAGTAGTGTAGCTCTCTATCTACCTTTTGTCTCCTCACTTTGTGATCCCCATCTTCAGATCTAAACTTGCATAAATCTGAAAAAGAGAGAGGAGGGGGTGGCTATATAATATTTTTCCTCAATCAAACCCCTATTTTGATGTTTCTACCTCCACAAATAACTAATGGATTGATTGATAAATTTGTGTGATCATAACCTTAAGTGTGTCTAAGGAAAACCCTAATAAAATGTGTTAGAGAAGGATTCCTAAATGAAAATGATAAGATAAAACCAAGAGAAAGTCAAATACCCTTAGGAAAATTTGAAACATGATAATACCTCTCTTTGGGAGGCAAGTAATTTGAAGCTTGAAGATGAAGACACTTGGAAACAAGTCATTAGATTGTAGAAGATGACCAAAAGTGCTTTCCAAAACTAGTTTCCATTGTGTCCTTCTATTGGTATCAAACTCCAATAATTGAAACAAACTTGATCAAATTTGAAAATATCATTGAAAACCCGCAAATTTAAATTTATTTTGGAAGAGTATAACTTCCTCAATACTCTTCTTCTTAATTTTGAAATGATAATTCATGTTTATATAATGGAACTTAGGATAAATTAAGGTTTAGGCTGACATATAATTAAATTTTAATTTTTGGAATAAAATTACCACCAAGGCCCAAATGCAAAATAGCATCTCTGAAATTAAAGATGGAAAAACATGAGAAATCAAGTTTCTTGTCAAGAAATTTAGTTGGACTAAGGCATCTTCTACCCTAGTCTGGATTTTTCACAATTTAATAGAACTTGATTCTAGGATGATTGGGGTCTTCTAAAATCAAGACTTTTATATAGCTAAGGCAATTGTTAGCATTTTATTTCATGATGTGAGCTGATGAAACACATTTCAGGATAGTGTAGACACATTCTCCTAGGTTGATAGGAAAATTTTAGGGTTCAAAAAATGTCTAAATGCATTAATACAAAGGTCACTAAAGTCAATTCCAAATATAGCATGAAATTGTATTTTCACCTAAAAGGGAGTACAATTTCCAACACTACAATTAGCCCCCACTTTAGCGGCCATATGACACTAAGTGCATATGCAAGCTAAAGTACTGATAGTAAATCACATTGCAAAAGGATACTTAAAAAGGATATTGTAGAGGATGTAGATCATTTGTCAATTTAAGAGTGAAGCTCCTAGTGTAGTCATATGCAAAACCACAACATTAGGAACCAAATCCTGTAAAACCATATTATTAGAAATTCCAAAATCATCCTGCACATCCAAACAAATGTGCTATTCCAAAACTTCTAAAGGGAATGAAATTAGAAGGTAGATGTATGCTCCTCTAAACTTTAAATGAAATAAAAAGGTTAAGACTATTATTATTGCTAATATTATGGGGTGTATGTATTTATACAAAGATCCAATGGTTATAGTCTTAACAATTATCTTGAGTATGACTTAAAGGTATTGATTACACTCAAATAAAATTTATAATTATTGTGGTGGAACTTTGAAATTTCAAAATATTTTTGTCTTTTTTAATGCATATTAGGTTCCATCGAGATGGAACTCCTCTTTGATTAAGATACCTAATTTTATAGAACCCCATTGTAGTTGGACCTCACTTGGACTTGTGCCAAGGCTACTTGCATTATTGAAGCATGATAACAATATTTGACTACTACTTTATGTGAATGGTGATTCTATACCTACACAAACACAATCAAACAACACATCATTAGTATATTATGCAAGTTAAGTCAACATTCCCCATAGAATTCATTTGAAATACATAAAACAAGAAATGGAATGATGAACACAAATAAAAAGCTTTCAAATCCTATCTAATGCAAACAAAATCTCAATCCCATAGGGGAATTGGTGCCATTTTGATGTGGAAAATGACCCTTTCCCAATCCCTTGTAAGCTTGAATGATGAATTTATGAAGATTTGATCCTTGGTGAAATTAATTCATAACCTAGCTATAAAACTCTAAAACTTTATAAAAAATGGATGAATAATGGATGAGAAAATTCAAAATCTCAAGATAATGACTTTGCATGAAGTTGTGGATCGAAAATCCAAATGAAAGCCTCTTCTTTATAGATGAGAATGATGGAGAATGAGGAAAAATGGATGAATGTGGGACAGAAGACCAACCAATAACATTAAGCCACTTGTCAACATGTGAGTGGACAAAGGTTGAGCGCATTTTGATAAAAGTGCACATAAATGCTATTAGGTGGAAATTCAAATTTGATGAAATGACAAGTTGGAGGGAGAGAATACATGAAATAAATGCCACTTGGCTCAAGGAAAAGGAAATGTAAGAGGTTTAAATGCCTTGTTGGATGTACAAACCTTTTTGGAGGGATGTTTCAAACTTGGAGAATATTCCCTTTTTGATGCCATGATGAGAGAAAATAGAGATTTAATAAATCAATTAAATGTATTTTCATGTGCAAGTTGCAAAATCTAGAGGATGTGATGGATTTAGATTAAGATCAATCAGGATTTGATTAATTCAATGGGAGATTAGTTGATGTGACCATTTGATTTATATTTTTGGATTGATTTGAATCAAAGTTTTTGAAAAGAGAAAAAATAGGTTTTGAATGGACCCGAAACCATTTACAATAGGTTTTGAATGGACCTGAAACCATTAAGGTTTGAAGGGACTTGAAACCCAAACAAGGATGGTCAAGCTGCTAGAAGAGAAGCCAAAAAAGCCCCATAGGAAAAAAAATACAAGCCAACAGCCAAACCCAACCACCCAACAAAGAACCTAGATATTGCATAGATCTAGAAACCATTGGTTTTGATGGGACTAATAACCCAAGACAACTAGGTTTTGGCAGGGACCAAAAACTCCAAAGAGAATCCTGCAACAACTAGGTCATTGTAAACTAGTCACTCAAGTAAATTAGTCTCTCCAAATCACTACCAGAAACAACTAAGACATAGGTCTATAGAAGTAGAGCCCCAACAATATACAAAACCTTTCCCATCAACATACCCTCTCCCACTCTATAGGAGAGATCATTCCAAGAATGTGAGGCTCCAAACGTGTTCCATAAAAACTAGTTGCTCTTTCCACCTCAATAGGAGACAAAACCCAACTTGTCCAAACCACCATAGTCAAAGCACTCCTAAATAACACCATTCCACCTCAATAGAAATGGGAACCCCCTCAATGGGAAAAGCTGGAAGAGACCTTCAACCACATAATACACCTCAACTTGAGAGGGATAGGACTCCATCTCCAAAGGAGAGGTCTTCACGTCAATAGAAGATCTAATATTCAGAGAGAAAGAAGGGACTACATTAAGGAGGAGAACCAAAGAAAGCAATAGTAGCAGTAACAACTGGGTTTTCAAAATTATCTCTAAAAGCCACCCAACCCTCAAAACCTTTAGCACAGAACAAAGTTGATACAACACCAACTCCAACCCCATAGGGAGGACAAACCAAAACACCAGCTCCCATGCACCAACAAAGAGCAACAAGGTACACGGGGGCCTCACCATGAGCAAGGGATTAAGAAAGACACTTGCTCTCATCTTGAAAAAATCTTGGAGATGCTAGTGTAGGTCCACACAAAAACCAATAGAGAAAAGGGAAGAAAATACCCAGATTTGAGTAATGCTACCACTCCACCAAATGGGCCAACAACCCAAAATAATCTCCAAACAAAGATAATAGGCTAAGAAATCCACCAACCATTTGGAAACCACAACTGTGCCAACAAAACCCCTAAAATAGAGCCACCAAATAGAGGAAGTGTAGAAGCAAAGAGCACCCCAGAAAAAATGAGAAGAAAGGGACAACAAATAAAGCTCCCAATCCATCCTACTACACCGAGCAGAACCAGAAATAGACCCCTTCTTCAACCTAGAAACTCCAAGGAAGCACCAACAACACCACACCCCCAACCAAAAGGAAACCTCATCCAAAATGTCAAGCCTCCAACTAGTGAATGCACGAAAGCAACGAACACCCCAAAATAATTGAGAAGAATAAAGGGCCAACAAATAAAGCCCCCAAGCTATCCTACTACCCTAAGCAGAACTAGAAATAAGCCCCTTATTCAACCCAAAAACTCTAAGGAAGCCCACACAACCCCACACACCTTGCAGGGAAAAGAAAAATGGAAGG
The DNA here is from genome assembly GCA_007258455.2 of Sequoia sempervirens. Taxonomy (NCBI): domain Eukaryota; kingdom Viridiplantae; phylum Streptophyta; class Pinopsida; order Cupressales; family Cupressaceae; genus Sequoia; species Sequoia sempervirens. Next base: position 111,495,935 of record VDFB02047230.1, read on the forward strand.
GGAAACCATCCAGCACCAGAAATCACAGAGGGCAACAGACTTACCCTCCTTCATCCATCTAAAGCCATAGCAGGAAAACCCCATCCCAAGGCATCAAACGATTACCCACCTATAGAACCACTAAAGAGCACTGACAGGGGAGACACAAAGAAAGCATCCAATAGAGTAAAAGCTAGAGAACCATCTCCAACCATCACAGGAAAAGAAAAAAGTTCTCCAAATTTGATCCAAATAGGATGCCAAGCACTGACAATGTCCTCCTTTCGTTCAACACTAACAACCCCTCCTGCAGGAGCCAACCATCTATCTTCCACCAGTGACAACGCCTGACCCAACACCCACAAACACCTCCGCTTCTCAAGAAGCTTCACTGAAGAAATCAACGACCACTCCAAGCCTCCATCTGGTGGATCATCCTTGTCCGCATTTGCAACTTCAGAGATTTTCAAAAACGACCCTTGTCGCTACTTCCCGCCCTTCGCCATTCGCATCTGCATCATTTTTATTTTTAGAGGGTTGATTTGAATCAAAGTTGAGAGGAATATGAATTTGGATTTAATTAAATAAAGATTTGATTTATTTAATTAAAGAGGATGGTGTTATATTAAATCACATAAATATTAATTTATTTAATTTAATAGAATGACTTTAGAGATTAATTAAATAAAATGAATTATTTAATTAAAGAGAGACTATAGGATTAATTAAATAAAATTATTTATTTAATTAATAGAAGAGAATGAATTAATTAGATAAAATTGATTTATTTAATTAAGAGATGAAATGTGATGAATTTAATTAAATAAAGATTATTTAAATAAATGACTAGCAAAGGAGATGATTCAAGACGAAGCAGTGTTAGTAAAATTAGGATCAGGTGTATAGGATCAATTGGTACATTTTTTGTGCCTACATTTTTCCCCTATTAGAAGCAATGTACTTACTGCATAGGTTCAAAGAATAAACCATTGAGATCAAAATTTAAAAAAAAAAATCAATTTTTTAAGATGCCCCACTACTGCCCCAGTGAACGATTTATGTTGTTATACTGCCCCCTCGAGAGATCAGATAAAAAATTGGATTTTTGGGTGATCTCGCAAAAAAAGAGGACAAGGTGCTTGACGGGTCCCAAAAGGGTCCAGGATGCCAAAACGTGCAAAAACGCAATAAGATGATGCAAAATGATGTAGCCTTTAGAGATTCTTGCGTTCTGAGCTATGAGCATTGATCGAGATGGTGCAACGTGTGCTTCCACGACACATTTCCAAGTTGGTTCGAGTGTACCAATGGCTACCAAGCACAGGACTAGCAGTATGTCATGTTGTACCAACCTTTAATTTCAATTTTTGAATGCATTAATTTGGGTCCAAAGTTAACCAAAGTCAAGCAATGCTATTTGGTGTTGCTAGAAACCTTAAATGGGAACCACATGGCCTTTAAGTACGCCACTATTGAGTCTGGTGCCATGGTGGCAGAGTTTAGAAATTAGGTTGTAGGTCTCAAAGTGCACCGCATATATGAATTGTGTTGTGACGATCTAGTTTGGAGTTTAGGTTTAGGGGTCAAACAAGCATGTAGTCAAATTGCGCTGCGGTGGTGGAGTTTGGAGTTTAGAGGGTTCCAACAGCACAGTTTGGAACCTTCAAACAATGACGCATATGCAAACACTGACACAGTTGTTGTTTTGGTTGTGCAAACTCTAAATAGGAACTCAATTTTTTATGAAACTTGATGCAACTTAACTTTACTAATATAGGAAGACATGGAGCTAGTCCATTCACGGGAGCACAAGTCTTTGATTTTGAGTAGATTGACGGAGGATCCCAGTTTGCATGAGGTTCTCCAAGAGCACCTAGGAGCGATAGGACTCTGGTATGTCACATATGCACTATCCATATGGACACACTTAGGGATGATAAAAACTTTAGCAAAGTGATGGCATAGTGAGACGTCTTCATTTCACTTCCCCACAGGCAAGGCGATAGTGACCCTAGAGGATGTGTGGCATATCCTTCATTTGTTGATCCATGAAGAGTAGGTCATTTATGATGTGGTTGCAAGGATAGATGCCTATTATGATATCATGGGCTTGGATGAGATCATTTTTCAGAGGGACAAATCGAACTAGAGTGATACAAGCATGTGGTGCCACCTTTCAAATTGATTATAGCTGCAATCATCTCAGGCCTTGTGGCACCAGATTGGCACGACTGATACTTTAGTCTAGAATGGGGTCTTGTTGGGGAGCGGATGCTTCGACAGAGAGAGTGCTTTGCATGGGGGCCAATGATGTTGGCCTCCCTCTACCATGATCTTCATGAGTTTTCATACTGTGATAGCAGGGCTATCGGATCAGGGGTTACATTACTACACATCTAGCCCTAGGAGCACATTATAGTTCTTCACCCATGAGTCACACTCATCGTCATGGAGCCAAATGACCCAGCCATCTAGAGATACAGGGGTGGATTGTCATTCACACATACAAGGGCAACCGACATCCAACATTGGCAGAGGGTCATTGACGAGATGATAGTATTTACTTGGAGGCCTTGGCTCAGTATGCCCACCTAGTATGATGATGTTCAATAGTTGTTCTTCACTAGGCAAGATCATTTGATGTAGGGCAAAGAGCACATGATGATAGAGTGGTATCTACCAGACTGAGTTGCTCGATAATTCAGGGATGTACAGAACAGGCCCAATGACCAATACATGGCCATATTTGTGCACACTATGAGGGAGACCACATGGGTATGACTGATTCTAGCTGAGGATGCAGTTGAGATTTTTTGATAGCTAGTGGCTAGACCATGGCCATACGATCAGGGGCCAATAGATGTAGAGTTACACAGGCCTATAGAGATTGGTTCCATCCACCGATTAGATTGATAGTACTTAGTGCACAGATATCATATGGGATACCTAGGGGCTGGTCAGCAAAGTGAGGGCAAGGATGGGGGTGAGGACGGGGGCAAGGAGATGGATACAAGGATGAAGACAGGGGCAGAGGAGAGGTAGACCACCTCCCCACCAGCTAGAGTAGGAACCCGAGCAGCACAAGGACCAAAGAGATGCCCCTAGAGACGGGCATTAGGATCAGCTCAGGGATGGTTGCTAGGACTAGGATAGGAAGTGAGACCCACTGAGAGATGGTCATTAGGACCAACTACCACCCCAACTAGACTCGAGGGATGGTCAAATTTTGTAGTTACAGGCTTAGATACATGTGCTCACCATAGAGAAGGACCAAGCAAGATAACAGGTACATGCCCTAATAGTAGAGCAAGACCAGGTCGTCCAGAAGGGGTAGGCTACAGAGCTATAGGTAGCACAGGAGATAGGCTAATGACAATAGTTGGAGAGTATGGTTGCATCCTCCTCTAGGAGCATAGTGTCCATGTGAGCATACCAGGATTCCATTAGAGAGGTAGAGTACTATTGGGTGCATTATCACTAGGCAGTGCCTCAAGCGACACGAATTCCAAATTTTTCACATCAGTCTACATACAAGCCTCCAAAGGGTCATAGGGAAAGGCAAGGTGGTGAGGGGAGTAGCTAGCAGGGCTATCTCATTTTTATCAGAGACACTATTCTTTTGAGATCTGCAGGAACATTTTTGATAGCCTCGTGGGAAATTGTATTATACCGATTGATATACACACACATTTGATCCTGATTTTGTACCATGACAGTGTATTATTTATTTTGATGATATGAGATGATATGGTTCGATCCAATGTATGATGCGTTATATTCTATTTATGCATGATGGATGAATACATTTAATTTTCTATATGCAATGCTTTATATGTGATGTGATGACATGATGTGATGCAATGCAATGTATGTATGATACTATATGATGATGTGATGCAGTGATTATGCAGATGTTTGAGTGAATACATTTCTTTTTTAGTATCTTTTTTGTGCACTTTTTATGATGATGTATGGATGATGCAAATGATTTAAAATTCTTAGACTGACAAATCTATATTGTGCACCTAATGGATGATGATCATGAGATGTATGAAATATAGTGACATATTCCTTTTCTTTTCTAGTACTTTTTCCATGTACAATATGATGTGATGATACAAATGATATGATGTGATGATGCTTTTACTATGATACCTATATGATGATGCAAATGAATGATATGATGATTCATATATGGATGATATGATGATGCATACATTATGATGTAATAATGCCTATGTGATGATACTTCCATGGTTATGTAATGGATGCAAATGTATGGTTTATGAGATGCTTAGAATAACCAATCTATATTATATAATGGTGAAATGCAATGTACATGAGATGATCAATGTTTCCTATATGACATTATATGCATTATACTAATGGTTTGTGGATGCAGGATGGATGCATTAGAGGAGATTTTGATTAACTATCATGGTACCATATTAGAACAGAAAGAAGACAGAAGAAATAAGAGGATCTAACAAGTCAAATTATTAATGATGATGATTTTCTTACCAAGAATTGGGACTTCAAAAGGGCCATTTACCTTGTGTTTGATAATACACATAGGCATGATGCATCAAGGTATAAAGAACCAGGATGGCATTGCACCTAGTGTGATGGACTTTGACTTGACAATTAGATAGGAGTACTCCTGTTCACACCTGATGTACAAAATTTTATTTAAAATGTAGTTTAGATATTCCAAATGTCTTAGACCAAAACATATAAAGAAAATCCTTCCTATGTGGTCAACAAGATACCTAAAACATTCTCCCTACAAACCAAAAAAGTACACATGACCAAGTTATATTACAAGAATATCCAACAAGCACAACAAATAAAAATGATATCAATCATTGCCCCATTCCTTTCTCTCTAAAGTCCTTTGTTTGGGATGTCATTGAGAGGTCATTGGAATGAGCGCAAAATAAGATAAGTCAAAAAGACAAAGATAAGAAAACAAACAAGCTAATGTTCTTCATACCACCAGCCAAGACTAAACTACAGTGATGCCTGGTGTTGATGTCCATTGTAGGAAGGATGCATCATAGGACATGATGTTATCAAATGATTGATTTGGGACCGATTGGATGATAGGCTGTTAATATCAAGAGTTGACCAACTTGTTTACTTGTTGACCTAGACTTGAGAATTTGACACTAAATTTTTCACTTGTAACCTGCTAGACTTGTTTTTGACCATGCCACCAAAGGTTGAGGGTGATAATGATTTATTATGAGTGATGTTTATTTTGGGTAAAAGTGATATGGGATAGATGGATTTTTTCAAAATATTTGGATGTTTTTGAGATGTTTTCAGGTTATTTTTGGTATTTTTGAGATTTTACAAATGTTTTGATTTTTGAGTATTTTAATGTTTTGGGGTTTTCTGAGATTTTGACTAAGAGACTAACCTAAAGACCTATCCTAAGGGCCTCAGGGGCTGATCAACAGATTAGGATTTCCTACGTTATACACATAGAGACCATGTAGTTCGATTGACACAGACTCAATTATTGATGAGATATGAACAAATGGATTGTCAGTTTTATTATGACAGACTCCTAAAGGATTGATCTAAGTGTCTCGAGGGATGATCAAAGATCAACCTTGCCTACATTTAGAGCTCAAAGACTCGTAGTTCGACAAGACGACTTTGTTTTTTGAATTTTTGCCTAAATTTTTAACCTATTTTTGGAATTTGATATGTTTTGAATGTTTTTGGATTTTCTAATTTTGGGAAGACTTCAAGAATATACACAAATCCAATCTGATGAGAACATGCCCCCAACGTGATGCCATAGACTACTTTGATATAGGTAGGACAAATTGACCTTAAGGATGGGCTGAGTAGCACTAGTAGGGATCATGACATGAACACAAGACCAAGCTATGATGCAGATGCAGACAAGCGATGGATGGAGATATGGATGATGGAAGCGTGATGAATAGATGTATGGATGATGTAGAACAAGCCATAGAGATCTTAGTCAATGGAAGGTGCTGATTTACACAAGGCATCAATTTTACAGGTTTTCACTAAGGTACTTACCCAAAGCGCTATCGAAGTAGTTTTCACTAGAGGACAATTTTTCTCTTTACTGATTATTTATTTATTTAATTTATATTTTTAAGTTTTTTTATTTTTTTGTTATTACCAAGATGCCTGTTTTCCAGGTTTTCATCAAGGTGACCATTTTTTCATGACATTTTCTATTTTTTTTGTATTTTTGGTTTTATACCTTAAAAGATTAGGCATAAAACTTTTTGAGATGGGAGTTGTTCATGGGCTCTTGTAGAGGCTCCCCTTCGGGTGTTGATAAATGATATGCCCCTGACTTGTAGCTTGCGGTGATGATGAAAGGTCCCAACCAATTAGGTTCAAACTTGCCATTGTTGTTTGGATTTGAAACATTTTTTAAATTTTCCTTTACCAGAAGCTCTTCAACTTGGAATTTATGACTCCTGATCTTCTTGTTGTAACTTCTCTTGAGTCATTTTTTGTAGAATTGTAAATGGTTTCCATACACTGCTCATCTAGTAGCTCCAGCTCATTCAGTCGTGATACCCATTATTCTTCATCTATGATGAGATTCTGTAATAATATTCTCAATGATGGGAGCTCGATCTCAATGGAGAGTATGGATTTTGATCCATAGACCAGGGAGAATGGGGTGGCACCTATTGGTGTGTGGATGTTGGTTCAGTAGGCCATGTTATGCCCTGCATAACCACCCCACTTTGATCTAGATCAAAATTGGTCCCCCTTTGTCTTTTCCCTTTGGCCTTTGGTTTTCTACCTTAGGTGTTTTCTTTTCGAAGTTCTATAGGAGGCGAAACTGGAACCAATACCAGACTTGGAAATTCTTTCTAAAGTTTGGGTCTTGTTCCAGCCCCAGTTCTAGTTCTGACAGACCTTGCTTTTCATTTTCTTTTGTTCTTTGTTGGAGGCGGGTCCGGGACCAATTCAGAATGTTGAACTTTCTCAAGTTCCTCTTTCGGGTCTCGTCCCAAGTCCGACCCCGCCTTTTCTTTTTCTCTTCGTTGGTCTTTGTTGGTTTGTGTCCTTTGCTTTAGGTATTTTTCTTTCGGCCTTGGGGCATTTTTATTTTTTGGTTTTGTTTTGGCAGATCCAGAATAGGAACAGGGGCCAAACCCTAAAATTTCCTTAAAGTTTCAGGTTTAGATTTGGTTCCGATCCTGGTTCTGCGTCTTTTGTTCTTTTCCCTTTTGTTTCTTTTTATGGGGTTGTCCTCCCCCTTTCCTTTTTCTCTTTATATTCCTTTCTTCCTCCTCTTTTGGATGGCATCAGAGGCAGGTTCAGAATGGAATCTAAACCCGAAACTTGGAGAAGTTTTTGGTTCAGATTTTGGTTCCAACCCTGGTTCCGCCTTGTTCGTCGCTCTGCTCCGGCTCCGTCGGTGTTTTGTTCCCATCCTTTGTGTTTTGGGTATTCTTGTGAACATGGATCCGGGATGAGGTATGAACTAGGAAATGTTGATTGTTTCCTTGGCTCATTCCCTTCCTGACTCTGGTCTTGGTTCCAATTTTCTTTTGACCCTGCCCCCGCCTGTTTTGAAGGCAAGGGATGTTGTTTCTGGGTCGTGTTTTGTCCTAGTCCTAGTTCTACCGGGACTTGTTTAAATTTTGCTTCCCATTCTTGTGTTGGATTTGCCTCCATCAGAGTTAGGTTTCTTGTTGGTAAAAAGCATGATATTAATGTTTTGTTTTAATGAAGACCTTGTTTTGTAGGATCAGGTTCTGTGCGTGCTGATCTGTCTTCGGGAGTCGGCCAAATTTTTAAGTTTGGTGGAAGGTCTCGGTGATTCAACGAAGTTTCCCCGAAGGAGAATGGGCTTTTCACTAAGAAAACTTTGGGTCGCTATAACATCTCCCTGACCACAGGAAGTCACGCCGACTGAGGGAGGTTGTGTCAAAGAGGGTTTTTGAGGAAGGTTCACGTTCTCGTATGAGGTTTCGCTGACTCATATGGATCATGCCAACCTAGCAAGAGGAGGTCTATTGGTGGTCTTCAGCAAAAGAACAGAGGTGTCACCATGAAAAAAAGGGTCAACTAAGTAAAGCCTTCGCTGAGATAATAGATGTCTGCGGGACGTCTCCCCGACTGGATAATGCTATAGCGACACATGTGAAGTAAAAGAGCCCAGTCGACATGACTAAAGAAAGGTCTCAGCAAAATGAAAGGATCACCAAGGGTGATCCCTTTGGAATAGTGTTTGGCTGAAGGGGAAATCTCAACAATGAGAGCAGCTTCAGCATAGGGATCTGGGCTCGCCACAGGATCTTGGCAATGGGTGAAGGTCACACCGAAAGGAAATGAGCTCAGGGAGAAAGCAAAGGTTCGTTGAAAGGATTGGAGCTTTTCCATATGGTCTCAGTGAAGGGTTGGTGTCTCACTGACATACGACATTATTCGGACCACTGTTGACTACCTAGGAAACTTGTGTGGCGTAGGCCTAACTAATCACGAGGAAATCTATAGGATGCAAGCAATGTGGGATCCTTCTGAGATCATGAGCCAATGGACCAACTCAGGAACTATGATATCTAGAACTGAAGAAGAAGTTTGGTGCTCTGCTTCTATGGGAGCAATCAATGTACCAAATGAGCAGAGAGCTGAAGGTAGAAGATGAAGCTATGAGTCAAATGGATAGCTGTGAGGTCTACTGATAGAGGTAGCTTAGCATTAATGGTGATATTTTGGGGCACTTGAGGCAGCTCCAGAAGGAGATCAAGTTGCATCTTGATTCTTAGTAATGGGAGCTTCTCTTGTTTCTTGGTTAGCAATTAGATCTCACCAGATGGTAATGTATTTTCAAAGTTTTCCTAGTGTAGATGGAAGCAGTTTGAAGATGTAGGTTTTCTGTACACTGGTGATTGTGCTAGATTTGTAAATGTTGCTTATCTGTCTAACCCATAGTAGAAGCAACCAAATTCGAATCTACTTCATATTGTGTTCTATAACAGTATTTATCTCAAAGTTAATCCTTTGATTTTGAAAGCTTTCAAGGAATGAGATCTCATTTTTATGTTTTACTTAAATGGTAGTTTATAACCAGTTGTTAAAAATTAGCACTATGAATGAATGATACTATGTGTTGATCATAAGTCAATTTTGTTTTGCAGTTTTAGTTTTTAAATTCCTTGAAGTTAGCAAAGTTTGGTTAAGGTTGGATGAATTATTGTTCTCTTCTATTTCAAAACCTTGGTCTATCTTTTTACATTTCTTTAAAACCCCTGGTTAGTATAGGATTTATTTCATGTTTGATCTTGGAGCAATCCAGAAGCCCAACACTAGCAGGCCCCTTGAATATTATTGTTACATTGAGCATTGAGTAACATCATCACAGTTGAGACCCAACTACCAAGACCTTGGGAGCTAAGGCATCCATTTGTTGTTTTTCTCTTTCAGGAGAAGCAGAGTAGCAATACTCTGTTTAGCATTGTTGTGCCAAAATTTCCATCAACAGGAACTGGCACTAGGAGGGCCAAAAGGGAAAACTGGATAAAGCTAGGTCATCCTCCCCAGAAAGGCCCCATAGATTTCTTTGATCAATTGGAAATCCATCATCTTTCATAAAACTCAAGACCCCAACAAGACATAAACATCTTAGAACTGGGGCAACCATCATACCACCCTTATTAGCTCCACTCACTCCACCAAGATTTTCACCCATACCTCAGTGGATACCCATCAATCCACCATCTAATTCATCTCAACTATCATCACAGCTGGTTCAATCCACACAACAGCTGGCTCAACCACCACCATCGCCACCAATGGCTTTCTTTTAGAATAATTCCTCTCCATTGGGAACTATCCCTGGAGGTTTTCACGATATGCCCAAAAACCCTGAGAAATTTTTCCCTAAGTACATCCATGGTGAGTCAAGGAGCATTAAAGAACATATACAAGCTTTCAAGGATGCTTGTACTAGAGATTAGATAGCCCACCATGATGTGGTCTGTAGGTTATTTCCTTACTATTTGGGGGACATGGCATACAATTGGTACCTTAATCTTCCTCAAGGTTCCATTTTGACTTGGACACATTTGGAAAACACTTTCATCAACCAATTCAGCGTGTATGTGGATCCAACTCTTTTATATCATCAATTTGCTACCATAAGGAAGGAACTAGGTGAATCTTTGCTTTTATTTAACACCCAGTTCCAGTGAATGTATAGGAGATTGCAAGATCCCTATCTAGTTACTGAGAACAGTGCTATCCTGGCATACTTCAGGGTTATAGACCCTTTGCTCGGATTGTTCTTGCAAAGGACATATCCAGTAGCTGATATTGATTCTCTATCCAAAGTCTATAATTTGGCTATTAAGCTACAACAACAAGTCAGTTCTCAACAAGGAAGTCTGGGAGGAGGTTTCCCTTCAATGGGATATTAGATGCATAGCTCAACTCCTCTATACAACACTATCCCAGGGATTTCTCCTTCCCACTATGGGCCTATATCCAAGCTGCAAACCCAACCACCTATCCCATTCTTTGCTACTGGAACTTCTAATCTCTTTCAACAATCACAAGCTCCCCAAAGTTCCCATGGTCATCTTAACCAGATTGGAATGCCAAATCATGGTGATCAGCAACCTATTGTTAAGAGCATGGAAAGTGAGAAGATAGTTCAGCTTACTAATGAGGTAGAGACCTTGAAGAAAATGTTGTCCCAAGTTACCAATGATATGGCTCAACTCCATTTGAACCCCTCTCAAAACCAAGGAAACTACCCTAATCAAAATAGTAATAATCAAGGTACTTATTAGAATAACAACAACTACAACCAAAGAGGTTACGAAAGCTAGAACAGAGGGTATAATCAAAGACTGAACAACAATAGGCAATGGAATACAGGGCCTAATAATGGTGGGGTCCCTCACAACTATCAAGCAAATGAGGAGAGATCACATACTGCAAACGTGGCTGACCTCAACTTCATGACCAATTGGTGTAGATTGCATGATACTGCAACCCATTCTGAGGTAAACTATCCTCAAATGGAGAAAGTCGTTAAGATGGCACATGAAGATTCCCACACATTCTAGGGGAATTCACATAAAGGAGGTCACTCAGTGGACACTGCAATGACCTATGACATTTTTGAAGAGGAACCCTCATTCCCAAGGCAAGAAGAGAATGAACCAGAGGAGGATTCATATGATGCCCAAGCTTTTCAGACAAAGGGAGGTCACTTCCTGAGAAAACAAGGTAAGGGGCCATTCACTACATCAACACCTCCTAATCACATGGTGCCTCCAAATCAAGGCACAGATAATAACCCTCCTCCACCACAAGGCCCACCTGATTTCCATAATAAGGGTAATTCCTTTGGTGTTTTCAAAAGTAATTCAAGTTATAATGCAAAATTTGACATTGTTTTTGAGATGTAGAAGCAGA